>CM035414.1:184473434-185013434 GCA_020310875.1 Ceratopteris richardii | reverse complement strand
TTTACCATGATTTGTAATAGGAATGCACTAAATTTTCATCATATTTATGCTCTCAAAAATATTCATTTGGATACTTTTGCATCATAATTTATAATTTTGTATTATTTTCTCTTCCAATTTCATGAAACTAACATTGGAATGTGCATAAAAGTTAGTTTGATATGAATTCATCTATACACATGCAGTTACATTAACTTATGTTGATTCATAAAAGCATGCATAGGTTGTTGTTGTGTGTTTCAAGATCTTTGTGCAAGTGTTGGAGCAAGAAAAAACCTTGTTATGAGGGCCTGTAGTGCCCAACAACACATATTGGAAAAGTTTCTTATTTGCTTATGGAGCTAAGAAAGTGGTTTGCTTACCACTAAGTTGATGCCTATTGTTGTATCATGGCTATTGTTTTTTCAGGCTTCATTTTCCTGGGGAAGTACTACTGAAATTTTTGTAGCCATATGGTGTTATATGCCATGAGAGAACTAGAGTGATGTTGTGTTGTAAGAGAGAGGAATTCTCATGTGTGCAACATAACTAAATGCATATAAAGTAATTGAAGTAGAGAAGAAGATGCATGATTGGATGCATGCATACATAAATTATATGATTTCTAGAAAGGTGAAGTGCATGATGCATTTTCTATCTATAGAAGATCATTTTTAGGTATCACCATGATGAGTTAGGGTGAGCTTAAAGTATGTGATAGAAGTACCATGAATAGGCTAATTTTGCATTTAGAAAGTAAATGACGAAGATAGATCTCTCAAGAACAACCAAGATGTTTTTTCTTCTAGTAACTCATAAGCATTGTTCTTCATGGAAATCTATGCTCTTGATATAGAATTTTATCCCTCATCAACATAAGTTAGTGCTATGGTTATGATAATCTATAGAAGTATTAAATGCTTGCATATGATTGGTTGTGATGAGGTTAATGATATCCATATGTTACACTTATCTGTTCCTCAAATAGCTTTGATGTGAACCTTTTCCCTATACATGGGCACTTTTTACTCTAGTGCTCGCTCGAGGTTTTTTCCCCATGTTACCACATACATGATACTCTCATATGTGGTGGTACTTTGTACTTAGGGATATTATTCAGCTCTTACTTCAGTTCAGTTCATCGTCAATAGAGAGAGCTATTCCAACCATCATCTTCTCCATGTGTCTTACTACATTTGTGCTCCTTGTGTGTGCTTCTCACGTGTCTCTTGGAATTCTACACACACCCAACTGTGGTATCAGAGCAGGTTCAACTCCTTCTCAAGTTTTGGTTTTTGGCATCGTGGCGTGTGTGCACTTTTAACAGTGCAAATCGACTTCAGAGCATAGAATTGTGAATTTCAGTAGTCAAGAAATATTTCCACCAGGTGCGTTGGAGTTTTACCCCCATCTCAAAGGCATTCGTGTAGTCAGAATCGCCATCAGAGTGACGGTTTGTGAATTGAAATTTCAGCACTTATTTCAGCTTTCGTCGAAGTGAAGATTTTGTCACATTCTTGTTCTTTAGTGAAATAGCAGGCAGCAATGAATTTTTTAGCATGCTTCAAGCTGAAGATAGGCTTGATGGGACCAACTATCCGATGTGGTATTACATGATGAAGCATGTTCTTGTTGCAAAACAACTTTGGAACATAGTGGCAGATGTAGATCGAAGACTCGCACGTTCTTTTACTTCACAATCTACTGTCACAGATGGAGCTTCTTCTCTCAGTACAGTGGTTTCTCCTTCTCCAACTACATAAGAGCAGCTTAGATGCGATGGTAAATATGCTCAAGCTCATGCATTGATTGCGCTTTCTGTGAAGCGTCATATAGTTCCACACATTCGGCCATGTTCTACATCGAGACAGGCATGGGACGGGACACTTGCTTCTTTGTATGCCATGTGTAATGAAGCATGTGTTGCATACTTGAGGAAGCAACTTGAGGATGTATGTATGGCTGAAAATGAGTCAGTGGATGTGTGTGACACGCATCAAGGACTTTAAAGAGCAATTGGCAAACATAGATGAGATTATTCCGCATGCATCACTCATTTCTACATTGTTGAAAGGATTACCGAAATCTTTTCAAAGCTTTGCTACTACACTCCGTTTGGTTGCAAAAGGAAATCCTAATATGTATGCATTTGATGAGGTTGTGTCTCTTCTTTTGCAAGAAGAACAATCTAGAGTGAATAGGAGTGGTTTGATTGAGGGAACACAAGCACTTGCTATCTCACAAAAGGGGAAAAGCAAGTATGGTTCAGCTTTGGGTTCATCAAAACCAAGGCCTCAAGCTTCCTCTTCCATTCCTTCCTCTAATGATGCCGATTTGCAAAAGAAGAAGAGATGCAAATATTGTCAGACGGTTGGTCATACTATTGATGAGTGTAGAAAGCTTCCTAAAGGCAATGAAAAGAAGAAGGAGTCCGACATGTCTATTTGTTGAAAATTCAGCAAATGTAAAGAATGATGAAGCTAACATGGCTCAAGATTTTTGGGCATGTGTTGTTACATGTCATTATGATGCTTCTTTGCATTCTAAATGTATGGTTGTGAGTGAGGCTGATTCGGATTGGTTCTTTGATAGTGGTGCTTCAAAGCACATGACATCATGCAAAATATTTTCTGCATCTTTGAAAGATGCACCCAAAGGAGGACATGTGGTGTGTGCAAACAATGCCTCTTATCCTATCATTGGAGTAGGAGAAATTGAGCTTACGGCTGCAAATGGAGGTGTGATTCTCTTGAAAAATGCATTGTATGTGCTCCGTATCAAGAAGAACTTAATTTCAGTTCCGTTGATTAGCAAAGCTGGACTTCATGTACACTTTGTTGATGATAAGTGTATGGTTCATGATTTTAGCAATGGTGATGTTATCGTGATGTCCGGTACATTATGTAATGGTTTGTATCGCATGGATACATACAAGAGGGCTGCCTCAAATGCCTTGGTTGCTCATACTTCTGCCATGGCTGAAATGGAGCTTTGGCATCCTCGTTTTGGTCACTTGAAAGCATGAAGGTTGCATTCTTGGAAAAATGCATCGTGCTTCTTTTCCAAAAGATAGTCATACACACACTACAAGAAAATTGCAGCTTGTTCATAGTGATGTATGTGGTCCCGTCAAGACTCCATCTTTTGGGAAGCATGTATATTTTGTTACCTTCATTGATGATGCTACTCGCCATACATGGGTGTATCCTATGAAAGCAAAGAATGAGGTATTTTCTTGCTTCAAAGCATTTTTAGCTATGCTTGAAAATTTTTCTTCACAAAAGCTTTTGACTCTATGTGCGGATCGTGGTGATGAATACATGTCACATGAGTTTAATGCTTTTTTTCGTGAAAGAGGTATTTCACATCAATGTATGGTGCCACATACACCTCAACAAAATGGTGTTGCCGAGCATAAAAATAGAACTCTTCTTGAAATGGCACGATGTATGGTTAAAGGAAAGCATCTTCCTGATAAGTTTTGGATGGAAGCAGTCATGTGTGCAAATTATGTGTTGAATCACTGCCCTACAAAAGCATTGAGAGTCATCACTCTTTATGAGGCATGGAATGGTCATAAGCCTATGGTTAGTCATATGCGTTTGGTTGTTTGGCATATGCCCTTGTGCCATCACAACAACGTCACAAACTTGATGACAAGGCAAAGAAATGTATATTTGTTGGTTATAGTGCTGAAAGTAAGGGATAACGTTTGTACGATCCATTGTTGAGATGTGGTATTGTGAGTCGAGATGTGGTATTTGCTGAAAAATTTAGTTTTCCCTCTACTTGAATGCAAAAAATAGCCAACAGTTAGCGCACAAGATGTGTTTGATACACTCATGTCTTTGTTCCAAAATGGTGCGCTTGAATATGGCCATGTAGACCAGCCAATTGAGGTTCAAAGGGCTGAAAAATTCCAGCCAAATAGGGCTGAAAATGTAGAGAATTTTCAGCCAAATATGGCTGAAAAATTTCAGCCAAAAATTGTCAAAATAGCTAGAAATTTTCAACCACATATGGTTGAACATTTGCATCAAAATATGGCTGAAATTGAGCATGAAATTCAACCCACGCATGATGTACATGTTGAGGATGTATTACATAATGAACACATTTCTATCAAGAGTGCACAATCCATGCCAAAGTGGCTGAAACAAACTTTGGAGGACAGCAAATTGAGTGCACCTTTACTTGGTAGGACAAGATCAAGCTCTCACCATGCATCAAGTAATTTTGTGGATTATTCTCTTATTGCTACAACATGTAATGAAGAGCCACTTTCTTTTGAAGATGCATGTGACGATCCACAATGGTTGAGTGCTATGCAATCAAAAATGGATTCCATACATAGGAATGGTACTTGGGAGTTATGTGAATTGCCAAAAGGAAAGAATGTCATTGGTACAAAGTGGGTTTATAAGATTAAGAGATACTTTGATGGTAGCATTGATCGCTACAAAGGTAGATTGGTTGCCAAAGGATATGCGCAACAATATGGCATTGACTATGAGGAATTTTTTGCACCTACTTCACACATGATTACCATTCGTACCATGGTTGCATTGGCTACCCATCAAGGTTGGAAAGTGCACCAGTTGGACATAAAAATAGCCATCTTGAATGATGATTTGCAAGAAGAGGTTTATGTGAAGCAACCTCCTGGATTTGCTATGGAAGGGAAAGAGCATATGGTTTGTTGCTTGCATAAAGCCTTGTATGGGCTCAAGCAAGCTCCACGTGCATGGTATGACAAAATCCATAAGAACTTGATTGCTCTTGGCTTCACATGTAGTCCGATTGAAAGCGCACTCTATGTATGTAAAAATGGGCTGATCTTATAGTGCTTGTTCTTTATGTCGATGAAATACTCTTGACTGAGTCATGTGATGCAAAACTTGACATTCTTATGGCTGATTTGCAGCATACTTTTGATGTCACTTATCTTAGTCTTTTGAGCTAGTATCTTTGCATCCAGTTTGTATCCGTTGAGGGGGAATCGTTATGCTTCAAGCAAAGTATGTTGAAAAACTACTTCAGCATTTTGACTTTGAGGATTGCAAGCCAGTTTCCACACCAATTGAGATAGGATTCAGGTTCTCAGTTGAGGACTCTAGTGATGCATTTGACACTTCTCTTTATCAGCAAGCTGTGTGATGTCTTATATATGCATGCAGCACAAGGTCGGATATATAGTATGCAGTTTCTTAGTTGAGTCGATTCATGCATAGCCCTGGCACTAAGCATTGGCAAGCGGTGAAACGTGTGTTTAGATATCTCCGAGGCACTTTGAGCTTAGGTCTCTTTTATGGCAGAGATATTCAACCATGCTTACATGCTTTTACAAATAGTGATTGGGCTGGTTGTTGTGATACTCGTGTGTCCACTAGTGGTAATTGCTTTTTCCTTGGAGACTCATGCATATCTTGGTTGAGTAAGAAGCAACCTATAGTGGAGACTTCGAGTTGTGAAGCTGAGTTCAGGGCAGTCTTCATAGCTAGAGAGGAGTGTATATGGTTGAGATGCCTATTGATGGATCTTTGCATGGAGATTGATGCTGCTAAGCATATTTTCACTGATAGTCAAAGTGCTTTGGCTGTTGCACGAAACCCAGTGTTTCATGCACATACCAAACATATTGAGGTGCATTATCACTATGTGATGGAGCACCTTCATGTAGGAGATATTTTTTTGGTATATGTGCCTACACAAGATAATGTGGCAGAAATATTCACCAAATCTCTTCCACTAAAAATGTTTGAAGCTTTTCGCAAAGCTTTAGGCTTATTACCTTGTGGGGGCTAATCTGTCACTCTCTGTATGTGTACACATCATTCACTCCAGGGGGGTTTGTTACACTTATGTGTTCCTCAAGTAGCTTTGATGTGAACCTTTTCCCTATACATTGGCACTTTTTACTCTAGTGGTAGCTAGAGGTTTTTTTCCCATGTTACCACATACATGATACTCTCATATGTGGTGGTACTTTGTACTTAGATATTATTCAGCTCTTACTTCAGTTCAGTTCATTGTCAATAGAGAGAGCTATTCCACCCATCATCTTCTCCGTGTGTCTTACTATGTTTGTGCTCCTTGTGTGTGCTTCTCATGTGTCTCTCACACTTCTACACACACCCAACACCATAGATATTCACTTTCTTTGAAAAGTTGATACTCTAAAGAAGCTATTTTCCATGAGACAATTTGGATTGTTAATTGGTTTTCATTGATCTAGATAATAATTATATGCATGGATGTCACCATGTCATAATCCATCCAAGAGAATAAATGAGTATGTCCAATCATAAGGATTAACATGTCTTGTCATTTTTAGGTTTAAAAATAATAATAATAAAGCAAATAGTTAGTGAGGTAGCAACCTCATAGAGATTTGGATGTTGCTCTTTGAGGGAATGCCCACATTTATTGAAATTTGGAGGGCAAGTAGCTCATAGGTTTTTTGTTTAAGCTGAATAATTTTCAAGTAATTTGGATACTTGTAGAAATCTCAAATGATCTATGTACTAGAAGTGCTACTAATAGTGGTAAAGGCCTAAAACAAGTGACATAGGCCTATTACAAAGGGCATTTCTCTTCATTGGTAGATGCAAATTGCATGATTTTTTACTCAACATGAAAGCTTTACAAATTCACTTTGTATTTCATTGTTTTTCAAGATGATTTGATGGTCAAAAGATCTCCGCACATGAAAGTGAAACCTCTGACGGGAAATACATGCCCTTGAACAAAGATCCACATGCTTGTGGCATGGATAAAATTATAAGAATGTCGGATGTTCTTACGTTCTCCTCACTATACCTGCGAACGAGCATGCTCCATCCTACTTTTGCTAAAAGGTGCAAAGCTTAACAAGCATACGGGCAAGCATATATACATATATAATGCTCTTATGCTTATACTAAATTTCAAACAATGCATAAAAGAGAGTGGAAATGCATAAAGTCATGAGAGAGCTTATCTTAAGTATTAAATTTTCAGCTTGCAAGTGTATTGCATGTGCTGGAAATGATTGCTATGTAGCTCTCTTGAGTCTTTCAAGTTGCTCTTGATCCTTCTCGCATCAAAAGAGTACTTAAATGAGAGTTACTAGTATTGTACATCTAAAGCTTCCGATTTATCATGCAACTACATCATAACATTGCTGATGGAAATATCAGAGGCATCCATAGAGGCATGTAAAGGAAGGTCCCACTTTAGTACCTGAAGGATAGGTTCTTGTGTCAAGAGTTGTTTCAATCAGAGAGAAACTTGTTTAACATTCGTTTTTCCACTGAAAATCATGAGGAGTCCTCATGGTTAAACAAGTGAGTGGAATAAAGAGGTGGGAAAGCCATCAAAGGTGATGACCATGCCAACAAATTTGACCCAGAAACCAAAGAACATCCTTTGGCGACTTCAATGGCAAAGCATCTAGGACCACCTTAACCTTGTCAGGATCGACTTGGATTCCTTGGCAAGAGATAATGGGACCAAGTAGCTTACTCCAAAAATGGATTTAATGGGATTGAGGCACAATTGGTATTCTCAACACTTGAGAAAACAAAGTCATAGATGTTCGTGAGATAGAAAAATCATCGAGAAAAGCACACCTAAAATTGGAAAGATATGAGGATAAGATATCCTACATACACCATTGAAAAGTACTAGGAGCATTCATGAATCTAAACCACATGACTGTGCAGGCGTAGATACCCCAATTTGTAATGAAGGCATTCTTTTGGGGATCTTGTTCAACCATACAAACTTGATTATATCCACTATAACCATGTAGAAAAGAATCATCTCATGATAGGCTACTTCATCTAGCATGCTATCCAAGACTGGAGAAGGAAAAGAATCTAGCATTGTGGTAGCATTCAACTTTTGATGACACAGGTTTGCAATCACTTATTTTTCTTAGGAACTATCATGATCAAGGAAATCCATTCGACATGTTCAATGGGCATGATAACCCCAACATGAAATAAGCAATCAAATTCTTTTTTAACTTGCTTAGCATAATTAGGATTCATGTGATATCTTGGCTACTTTGTAAGATAAGCATCTAGTTTTTATAACACATGATGTTGATAAATATGTGTATAGAGTCCCTTCATATCCTTATAATCCCAAGCAAGAACATCAGTAAACTCAACCAATAGTGTATGTAAATCCTAGTGAAAGGACTCCTTCAAGGTAGCACTAACTTTAATGTGCTTGGGTATAACATCATCTCCTAAATTGCAAGCTAAGAGTTGGTATTTAAGGACATAAAATTGTGAGCCGAGGTTATCCTCAACTCCTTCAAACAATTTTGGGAAAAGATCAAACAACTTCACTACATCTTTAGAAAACCTGCTTTTGCAACACTCACGTAAACACAACATGTGGTCAGTGACTAGTGATCTAAAACATGTTGCAAATCAACAGTTCCAAATGATAGTAAATCTTGGTTGAAGGCTAGAAAGGCAATTTCTTCATCATCAGAGAGGTCATCGAGCATGTTCACTGTTGTGTCACATGATGACTATGTTTAAAAATCAGCTCATGGGATGACCAATCTTGTAAAACCTTAGCCTACTTCAGCCATGGTCTACCAAAAAGGAGATTATAATCCAGAATTGGTTCTTGTAAATTAAGGATGATGAAGGTCATATGGAAAATTGCACCTTGAAGTGTAATGGGAATATTTTGAACTAACCCCACTAAATGAACTCACAGTTGGTCATCCATTCTTACAAAGAGCTTTGTAGGTTCAATATTAGTCTATCCTAATTTCTCACATAATGCAACAACTGTGATGTTTACTCTCGAACTGCCATGAATTAATACCTTTGAGATGTGTTGATTTGTATACCCTACAGTAATGAGGGGAACCACATGATCAACCATCGAATCGGGTTCAAGATGAATAGTTGTCTTTAAAGGTGTTGGAACATGTTCAAATCCTACATATTGTTGGAATTGTTATCAAACATCAAGAACTAAGGTAAGTGACTGAGATAATTGTACAGTAATGGGTGCACGAGGGAGAACATCCCATGTAGTAGTGTTTGCAAACTCTTTCAATGGTGATTCCTTACTAGCCATTGATTTTAATACAATGTTTGATGGCATATTAGAGAGTGGATCGTGAATTGGATTAGGCAAGGGGAAAATTGGGGCTTTTGTCTTAGCCCACTTGGTTTCTTTTGCCATCATACATTGTGCTCCTTAAATCTTAGTTCGAAGGCTTCTGTCGTGGGTTGCAAAACTCATCCTCATGTGTTTGGATAGTGGAAGTCTTTGCTTCGGTCGATGTTATGATCACCATATTCATCATTGGACTTTTCCATTCTTTCTTCTACTTATCATACTCGTGCATCCTTGCTATGTCTATGTATATGACCTAGTTCGACACAAAATTGACAATGCATGAGCATACTCTGATTGTTTGAAATTAAGATTCCCTGATTTCATCACAACATATTGTAATTTCCTTGAGAAATGGAGGATACATTGAATATGGTTGGTTGCACAAATGGGGTGGAACATAATTAGTTGAAGGTTCCCTAGGTTCCTGCACTACGACATTGATTGCCAACCTATTCTGTGTTTTGTCATTATAAGGACAACCTTCAATAGAATGGTCAGTATTCTGACAAATCGCATAGTATATCTGATTTAAAGCAAAATTATCCACAATATGCGATGGATCTTTACATTTTGTACAAAATACTTGTTCGAGTAAATTATCATTGTTACACTTTGGGATCTTAAAAGAGGAACACTCTAAATCTTCAGCAAAACCATCCACTTTGTGTTCTAATTGGAGGGCCATATCAATCACCTCATCTAATTGCATCATTCCCATGAAATTAATAATCATAATCTATTGCAACTATGGATTAACCCATTGATGAAGCATTGAGTGATTACATCCATTGGTAATGCATTTTCCATTGGAATCTATCATAGATGCCTAGAGAAGGTAGTAGCATACTCAATTAATTTCAAATGCCCTAACATGAGCATCTAGATTGTCACTCGAAAATCCACCAAATTTTGCATAGGACATCCCTTCTAGAAATGATCTCCGCAAGGTTAAGTCTTCTCCCACCATCGGAGTAGGAAATAATTGTTCCACGACGTCCACCACTTTGTTAGAGTCAGAACTCATCACAAAGAGTTTTGTTTGAATCTGGGGAAATTGTGTAAAGGTGTGCTCGAAGCACAATGGATTTGATAACGGTGGTTTTGAAAACATCTTTTCACTAATTGCAGTTGCTTATCTTCTGTGTACTTCAAGCAATGTTTGCCTGATTGCAAATAGGCATGCATTCTTCTACTCTTTTTAATGTATGCTAGTCCCCAACAAGATCTCTAGTGTTAACCCCTAGTCTAGTATTCTACCAATCCAAGGCTAATTGAAGATAGAATAGTATCTCCAAAAACCACACAAAACACACTTTATCCAATAGAAAAACCAAATAGGTTGCAAGGGTTCTTTGTTTGCTGTAAAATATCATAAACTACCAAACTTCATACAATCACACTATAGTTTCAAGTTAATCAGTACACCATGATCACCAATAGCACAAAATTAAGATTAAGCATCAACTACCGCATAATTAAAAAATTAAAATAGAATAGAGTAACAATGAGTTGTATAACTCCATGCTCTCTATGCCTGAAGCACCACCAACAATGACTCGCTCTCTGGTTGATTGTATCTTTATCACTGCACCGATATATACTAAGTATGTTGCTTTGAAGGGGTCACATCCCTTTTTATAATGATTCAAGATGAATATACAAAAGATTAATTTACATTACTCGGTGACCCTACGTTGCTAGGTAATATGTCTAGTTGCACCATTGTCAAACTACCAAATGATTGAGTCCATTGTAGACATAAACTATTTATGAGAAGATGGATCATAAGTTCAATGAGTGGTAAATGCCCAATCTTCATTCTGAACAAGATAAGCAGAGGGCCTCTAAAACAACCATTCTAACCTCTTTCTCCTTTGCCTCTTTCGTAGCCAATTTAGGACAACTCTTAATGACATGATCATTTGCCTTATAATACCTGTATCATTTTTTTCTTTTTTTGTTTTCTTATCATATTTATCTTCCTTCATTGATTTTACAATATTAGAAAATTTCTACTTACTAGTGAACGAGCTTGATTTACATTTTTTCTTGTAAGTACCTATGAGAGGTTGATATGCAACACACGTAATTGACATACTTTATCTAGATTCTTTTCACAATAGAATTTAAGGAAATCCAAATGCGTTAATGCCTCAAAAGTTAAGGCATTTGGATTTCCTTTCATCATGAAACAAAGACTAGAAGAAAAACTTTGATAAGAATGTGGAAGATCTTTAAGAAGCAATCTACACAAGTGAACTATCTAGAAATATTTTTGTTATGAATTATGGAATGTGTTAAACAAGGAATTGTTGGAGTGTTAATTTATCAATGTATTAATGTGTTTTGGTGTTTTTTGATATAGCAGTTGAAGGTTTGTGAAGGTGTGAAAGGTGTGAAAGGAGGGACATCAATAATCAAAATTATATTTAATATAGTTTGTAAATAAACCCATGTAAAGGGTTCTATTTTTGGAAACAAAAGTAAAAGTAGTGGTTAAGATAAGAATTGATGTAGATTGCGTTCTCTATTAATAAAAGAAAGGGCTATCCACAAAAGAGACCAACTTTTACTTTCATGCATGCTTTTCAAAGCAGCTCTCATGTAACCACTATTTTTGACATAATGAAAAATCATATAAATACATGCACTCTATGGACTATCAAAATAGAGTGCATGGGGGGAGAGTGCACCCAATACTACATTTTATCTCGTCTCCTTGCATATCTATTTCTTTGTGTGTTTTCAGCATTCGTAACCTCTGTGTGCGTGTGAATTAAGATTCTGATAACAGTGGTAATAGAGCTCTATGGGCATCACTATCGAGGGGTCTATTTTTGTTTGTTTTGGCATTTGACCTCTGTTTCATTGTTTGCTTCTGCTTTCGATTTCGATTTCCATTCCATTCGTTGTCCCTGTCCCTATTTCAATTTTGGTTTTGTTTCGGTTTCTATTTCTATTCCAGTTCCTGAACTTGAACCTTCGTTTACACCTATGTTTACTCCTTCGACTTACTTCAAGGCATCAACTAAGTCATAGAACCTAGGCATAACTAAGGCATTACTTTGGCATCTTTGGCTTCCTTGGCACCCATGGCTCCCTTGGCAACCATTGGCTACGCACAGACCCTTTTAATTTATGAGTGACAATAAGGAGTTTCATCTTCACCAAGGAGGAAGGATTTGAACCCACAACCTCACTCTCACAAGGGAAGTGTTTTACCACTACAATATCTCTTTGTGTTGTCACTGTAGTTCTCTTTTCGTATATTTAACACAACTTCCATGTCTTTCTTACTTTTTCAATTCCCAAGAACAACACTTCCTTTTACATTTTAATTCAATCAATCTCAAATTTTTTTTACATATCTAGCAAGAGGGTTTCGTTCTTTACATACCCATAGGCCCTACAAACACCATGGAGGATTTCGGTGAGTCACTCGAGGTACCACTCAAGCAATAGTTGAAGCTCATACAACATAAACTTCGAGGGACTCAAAACGAGCTCCGACAAAGCAACAAAGTACTTCAAAAGATGCAATCTAATGAAGATAACCTTGCAAGGGTGGTAAAAGCTATTGTCTCTACCCAATTCTAACACACACATTCCAAGACTGGTGTTAAAAACTACCAATTTCATGGTTTTATGGCCATAAGGATGGCCCTTTAGTTCTTTCATGGTTATCACAATTTGATGATTTTTATTCTGATGAAACATATGTTGAAAGTGAAAAAGTTGGATTTGCCACTAACTATTTAGTAGGAAAAACTCAGCTCTAGTGGAATGTCCTACGTCACAGCACAAATCGTCCAACAACGTGGAAGGCTTTCCAAGATAACATGAAGGATACTTTTCTTCCTCCTCAATATCATTTACAAGTTCGACGTGCATGGACAACCTTTACATGGAAGAAGGGTGACACTGTCACTACCTACACGGAGTGGTTCAGGCAAAATTTCTTATTGGTTCGAATGTCCGAAGATGTACTGAAGGATATCTTGCAACAAAATACGAAGATGATTTGGAGATGGGAATCCAAGGCAAGCTTCACACCCTATGGCCTACAACCCTCAATGAAGTTATCTTTTTTGCCTATGATGCAGAGAAGGAATTTCAGTCCATAACCAATTTGATCTATCTACAACAACTGTGCTAACGACCACTTTTTGTTAAACCAACTATTCCTATGAGCTGTAATTTTAATACCCCATCTTACTCTAATTTTCCTCGTCCTTCGCAATCCAACTACTCAATTGCATGTGTTGCTTCTTCTCTCCAACCTACCAAACCACCTACCTTGCAAACTTCAACGGTGGATGCCCAATAGAAGCAACCACATATCACCTGCTAGAATTGTGGTAAACTTGGACATACAAAAATGAAGTGCCGATTGCGACCTCTTCACGTGAAACCAATTACCTCAATTGCATAACCTGGAGGCCCATAATGAAGAAATTCCTCCTGTTTGGATAGAGAAAGCATTAGAGAAGGACTTAAGTACCTTGGGTAATGATATCTCTATTCATTCTTTACTTTACATACAGGGTACTATCAATAACAAACTGGTTAATATTTTACATGATGATGGTAGTTCACATGATTTCATTTCATATTTATTAGTACAAGGACTTAAATTAAAAACATTTCCTTCCTTGTATAAAGTGAAAGTTACATTTCAAGGTAGTCATTATAATGTAACATGAGAAGTGCAAGACATTACGATTAGCATTGGCCCAAATGTAGATGCACGAACATTTTTAATTGCACCTTTGAAATCTTATGATGTTATACTCGGTATGCCTTTTCATCATCATTGTATCCCACACATTGACTTCCATACACATACCTTTAACTTTGAATTTAAAGGTCAAATCATTACTTTTTCTGTGCGGCATGATTTCCAACCATTTCCATTGATTAGTCATACTCAAGTAAAACATGCATTTAGGAAAGGATACAATTCATGCATTGTTTTTTCCAATGTCATAAATGATTATACTCATACACTTCTCGATGCACATAAACCTTTCATGACTATTTATAAGGATTGCTTTATGTCTGAGTATCCCTCTGAACTACCACCATCTTGAATATCCTTTGACCATAGCATACACTTAATTCTTGGTAGTTATCCTCCACATAAAGCAACTTATAGGCATGGCCCACTACACTAAAAGGAAATAGAAAACCAAGTGAAAACTCCACAAAAGGACTTATAAGGCCTAGTTCTTCCCCATTTGGAGCATCATTTCTCTTAGTAGAGAGAAAGAATAAAACTTATCGAATGTGCATTGTTTATAGAGCCCTTAACAAGATCACAATAAAAAATAGATACCCTATTCCTTGAATAGATGATCTCTTAGATAAATTACGAGGATCTTGTGTCTTTAGTAAAATTGATCTTAACTCGGGTTACCATCAGACTCGTATGATGCAAAGTGATATTTTTAAGTTTGCATTTAGAAATCAAACCAACCATTATGAATTTATGGTAATGACATTTTGACTTACTAATGCTCCTGCTACATTTGCACGAATGATGAACAACATTTTTCTTGATTACCAAGCTTTTGTTCTTGTATTCTTTGACGATATACTTGTTTACAATAATGATTATAGTAATCATGAGAAGCATCTTAAAACAATTTTTCATTTGCTATGAGAGAACATGCTTTATGCTAATCGTGAAAAGAGTTACTTCTTTCAACATAGGCGAGAATATCTAGGACATATTATTTCAAGTGAAGGCATGCATGTAGACCCAAAAAAAAATTAAAGTTATGGTAGAATGGCCTACACCACAATCAGTCAATGATGTTCATTCTTTTCTTGGGTTGGCTAGTTTCTACAGGAAGTTTATTTGAATTTTTCTTATTTAGCATTGCCTCTTACCTTGTTATTGAAAAAGAAAATAAAATTTTCATGGGGAGTTACCCAAAACAATCCTTTGAAAAAATCAAACATGCTCTTTCACATGCACCTATTTTACCATTACATTATTTTTCACAACCATTTCATGTCATTACTGATGCTGGTGATTCAAGAATAGATGTTGTTTTAATGCAAAATGATCGCCCCATTGCATGTGAGAGTAGGAAGCTTAAGCCCTCAGAAAACAATTATAGTACATATGATAAAGAATTGTTAGCAATTGTGAATGCTTTGTGAACTTGGAAACACTATCTTATGGGATCTGAGGTCTTAATCGAAACCGATCAACAAGCTATTAAGCATTTATTAAATCAACTCTTAATCTCTAATGGACATCTTAAATGGTGCTTCATTCATTCAAAATTTCCATCCCATGATCCAATATCAACCTGGTAAAGCTAATGTTGTAGTTGATGCTCTTAGCCATTTTTTTTCACATTCTGTTGTTTTGCATAATATTTCTACAATCCAAATTCATCCCTTTCAAGAAATGATTTCCACTTATGCATCTGATTTGTATTTCTCACGTGCATGGCATGAACTCAACAATGGTACACCTTTAACTAATGAACATTATACATTTCATCATGGGTTACTTTATTTTCAACATAGAATATGCATAACCCAAGATTTTAAAGATTCTGTCATCAAAGAAATGCATGAACCATCTTACATGGCCATAGAGGCATACAAAGCACCATTTTTGCTTGCAAAGATTTCTTCTTTTGGCGCCACATGGAAAAAGATATTGCACATTATGTTTCTCAATGCATTGTATGTCAGCGTGTAAAACGTCATCATGGTAAACCATTTGGATTATTAATTCCACTTCCCATTGTGAACAAACCATGGGAACAAATCTCTATAGATTTTATCACAGGTGTTCCTATCATTGCATCACATAACAATATGATTTGGGCAATAGTTGAAATTTTTAGTAAATATGCATATTTCATTCCTTGTAGAAAAACTTTTTCTACACCTCAGACTACAAATATATTCATTAAATGCATTTTCCCACATCATGGATTTCCTAAAGTAATGTTATCTCATTGTGATGTTAGATTTTGCAATCATTTTTGGGTTGCCTTATTTCAACATTTTGGTCCTAAAATAGATTTTAGCTCTGCATTACCTCCTGAAAGTAATGGACAAAGTGAGGCTACAAATAGTACTATTCTTGATTTATTGCATTGTTATTCATTAGATAGTCCCACTAACTGGGATGAAAAGTTGCAATTGCTTCATTTTGCTTACAATAACACCACACACACCACTACTAGTCATGCACCTTTTGAAATTGTTTATGGTAAAAAGCTTCCCAATCCATTGTCACTCACTCGAACGAACATTCTGATGGCTGATTCTATTGCTCAAGATCATGTTTCTATACTTCACGATGTTCACGAGCACATTAGGAAAAGTGAAGAATGTTGAACATGTAATGTCAATACAAAACAATTATCCAAGGAATTCAAGGAAAATGATCTTGTATGGTTGCGTATCATTAAAAGATATCTCAAAAATATTTTGCAACATCCTGAAAATAAACTTGCACCATGCTAATATGGACTGTTTTGCATTATCCAAAAATTAATGATAATTCATTCATATTAGATATACCATCTCATTGGAATATACATAACTCTTTTCGTATTAGTTAACTTAAAAAATTTAAAGGAACTTTGCCACACTCCACTTCGACCCTCCTCTAATTGAAAAAAATTTTGAAATCTTAGTTCTTGAGAAAATAATTGATCATGATGTCACTAGTACATGCATAGGTACTCAGTATCATTGATATTTAGTTAAGTATCAAAATCACTCTATTGAAGAATGTCAATGGATACATAAAACACAATTAACACCCCATTATGATCACTTAATTTCTACACATCACACACATACACATTAATGTAACTCCTCGATGAACGTTTCCATGCATGCATTTTTACATGGAACATGCTTATTCTCGTTCATTGATAGAACATGTGATTGGCCATCCATGTTTAGTTTTATTTTATCAACTGAGATCAGTTGCTTTTTCAATTGAGGGGCATGTTATGAATTATGGAATGTGTTGAACAAGGAATTGTTGGAGTGTTAATTTATTAATGTATTAATGTGTTTTGGTGTTTTTTGATATAGCAAATGAAGGTTTGTGAGGGCATGAAAGGCATGAAAGGATGGACATCAATAATCAGAATTATATATTACGTAGTTTGTAAATAAACCCACGTAGAGGGTTCTATTTTTTGGAAACAGATAGTAAAAGTAGTGGTTAGGATAAGAATCATTATAGACCACGATCCCTATTAACAAAAGCAAGGGCTCTCCATAAAAGAGACCAACTTTTACTTTCACACATGCTTTTTGAAGACGCCCTCAAGTAACCACTATTTTCAACATAATGAAAAATCCTACAAATACATCACTCTGTGGACTGTCAAAAAAGAGTGCATGGGAGGAGATTGCACCCAATACTACGTTCTATCTTGTCTCCTTGCATATTTATTTCTCTGTGTGTTCTCAACATTCATAATCTCTATGTGTGCATGAATTAAGATTCTCCTAACAATTTCATCTACAAAATTTAGTTGCCCTTTCAGATCCTCGATATTTGTCAAAAAAGTCTCCATTGAATCTCCTTCACTCATGCTCATTCTCGAATTGCTTTTGAAGGTAAGTAGTATAAGCTTTATTTCTTGCATGGTATTGTGAGGTAGGAATATCCCAAGCATCTTTGGCTATTCTACATGAGCAAATGTGAGGGATAATGCCATGTTTGATAAACAAAGCTATCAATGCATGTGCTTGTGTATCTTTTGTTAAAAATAAAAAAGTAAGCTCGTATATATTTTTGCAAAAAGGATTTTCTTTAAGTAGAAGGAAAATACAAAAATGAAAAATAGAAGCATTTACTTCAGCAAGTAGTGGAGGCCAAAAGAGAATCATTCAAAAGAGAATCAAATCCAAAAACTGAACTGTAAGAGGAGTGGTTGTCCAAAGTAGTGGAGAAATGATGGAGAAGAGCTCTCAAACTCATCATGAGAGTTTTTGGTCACTTGTCTATAAAAGAGGCAAGGGAGGACACTCAAGGACAGAGGAAGAAGGCGTGGAAGCCCCCTTGTAGCTACTTCAATTGTTTTGAGTCATTTTGTTCAGTTTACTCTCATAGAGTATGTCCAACCGCATACCCATTTTTGGGTAGTCTACTTGTAAGAGTCATATCTCTCAATATATGTATCCAATTTTAGTGTTTAAACATTCATTGGAAAGCTTATCTTGATACTTCCTCTATCGATAATAGTTTTATGAAATTCTTTATGCTCTGTGAGTTATTCAACTTTTAGTGAAGTCCAGTTTTTAGCCTAACTGAGTGAACATGTAGTCTATTTTGAATCAAATAGTTGCCAACCCAAATCTACTCCAAATTCAGTGTTTGATATCTCATTTGAAAGCTCTAGGTGTATAGTTTGAGTGACCAAAGTTTCAAGTTCATTGGATATTTCAGTTGGTACCAGTTTTCATTTGAAGGTTCTGCTATTGGCAAGAGTCTTGATCCTGAGAAGGTCTTCTACACTTTCCGCTGCGATTAGGAGAGGAATTCTCCAACAATTGGTATCAAAGCATTGGATTTTGAAGAGGCAAAGCATTGGAACTGAAGTGAAGCAAAGGAGAAGCTAGAAATCAAGGGGGAGCTTTGTAAAGTCGAGGAAGAGTGCCACCCAATACTTAAGGTAAACTTCAATCTTGGAAGTTTTCAATGGCTGATTTAGGACAACAAGTTGAGAAGTTAGACAAAGATAATTTTCAGTCATGGAGGTATAGAATGATAAATATCCTTAAAGGTAAAGGTTTATGGAGTCTAGTTAGTGGAGACGATCCACAACCGGTGGACCTTGAAGATCCCAACATTACTCCGGCACAAAGGAGACAATTTGCTGATTGGGAAGAGAGGAATCGAAGGGTGATGTTCTTCATCTCACAAGTAATTTTTAACACTATGATTGGTCATGTGCAAAGCTTAGAAACAGCCAAGGAAGTTTGGGAAGCATTGGAGAAGGTGTATGCTACCTCAACAAGGTCTCGGAGGATGCAACTCAAGAACGAGCTCAACAACATGAAGAAAAGCTCAAACCAAAGCATTAGTGAGTATACATTGAGGATCAAGGAGCTTCGAGATCAGCTAGCATCAGATGAATGCAAGATAGAAGAGGAAGACATCGTCCAAACAGCCCTCAATGGCTTGAGGAGTGAAGAAAAGTGGAAGCCTCTCATCACAAACATTCTTTATCGAGATCCTCTTCCAACATTCGATGAGATTATACCAAATCTTGTGGCTGAAGAGGTTGCTCAACAAGGAGAAAGCAACAAAGCTAAGGACAGCCATAGTCAAATGTTATATGCAGGACGAGGTAGAGGAAGGAACTCAAGAGGAGGCTAGAGAGGAAGAGGAAGAAACTACAACAATACAAATTTCAGCCAACACAACTCAGAGGACAACAAGGACAACTCAAATGACAACACACATGGAAGAGGTCGAGGAAGAAATAGAGGAAGAGGTCGAAGTTCATACAATCCTCATAAAGGTATAACATGTTATCATTGTGGCAAACTAGGACATTATGCAAATGATTGTTGGCAAAAGAATGGAAGGCTGAATGGAGGCAACCAAAGGAGCCAAAAATAACTATGCGAGTACATCAAGTGAAGGAGACAAGCAAACCATGCTTGCCATGAAGCATGACTACAACAACTCGAGAAGTGATGACAAAAAATGGTTCATAGATTCAGGTTGCAGCAACCATATGACATGCCAAGGAGATTTGTTCACAAAGCTACAAGCTCCAAGTGGAAAAGGATGTGTGGAGACCGGCGATGAAACTCAACACGCAATTGAGCACGTTGGAGATATCAAGCTTGGAGATAAGAAGGTATTGGCTGATGTTCTTCATGTTCCTACTATTGCAAAGAATTTGATTTCAGTAGGACAACTGGTAGAGAAAGGATATCATGTTATCTTCAATGAAAAAGGCTGCTTTATAAAGAATCCAAAAGAAGGAGTCAAGGTCATTGCTCAAGGAAGGAAAGAAGGAAGGCTGTTCACTTTGGACATTCAACAACCGCATGGAAAGGTGATGTATATTCAGTTTGGAAACAAGAGGATTGCTGAAATCGATTTGTGCCACAAAAGGTTTGGACATATCAACATTCCAAGCTCAAGGACATGAGCAACCATGAAGTGGTAAGAGGTCTTCCAAGATTCAATGATGCTGGACTACATGAGTTTTGCGAAGAATGCCAACTAGGAAAGCAAACTCGACAACCATTCAAGAAGAGCAACTATGTGGCAAGGAATGTCCTCGACTTGATACACACGGATGTATGGGGACCATCACAACAACCATCAGTGGCTGGTAATAGATATTTTGTCACTTTTATCGATGATCATTCAAGAAAAGTATGGATGTTTTGCATAAAACAAAAATCAGATGTGTTCTCCATGTTCAAGAGATTTAAAGCACATGTAGAAAAGGAAACAGGACGCTACATAAAGACCTTGAGGTCCGATGGAGGAGGAGAATATTTCTCCAAAGAATTTTCATATTTTCTTTATGAAAATGGCATCAAGAGACAATTTACATGTAGGTACACACCTCAACAAAATGGAATAGCTGAAAGGAAAAATCGACATATCACAGAAGTTGCAAGATGCATGCTCAACGAAATGAAGATGCCACTAAACTATTGGGCTGAAGCAACTAGTACGGCTGTTTATTTGATGAACAAGTGCACAACGGCTGGAGTGCATAATCTAACTCCCGAGGAGGTTTATTCCGGTAAGAAACCTGACCTTACACATCTCAAAGTTTTTGGATGTGTGTGTTATGTTCACATCCCTCAAGAACTAAGGACAAAGATGGAGGCAAAGTCCGAAAAATGTATTTTTATTGGATATTCATCGGGGCAAAAGGGATACAGGTGCTACAATCCGGTGACAAAGGAGCTACGAGTCTCACGAGATGTGGTATTTGATGAGCTAAGACCATGGTTTGGAGACAAAGGGAAAGAGAAGATTCTTGAAGAAGATTACAAAGATGATGGAGGTCCTGTCCAAGAAGAATTTCAGCAAACAAGCACTCAAATGTCAGGTCGAGAAGCTTCTACATCACTTGGAGAAAGCTCAACATGGAAGGGGAGGCTAAAGAGTCATTCCTCATCACCAACATCAGCTTATGAAAGATCTAAAGCTGAAAGTGCTGCCCAAAATAGTGATTCAAATGCAAGTGAAGAAGAGTATGAAGAGGTGATCACACCAAAGGTAAAGTTGAATCGGTTGAAGAAGCAATGTTCAAAAGGAAATGAAAAGAGGTCTTTAAGAGCAAGGTATCCAATTGAAAGGCTGAGCTATGATAGTTTTATTGCAAAGCATTTTGCATATATGACACAGGTGGTCAAAGACAAAGAACCGGATGCATATGAAGAAGCATGTACACAAAAAGAATGGCAAGAAGCTATACAAGAAGAGATAAAAGCTCTCAAGGACAATCACACATGGGAGCTAGTTCCAAAGGCTGAAGGTATGAAGATTGTTCCAAATAAATGGGTGTTTAAATAAAGAGAATGCTTATGGCTCTCTAGCTAGGCATAAAGCTAGACTAGTAGCAAAAGGATTCAAGCAAACTCATGGCATCGACTATGAAGAGACTTTCATCCCGGTTGCAAAGATGGGAACAATTAGAACCTTGATTGCAGTGAGTGCAGCAAGGAGATGGCCATTGTACCAACTTGACATAAAAAATGCTTTTCTCGATGGTGAACTTCAAGAAGAGGTATACATGAGTCAACTGATTGGATTTGAAGATAGAAAGCATCCAGATTTTGTTTGTAGATTGAAGAAAGCTTTGTATGGGCTGAAGCAAGCACCAAGTGCTTGGAATCAAAGATTGGTTGAGTACCTCACAAGGTGTGGGTATACTCCAAGTAATGCAGATCCCTCTCTCTACATGAAGAAAGAAGAAGGCAAGCAGGTATATATTTGCATATACATTGATGATCTCATCATAACAGGAAGTAATGTTACAGGAATACAAGAGATCAAAAGGAAACTCGGTAAGGAGTTTAAAATTTCAGATCTTGGTGAGCTGAAATACTTTTTAGGCATTGAGATAGTCTATGGGAAAGATGGCATCTACTTGATGCAAAGAAAGTACTTGTTGGATGTTCTTTTCAGATTTGGAATGAGTGAATGCAAACCACTCACTCAACCTATGGACACAAATGTGAAGCTATGCTCAAATGATGGAGAGAAGTTACATGATGTAACTACATACATGAGTATTATAGGTTCGTTGATCTATGCTACGATCACAAGACCAGATTTGTGTTATATTGTTAGAGTTCTTTCTCAATTTATGCAAGCTCCAACAAGTGAACATTTAAATTCAGCCAAACGAGTGCTAAGATATGTGAAGCACACAGTCAATCATGCTTTGTTTTATAGATATGATAAAGAATTGCAGGTAAAAGGCTTTAGTGATGCTGACTGGGCTGGTTCGAAGGAAGATAGAAGATCCACGTCAGGTTATGTGTTCATGATAGGTAGCAAACCTATCACATGGAGCTCAAAGAAGCACCTACTGGTGCACTATCATCTACAGAAGCTGAATATAGAGGTTTAGCCTTTGCAACTTGTGAAGTTATATGGATTAACAAGCTCTTGGCTTATTTTGATGTGCAGGTGGAGACCATTCCAATTTATGGTGACAACATGTCAAGCATTCACTTGACAAACAATCCAATGTTTCATGCACGAAGAAAGCACATAGAAGTGCATTATCATTATGTTCGAGAAAAAGTTTTGAGCAAGGATGTGGATATAAAGTTCATTGGAACTAATGACCAAGTTGCAGACATGCTTACAAAGTCCCTCGATGCTTCTAAGCTAAAGAGGTTCAAGGACGACATCAACTTGCAGGATATGGCTGAAGGTGCAATCTCACATGTGAGCTTGACGGGGAGTGTTAAAAATCAAAAAGTAAGCTCGTATATATTTTTGCAAAAAGGATTTTCTTCAAGTAGAAGGAAAATACAAAAATGAAAAATAGAAGCATTTACTTCAGCAAGTAGTGGAGGCCGAAAGAGAATCATTCAAAAGAGAATCAAATCTAAAAACTGAACTGTAAGAGGAGTGGCTGTCCAAAGTAGTGGAGAAATGATGGAGAAGAGCTCTCAAACTCATCATGAGAGTTTTTGGTCACTTGTCTATAAAAGAGGCAAGGGAGGACACTCAAGGATAGAGGAAGAAGGCATGGAAGCCCCCTTGTAGCTACTTCAATTGTTTTGAGTCATTTCGTTCAGTTTACTCTCATAGAGTATGTCCAGCTGCACACCCATTTTTGGGTAGTCTACTTGTAAGAGTCATATCTCTCAATATATGTATCCAACTTTAGTGTTTAAACATTCGTTGGAAAGCTTATCAAGTACTTCCTCTGTCTAGAATAGTTTAATGAAATTCTTTATGCTCTGTGAGTTATTCAGGTTTTAGTGAAGTTTAGTTTTTAGCTTAACTAAGTGAACAGGTAGTCTATTTTGAATCAGATATTTGCCAACCCAAATCTACTCCAAATTCAGTGTTTGATATCTCATTTGAAAGCTCTAGGTGTCTAGTTTGAGTGACCAAACTTTCAAGTTCATTGGATATTCTAGTTGGTACCAGTTTTCATTTGAAGGTTCTGCTATTGGCAAGAGTCTTGATCATGAGAAGGTCTTCTATACTTCCCGCCGCGATTAGGAGAGGAATTCTCCAACAATTGGTATCAGAGCATTGGATTTCGAAGAGGCAAAGCATTGGAACTGAAGTGAAGCAAAGGAGAAGCTACAAATCAAGAGGCTGTGTCTACAGCTAGATATCTCATAAATAGACTTCCATCTAAGTCACTAGATGGAACTACTCCATATGAAGTGTCCTGTGGAATTGGATCCCAAGGTAGAGAGGTGCATATTTATTGGTTATGAACAAAACCAAAAAGGACATACATTGTACAATCCAACTAATAAAGGATTTTCTATGAGTAGAGATGTAATGTTTTACGAGAAAAACTCATGGTTTGATGATGACAAGAAAGTGAAGTTGCCTTATGACTTGGATGAAGATTTTCCATCACTTCAACCAACCCAAAGAAAATTGAAAAAAATGATTCGTAGATTGACCTAGAAGACTTGGAAAGACTAAAGCTATGGAAGAGCAAAGGTAAAGCAAAGATGCAATGCTACATATGGACCCGAGAGCTCACGTCAACCACGTAGAAGATCTTCAAGGGAGAAGAAGAAACAGAGATGTATGGTTATGATACTTCTTTGGTCACCAAGCACCCAATCTACATTGCAAAGAATTCAACCAATGAAGAACCTACCACATTTGAAGAAGCATAAAGCAAGAAAGCTTGGAGAGATGCAATGGATGAAGAAATGGAAGCCTTGAAGGAGAATGACACTTGGGAGCTTGTACCTAACAAGCCATCTATGAAGGCAATTGGATCTCGATGGATATACAAAAGCTAGAGGAATCCAGATAGATGTATAAATAGACATAAAGCAAGGTTAGTTGCTAAAGGTTTTTCTCAAACCCATGGTATTGATTATGAAGAGACTTTCTCTCCTATTGTAAAAATGCCTACAATTAGGGTTCTCATTAGTCTTGCTGCATCTAGAAATTGGAAGCTCTATCAACTTGATGTAAAGAATGCTTTCTTAAATGAATGGATTTTTGAGGAAGTGTATATGGCACAAACTCCTAGACATGAGGATGTACATCATCCTAACTATGTACAAAAATTAAAGAAAGCCTTGTATGGATTGCAGCAAGCTCCAAGAGCTTGGAATTTCATATTGGTGACTTATTTGCAGGACCAAGGATTCAAAGCTAGCAAGGTGGATACCTCTTTGTTCATAAAGAGGAATGGATCTGAAGTGATCTGTCTATGTGTGTATGTTGATGATATTATTATCACATGGAATGATCTTGAAGGAGTCAAAGAGGTAAAGAATCAAATGAAGGAGGAGTTCAAAATAAGTGATCTTATTTTCTTGGATTGGAGTTAATCTACAAGGGTTCAGGTATATACATCACACAAAGGAAGTATGTGCATGACATGCTCGTCAAGTTCAAGATGGAAAACACCAAGTGTGTAGGTATACTTGTGGAGCAAAATCATAAGCTTAGTGCTTATGAAGGAGAGCCAATTGAAGACATCACAAGCTATCAAAGCTTGGTTGGGAGTTTGAACTATGCAACACTCACAAGGGTGGATATATGCTATAGTGTTAGCATATTGACTGAGTTTATGCATAAGCCGATAAGACCACATATGGAAGCGGCCAAGAGAGTCCTCAAGTACCTAAGAAGGACCATGAATGAAAGCCCTTTTATCCATTTACTTCAGATATTGAGCTAAAGGCCTACTCAGATGCAGATTGGGCCAGATCTAGAGATGTTAGAAGAAGCACATCCGGGTATGTATCATTTGCAGGTTCAAAAATCATTTGTTAGTTATCCAAGAAGCAACCAACAGTGGCATTATCTTCTACTGAAGCTGAATATAGAGGTTTGGCTAATGAAACTCAAGAAATCATGTGGTTAAAATCTTTGTATATAGATCTTGGACTTCCTTCTTCAACACCTCATATTTTTGGTGACAACACAAGCTCAGTACATCTTGCAGCTAATCAAGTATACCATGCTAGAACCAAGAATATTGAAGTCCACTACCACTATGTAAGGGAGAAGCTAATGAGCAAGGATATTCAACTATCCTATTCACTACCATTATGTAAGGGAGAAGCTAATGAGCAAGGATATTCAAGCTAGTAGAGATGTCAGATGGCAAGTGAAAGATTTAAATCCACCTAAGTACCACGGACAAGTTAGTGCTAGGATAGCAGATGCGGTGGAGCATTGGATAAGTAAGTGGGAATAGTGTTTTCAACTTTGTAATATTGAGGATGAAAAACAGAAAATACAGCATGCCACTTATAGTTTGATGGATGTTGCTCATCGGTGGTGGAGGAAAATAGAGCAAGATAAGATAGAACCGGCCACTTGGGCAGAATTTAAAGTTATATTTTACAATAATTTTGCTCCTCTAGATGAGCATACTAGGGCTCTAGATGCATGGTTTTTCCTACAGTAGAGACAACTTTCAGTGCAGGAGTATGCAGACAAATATAGGGAAATCTTGTTGAAGATTCCAGATCAGGTGCCTGATTTTCTTCAAGTGCATAAATTTGTTCTTGGGCTTAGGGAGACGTTGCATCCACTTGTGTGCAAGGAGCATTGCCACACCCTAAAAGAAGTAGTAGAACTTGCTTTGGTGTTGGAGGATGGGCGACACTCTCGATTTCAACCTTCTAGACAAAAGAATACTTGGACAAGGTTCAAGAAACCTTTAGCTTCAGTTCCAGCATCCAACAGACAGATGAATGTCATTCACACTTTGAGCCGTGGGAAGAGAAAAGTAAGTGCATCCATGGTGAGGTGTGTTTGTTCCGTGGGTGCATCCTGGTTCGGCATGCATGGTTGTTGATTGTCAGGCATGTCTTCGACCTGGTCTATCTTTGTCCATTCCTCATTGTTTGTTTTTGTTCTTATGTCAGTGTCCAAGGTGTCTTTCTCCTGGCTAGATTCCTCATTAGAACCAAAATCCTCTAGTCCCAATTCTTTGTATCTGGCAGTTAATTCTGGAGTATGTTCTTTGTCCTTTTGTTGCTGCCCTTGTCTTGCTTGTCTATATTGATGTCCTTGGACATTTAGGTTCACTTGGCCCCGCATATACGTATGCGTTTCTTCTAGAGCTGCTGATAGATCCCTTTTTGTGATGGGCTGTTGTGTCAGAGGGATCTTTGGTAATATGTGTGTCTGCTTGGATTGTGGTGTTTCTTGTGCTGCTTCCTCTCTAGTACGCTTAGTCCCTCTCATGGGTTTCTTGGAACTTGTTCCCACTTCTTCCATGGAAATGACTGTTTTCTTTCTCTTTGGAACAGTAGCCGACTTTACATATTTTTCAATTTCAGTGGATTTTGGCATCACACGTAGACATTCTTTCATCTCAAGTGCCTCATAGATTAGCAAAGTCAATGCCGAACTTCCATTCAAAAACTTCTTCTGACTCCATTTCTTCTTGGCTTCGAATAGGCGGTCTTGAATATATGGAGTAAGATTTACTTTATTTCCAATTTTCCTCATCCCATGCGAAAGCAATTGAACTACGATTTTTTGAGGTGCTGTGTTGTTCTAAGGGTTGCTCATAATTTTTCTCATGCTATGGCATCCTTTAGCCTTCATAAAAAACCCCTTTTTTGTAATTAGGAGATGTCCATATGAACACTCTCCTAAAACCCCTTTTTGATATTTCCTCTAGTCTATGATATTGAAGCCTTATCAATAAAGTAGCTTTTTGGCACATGTACAAAAAACCCATGTAGAAACTCCCCACACACTCTCTCTCTAGGTGGTTACTTTTTGAATTCCCAAAATCACATGAAGATCCTCTTTTTGATTTAGCACATGTGGTCTTTTGACCACATGTTTTATTCACATATGCCTCTCTTCTTCTCTATATAAAGAAGAGCCTCATTTGTAAAAGGGGTCCCTTGCCCTCCATGCTAATGGAAAGAAGGTTCATTTGGCTTCCACATTTCTCCTTGTGTGCTAGGCGTTGATCCATATGTGTGGGTTTGGCACTTGGGGTTGTCTTGTGTGTGAGCATTGCCCTCCCTTGTTCCTTTTGACGTTGGCCATGGTGCCATTGTTCATGGACGTGGGTGTGTGTGCGTTGCTTACACTTCTTGCAACTCCTCTTGGAAGAGCCTCGCACTTCCATGTGAGGCGGTTAGGGTCTCTTGTTCCCCTTTTCTCAAAATTTTGGCACCGTTGCAAGGGGAACAACAAACCCTAACCACCTCACAGGAAGTGAGAGGCTCTTCCAAGAGGAGTTGCAAGAAGTGTAAGCAACGCACACACACCCACGTCCATGAACAATGGTACCATGGCCAATGTCAACAGGAACAAGGGAGGGCGATGCTCACACACAAGACAACCCCAAGTGCCAAACCCACACATATGGATCAACGCCTAGCACACAAGGAGAAATGTGGAAGCCAACTGAACCTTCTTTCCATTAGCATGGAGGCCAAGGGACCCCTTTTACAAATGAGGCTCTTCTTTATATAGAGAAGAAGAGAGGCATATGTGAATAAAACATGTGGTCAAAAGACCACATGTGCTAAATCAAAAAGAGGATCTTCATGTGATTTTGGGAATTCAAAAAGTAACCACCTAGAGAGAGAGAGCGCGTGGGGAGTTTCTACGTGGGTTTTTTGTACATGTGCCAAAAAGCTACTTTATTGATAAGGCTTCAATATCATAGACTAGAGGAAATATCAAAAAGGGGTTTTAGGAGAGTGTTCATATGGACATCTCCTAATTACAAAAAAGGGGTTTTTTATGAAGGCTAAAGGATGCCATAGCATGAGAAAAATTATGGGCAACCCTTAGAACAACATGTTGTATACCTGTGCATACTGGGAAAAAAAAAATGTTGATGCACTAATCGAACCGATTCTTCTATATATGTCCTGTTTATTTCCAGAAAGGTTCTCTTTTTTGGATCATGACATTCATCTTTAACATTAGTGAGGCCATCCTAACTCCAACCAAAAGCTTTGGTGATCATTTCATGGGTGAATCGAATTGTCTTCCATGTACCAATTTTATCGAGCACTTTCGCTTCCGAGATTGACGACTTATCTGCTGCAGACTGGAGTGTGTTCATAACTTATGTGCATCTTTGAAATCTGGCAAATATATAGGAAGTCACAAAAATGCATCAATTCTAGCTCTTGTCCAAACATCTGTGATGCAAGGTAATCCCTGTATTATAGTTTGGAAATCTTATGACATAATTGGGAAGTAGTGATCCCTATCTATAATCTTAATGGTAGCCATGAAAAGAAGTTCTGACATCGGCTGGTCTTCCAGGAACCAATGAACTCTTGCTTTAGAAACAGATTCCAAGGGAAGAAGTAGGACCTCTTCCTCTTGCGTAGCCTCAGAGCTTGAAGATGCCATCTGCAATCAATATATACCAGAAATCAGTGTAAAGATGGTATCAAGAGTTATCCTTTATTTATCCTCCATAAATTTGGCAACTCTTCAAGTGATGTGAGTCGTCTCTTTCCCATGGGTGTGAGAAAGGTAGTACCTGGGATTTTCTTCATATATAAATTTTTCTATATTTTTGGCAGAAAACAAAAGCATTAGTACCTAGCCAAAGCTTTTATTGTGTTATTAGTTATTTTTGTTGAGATTATTGTACAAGTGCTCTCCTATTCCCTAGGAGGGAAATGTGCTTCGCTATCCAGTAGGAGGAGAAGTAGGTGCCGAATGCATGGCCTTGTAATGTGGCCCTATTATGCATACTTTGGGCTCTTGCAACTCAAGATGTGTGCAAACTAAATTATCTGGTCGATGCATACAGACTCTATCTCCCGCATTCTTGATGATTGTTGTGCTTCTCACCTTGTACCTCTGCTTCATCCACCTTTTGAATCTTTGAATGATTTTTGTTGCGTATTTCGGCTCCTGCAATGTCCTATAGGTGTTTATTTCTTGTTGCTTAGCCTTCATGTTATACTGATCCTCCTTGAGCTTCGATATTTCCCTCTTAATGATTGCCGTCGGTGCGCATGATTTGGGAATCCATATCTACGTGCGTGCCGGTTGAGTGGCCATTACCTTCTTTGGAATCCAAACTCTAGCAATCCGTTGTGGACTTCTGAGTCCAGCTTGACTCGAGTTTTTGTACTGTTGTTGTCTCCGGTGTAGTGTGTAGCTTCATTGTTGATAATATTCTATCACCTGATCTTTTCTGATCCAAGCATATCTAGTGTGAGGAATGGGATGGATCCTAATGCGTGAAAGTTCGTGATCGTCTTGGTGACTAGTCCCTCTTGCTCAATACCTCACAGGGGCTTTTAGTGTGAACGATGTTAGCAGTGAGGTTCACTAGTTTGGAAGTGTGTGCGAGATTGAGATTTGGTGCATTCTCACATGAAGTACTTGATGGTGGGGTTTCCATAGTGTGGGTGGGTGTACCTTCATCATCATGCATGTGTGAGTGATTTCTCAGGCCTATACATTTGGATTTGGCAAGTCCTTTGTCTAAGATGTTGAATACCTCATGGTGTCCTATCTTGGCCGATATGTAACCTAAGGCTAATTGGATAGTCACTTCATATTCATATATCAATCTTGACCCAACACAAGTTCTTCTAATAAGTCCTGATCATGACACACTAAGAGTTTTTGTTGCATCGTGTTGTTTCCAAGATGTACTGATAGGGTAATCTCGCCTATGCATTTAGTAACTTTTCCTCCTATTCCAATCAGTTGTGCCTTAGATGGGCATAATTCTTCCTTGAGTTTTTGAGTCAATGAAGACTTGATACAGCTTACAGCTGCTCCTATGTCAATGAGAGCATCCACCAAGTGGTACTCTTCTGTTCCAATGCCCACATTCAAATATGGTTGCTTTATTTGCTGCTCTAGGTTTTCAGAGGCTCTAAAGTTAGCCATTGGGATGAATTCCTCTCCTTGTCGATATCTTTCATCCCTCTCTCTCATCCATTCCTTTCATTTCTTGATTCGTTCTAGAGCTTCCTATCTTGCTTCCTCTCATATTCTTTCATCTTCTTCTCATCTATGTCTAGCCATTATAAGTCGTGACATTATTTCCTCCGTCAATGGCTCTAAATAATTTTTTACTCGACAACCACTTATATAGTTGGGCAATACTTCTCCATCTAGGGTCGCTAGGCTGATGGCTCCACTGGTAGATATACAATTGATTATCAAGGGACCATATCCTCTTTTTTGTAGTTTCTTTTCATGTTGCTCTAAAGTATAGACCAAGACTAAATCTCCTTCCTTCAAGTTTTTATCTTTAATATGAGCATCAAAATATGCCTTCTGTCGCCTTTTTGCAGCGTAAATACCTGCCACAACATGTAATCTTGTTTCGTGTAACTTTTCTATTTGATCCAATTGAGTTGATAACTCATGCCCAGTCCATTCGTAATTTGTAGCTACTCTGAGAATAGGTACCAAGAAATCAATTGGTAAGATAGCATTCTGTCTGTACACTAGGTTAAAGGGAGTAGTTCCTATGGCTGGTTTGTAGGCTACTCGGAATGCCCATAAAGCGTGATGTAATTGCTTATCCCAGTAAGATCTACCATTGTTAACAATTTTAGTGAGGATTGTGCATAAGATTTTGTCTGAACTTTCAACCTGTCCGTTGGCTTGTGGGTGATAAGGGGCTAATTTCTTATGAATCACTAAGAATTCATTCATTAGAGCTTCTATTACTTCATTGACAAAATGTGTGCCCCTATCACTCACAATTTCAATAGGCAATCCAAACCTAGTGAATATGTTCTCAAAGAGAAACTTAGCCGTAGTCCTCACATCGTTTTTCTTGGTTGCTTTGGCCTCTACCCATTTGGTCAAATAATCCGTTGCCACAATTATGTACTCGGCATGAGAACCTTTAGCTGGTGGACTAATAGGTCCTACAAAATCTATTCCCCATTTAGTAAAGGCTCTGGCACTCATCATAGGTTTTAGTGGCATTTCATCTCTTCTCATAGGATACTTTGTTCGTTGACAGGTGTCGCATCTTTGGACATAAGTGGCTTCATCTTGATGTAGAGTCAGCCACCACATTCCCACCAAGAGAATCATTTTTGCAGTTTTATCTCCAGAAAAATGTCCTCCTACAGCTCCTGAATGCGCCATCTCTAAGACAAAAAGATACTCGTCTTCATGAATGCACATTCGTAGGTGATTGTCTCTTCCTCTTTTGAAGAGTTGTTTTCTTATAAGAATATAGTCTTTGCTTTGCTCTGTGAGGGCACATTTTCTTGCTAGAGTAGCTCCTTCTGGGTACTCCTGGGTTTTCAAGAATTTTACCAGAGGCATACTCCATCTGGGAGCTACAGTGGAGTAACATAGAGTAGAGTTCTCTTATGGCCTTCGTTCTTGACAGGTTGGGTAGGTTGATACATAGTTATGTGTATCCCTCTGCATGGTTGGCCAGTATATGCCTAATCTCTTTAGTGTTTGCCATGTTCCATTCGTGTTTAAATGAGTTTTCCATTGATTTACATGTGCTTTTTGAAGCCACATCTCTTGTTCCTCTTCCTCCATGCATCTCATGAGTAACCCACTTGGATCTTGGTGGTATAAGCTTCCAACAATGATGTGGAGATTTTTAGTCTTCCATAGCTCCTGACTTCTATTGGTAGTGATCCCATGTCTAGGTCCATATGTGAGGATAGGGATCAACTTTTCTGCCCATTGGGGACATACCTCGAGATTGAAAAGATAAGTATCTGGCAGATCATCTGGTACTCCTGTGGGGGGGCTCTCCATGTGTCATTCTTGATAGGTGATCTGCTCGGATGTGCATATTTCCTTTCTTGACTACTACTTCAAAATCAAATTCCATTAGTAATAGAAACCATCATACTAGTCGTCCTGTATTACAAGGCTTGTTGACTAAGTACAGTAGCGCTTGATGGTCAATGAAGAATTTGAATTTGTTTGCCAATAGGTAGTGTCGAAACTTCTTCATTGCATACACCATCCCTAAACCCTCTCTCTCCATTGTGGTATAATTGCATTCTGCTTGATTTAATTGTCTGCTGGCATAGGCTATAGGGTGGTCTAGTTTTCCTGTATCTACTGGCTACGCCAAAATGCATCCAATGGAAAACTTGGAAGCATCCACATGAATATGAAATGGTTTATTCGAATCAGGAACTCTAAGGATTGGTGCTGAACTCAACTGATTCTTCAATTCATTGAAAGCCTTTTCACATTCTTGCATCCAAATAAACTGAGACAGTAATGCATAAAGGGGCGTAGCAATTATGGCATACATGTGGATAAACCTACGGTAGTATCCACAATGTCCCATAAATGCTTGCACTTCTTTAGCTGTCTTTGGTCTCGGAAAATCCAGAATCACTTTGATTTTATCTTCATCTGTGGAAATCCCATTTTTAGAGACAATGTGTCCTAATATCTTCCCTTGTCGAACCATGAATACACACTTCTCGGGAATAAGACAAACTCTATATTGTCTACATTTGGCAAAGATCTTCCTTAGTTCTGGGATATGTTCTAATTGTATAGCTGAATAGGTGCATAAATTGTCCACATATACCTCCATGCTCTTCCTTAAGAACTCCTTGAACACGTGACAGATCAATCTTTGAAAAGTGGGAGGGACATTAGTTAGACCAAAAGGCATAACCCTAAATGAGTACACTCCCCATTCAGTTGCAAAATTTGTCTTATGTTGGTCCTCAGGAGCAATTGCTATCTGATTATATCCTGAAAAGCCGTCCAGAAAACTATAGACATCCTTTCTTGCAACCCTTTCCAAAAGATGGTCAGTGATAGGTAATGGGTAACTATCTCCTATGGTAGTAGTGTTTACTTTCTTCAAGTTAATACATACCCTTAACTTGCCATTCTTTTTAGCCATGACCACCAAAGGTGATACCCATTCCGTGTGTCCGATCTCATAAATGAAGCCTGCGTCTAACAATTTATCTATCTCCTCCTCAATTTTTGCTGAGTAAACATCATTATGTGTGTATGGTCTTTGTTTGGAAGGTTTGGCTTCTGATGTCATAGGGATTCTATGGGCACAAATAGAGGGATCTACTCCTTTTAAATCCCTATATGTCCAAGCAAAGACGTCCCTATATTCTTTGATGAGCAGTATTAACTCTTGTTCTTCCTCCATTGAGACATCTTGTCCTATAAAGGTACATCGCTCTTCTCCTTCCTCCAAGGTTACTACCGTTTTCTTGGTCTGTTCTTTGTTGTCATATGCTATTCCTGGTTGTGCTTCCCGTTTTGGCATTTGGATAGCAACTTTCCTCTCTTCTACCTCATATTTCTTGAAGTGGGCAGGCACTTCGAATTGATCTTGAGGCTTGTTTTCTCCTTCTTTGTTTTCTTTATCTAGTCCAAGTTCTTCTCCCTGTGTCATTCCTTGATTCAATTCATTAGTTATGGCACTTACTCTTTGACTTCCACTTTCTGCCTCAATTTTTTCATGCTCCATTTCAATGCTCTCATAATCCTCCTTCCATTCTTTTTCAATTATCTCTCCTTCTTTGGATTCTTGGAGAACAACCACGTATAAACTTATGTCATATCCTTCCTCGTCGATGCATTCATTCATGGTTATTACCTCTTCGTTTACACATAGATCAAGAGTGGCTAAAATCTCCATCCAACCATGAGGTTCGAATTCTTCATCTAGGAATATCTGGGGCATGTAAGCTGGATCTTGTATAGATCTAGCAACTCCCTGCCTTTGCTGCCATCCTTTCTTCCTTTCCTCTTCCTTTTTTGTTGCCTGGCATATCCATAGATGAGTGTCCTCGTTCATCCATGATTGGTCACTTGAACCTATATTGTGAATCGATTGATCATCCTCCTCCTTATGAATCAGATTCCATTGTAAGGGGGGAACATCTTGATACATATATGTATGGATATTTATTTTGGTTGTGGTTCCTTCGTGCTATAAGTGTACCGCATCTTTTCCCCAATCTTGCACTACCTTAAGCTGTCTCATGAAAGGTCTTCCAAGTATCATCTCATAATTGCTTGCCTTTTCAAATTGACAGATTGCTAGGGTGTGCTCGAATTCAACTCCACAGGTAGTAAAGGTTACTTTTTCCAATAATCCCAAGGGTCGTTCAGTGTGTCTGTTTCCCATTTGAATCTTCATGCGTGTTAGTCTTAAAGCTGGTTTTCCCCATTTCTCCCAAATTTCCTTGGTCGCAATTCCTACTCCTACTCCCGAGTTTAAGATGGATTTAGTGGTATAACCTCGGTAAGTGATTGGGAGGCATGTGTTTCCTTCATCTCCCTCACTGAAATCTCCAACCTTATCAATCGGAACTTTGACGGTGGTCATTTCATCCGGCATCTCCTTCTCATCTGACTTTGTCTCTAATTGACTAGTTAGCTTCTCCTTCAATTGTGGTTTTACCTTCAAGAGTTCTTCCAATGTCAGAGTACAAGGGATTTTTACTTTTTTAAGATGTTGTATAATGTCTAATGTTTGAATCGATGGGTTCTACTATTTTCTTCTTACTGAGGGAATACAATACAATTCAGAGCTATGTTCGTACTCTCCCGTGTAGTTCGGTAAAGCCTTCACACTGTCTTCACCTTTGTTGCTCTCGTCAAGTTGTAATAATCCTTCTGAGTTTAACTCAGGTATTGATGCTTCAAATTCACCTTCTGCTTCTAACTCCTCAAAGGGTGGTTCCATTCCTTCCACTTTCTTCCATCTGTCTTCTTGGACTCTTGCCCACAAGTCTTTAGGCCACTCCTCGTCGACTTCGGGTATAATGGATCCTTCTCTTTTGTTCTCACAGTAATTTCCACCACAGGTCTCGTCTTCTTTTCCTTTCTCTGGATCGTTAGGGGTGACACACACTTGGAATTCTTTTTTGGGAATTTGTGAGTTGGGTAGTCGCTGAACAGGTTTTTCTAGAGTCTGTTGAGCCACTCCAATTAATTTCTTACATATCTCCAACCTTTCTTTCTCTAGGTCACCTCTAGGATATTCCTTTTCATGTTGTTCAATGGCTGGTCCTGCTCTTATTCGTGCCTGGTACGCCTGACCACATGGCTAACTCTTCTGGCATAGGGTCAGCTAGAACTCATCCTGCCTTTGGTTTTTTACACTTTTCTATCTTATTTTCTCCTTCAAATTTTTGTTTTTCTTCTTATCCTTGTTTGTTTTTTTTTTGTCCTCCATCTTTTGTTTTAGTTTCTTTTCCTTCATCCTCTCTCTATGATTCTTCCATCTTTGGGTCTGCTTACTTGTAATACTTTTCCCAGACTCTTCCAAGTCTGCAACTACTTAAGGTGTGGGTTAATTCAATTCTTTGTCGACCTGATCATTCTCTCTATTTTTTTCTGGGGTTTCTCTAGCCTTAGATCTTGTTATTGCTTTTAATGGCACTATGTACTCCTTATCACTCCCCGATGACTCTATCACTTCTATCACATTGATCTGCACATTCGAGTTAACTTTGTTCCGGTTCTTGGGGCAATCTCTAAAGAGATGTTCTTTACCACAATCACTACAGTATCCTTCCCAAATTCACTGAGGTGGTGGTGGGGGGGGTGTGGTAATGTACAATCTCTAATAAAATGATCTCCTCCGCATCTGTAACATGCTCCTCTAGGTGCACGTGGTCTATTCATTGGTCGAGAGGGTAAGGGTGCTCTCGGTGCTGTGTACATTAATGACACATAGTCCTGTTTATATCCATAAGAGCTATTAAGTCCTTCCATATCATAAGCATATGGCTCATAAGATTGTATGTATTCAACTATAGTGTTCTCATATGAGGGATAATTTCCTTGACTAAGGTCATAAGATGGGTCATAAGTCTCGTTACTAGCCAATGGCGTGGCTGGGACTATTGCTCTCTCTAGGTTCTCTTCAAGTTGAGCCATTTTTACTGGGACAACATTCTGAGGGTGAGGTAGTTGTTGTCCTAACACGGGTTGTGGTTGAGTGTACCCTTGGTAAGCATAAGGTCGTGGTGCTGGTGGTTGTTGCTGATATGTGGGATATCTAAAGGTTTCTCCTCCTTGATCTCTCTGAGGGTATCCATAAGGTCTCATGGGAGGTTGTACCGGTCTTGACTACCGATTGTAAGGATAGTTTTTTGTGTTGTGATTTGTGTACCTTTGTTCTATGCTACAATAATGCATAGGGCCCGGGGCGGGTGGTCTATTGGAAGCATAAGCAGGTGGTGGGACTACTCCCCTATTACACAAATGAGAGGGATGATCACTTCCACAGTGCACACATCTTCTAAGCAGGGGTACTCTCATTGGATTGTTTGGGTAGTTCCTCTGCCCTTGAACATTCAGTTTCTTTGCCACTAAATCAGCTATTTCTTCTACATTATTCCTAGGGTTTGACGTGCTGCTAGTGGTATCCTCACTTTTCACACTGCCTTGAGGTATTTTTAGATCTTATGCCAGATTTTCCTCTAGGTTGATACATTCTTGCAAATTTTGAACTCTTTTCACATATACCAATGATCTCAATGATCCATTCACTAATCCTTCCAAAAACAATGACACCATTTTGTTTTGAGTGGGTCTCCCTTCAACAAGGCATCTATCCACATATTTGCTTAAATCTTCTTGCTGCCAATCTCACCGACTCCGTAGGAGCTTGCTTAAAACTATGGATTAATGAGGAAGAGTTGTTTTTTCTTCCAGACTTGGTGAATTCTTCAATCGATTCTTGATAAACTTGTTCCATGTTTTGAAAGTTATTAGGGTCTAATGGTTGGAACCATGCTAAATCTGTGTCTGTCAAGGTTAGTCCAAAGGATTCATATTGAATCAAGAAGCTTCCACTTGTTCGGCCCTTATTACTTGCTTGAATTTAGCTATGTGGTTGTAAGGTTCGCTAGAGCCATCATAGTGGTTTCTCATGCATTTGGCAACTTGGATAGGTCTTAATCTTCTTCCTGCTTCAAGTGGTCTAGGCATTACATGAAAGACTGGTCGTCCTATTGGTATACCTGGTCCTCTTCCTGCTGGTGGTCTCTCCTGAACAGGGATTCTAATCCTTGGTTCTACATGCATAGTGGTCGATAATTCGGATTATTGCCCGGTGTAGCAAACTACACATGGAGCCTAACTGGGATGTGCATTTGTTGTGTCTATCCCGAATGGTGATATGAATTATCTTGATAGGTTCCTTGGCGATTTTGCGAAGTTGTGGCTTGATCCCTAGGTGGGAACACTGGGATGTTTTGATATTTCAACCAGGCTCTTTCTAATTCCGTTAAGGGCTAGTACCTCCTTTGATTCTTATCCAGATACGTGATGTGAGTGGTGTTTTCAGGATCTTGCAATTCATAAATGGTAGTTGGGTTAATGGCTTCTTCCCACAATGAAGAGTGTGCTCTGAGAAGATGCTCCATCCCGTTTGTTGCTCTAGCACAATGGTGAGAACCACGTTAAGAAGCTTCACCTCCTTAATGTCAATCCGTGGGAGAGGTAGGAGTGATATGAAGATCGTGAACGTGAGATGTTGTGAAAGTGAAGGTGAGAAGCACAAAGATGCACACACACATACACACACACAATGAAGAGACAAGCAAGACACAATGGAAGGTGGGAAATTAGCTCTATTACTCAAGAACACTATTACAAGCTCAAACTAGCTCTAAGCTCTTCTTTACTCCAACAAGCTAACCTCAAAAATGAGCTCTCTAGCTCTTTTTATAGTTTCTAGACTAGTTTTGACCGGTTTCACATCTAGTGACCGGCCTAGTTAAAAAATAGATCCTAGAGGCTATTTGGAAGGGTAAACGATGTCTAAAAGTAACGAAAATTGGTACGAGCATTCTACCTAAGCTCCTCAAGCTCGAGGACTCCTCGGCTTGCACAAAATGGAGCTATGAATTACAAAATGGGGTTTTGTCTATATTACATATGTTACAAGAGTGATGAAGATCACTGTTGAATATTTGAAGAAGTACTAAAAACATAATTGTTTGTCAAAAAATAATCCGACTGGCTCCCTGCTTCGTCTTTACATGCTTCCATGTCGTCTGTGCCTCTGACTGTGCCTCTGACTGCTGCCAACACCCCCCTCCCTCTCGCTTCTGTCGTCCTCGACAGAACCTTGTTGTGCGGTCTGCCGGATGTAGTTTTGTAGGAGGTCGTGAGCGAGGGTGTGCTCAGATACTCGAATGCCTCGGGCCAGATCAGCCTCGAGCTTCTCCCAGTCGATCGGTTGCGGTTCGTCGGGTGGTGGGAGTTGATAATGCGTGGAATAAACCATTCGTTCACAGGCAAAAAGTTGCAATAAATGTGTGGGCCTACTGATGAATACCTCGGAATGGTATTCCCAAAACCCGGTGGTGAACATCTCTTCAAAGGTTTGTTTGTAGCATGCCGGGAGGTATTTTATCCTACAGTGCCAGGCATAACACACCCGGAGCGATGGCGTTGTGCTCATGTCATATACTAGATCAAAGTTACCATGCTCAAATCCCGGGGTGTTTACATGCGGTGCTTTGACTCTCCGGAAGACTTTAAATATCATTTGCATCATGTCAAATATCTTGACAGTCATATGCGCTGCGATATCATTCATATGCTTCAGGCGAGGGAGCCAGTGACGAATTGTGGCCATCATATAGCCAACGGTGGGCAACTCGATAGGTGGCTTGAAGTAGGGGTAATTCAGCCAATCCTGGCACTGCCTATTGTTTTGTACTTTGATAGCGAATGCAGTCCAGGAGCGGCGTCGTGGTACTGGTCCCCAGCAAGGATTATACTTTAAGTGTAAGGGCGCTTTCACCCATGTGCTCATCATTTCTGGGTACTCCTGTAAAGATGTGTACGCCAATCTGGTTGATAAATAGTGCCTTGTTGCGCATCCAGTGGCAAGTCTTCAGGCTCGAACTGGGTTGCATGTGATGGCTTCTTGCCAGTTCGCTTTTCTATGGCCAGCTGGTATTCGGCCATTAGCATGAAGTAAGGTTTGTATTGAAGCTCATGCCCGGATATGTACCTGCGTGGGGCCAATTGAGCAAAGTAGGGAGATTGCAAAATTCGTTCTTCTATCATGGCCATAGCATGTAGCTGGGCCTCGACTCTAGCTGAGTGCGTTGTTCCAATCTCCTCCACAGTCTTCATCCATGCGGGGGTCGGAAGTTCATAGGTCATCTGGCCTTCGGCCGCGACTTGTCCGCCTGGGATGGGTATTGGCTCGTATGCTTCTTCAAACGTTTCCTCCACCGGAATGGTTATGTTTTCGTCGTCAGCTGGGATCTCCGGTGGGGAATCAGGCCGTGGTGGTGCTTCGTATACATCTATGCGTGATTGGAGAGTGGTTACCTGGGCCCGTAATGCGTTTAGTTCCTCTATGAGTTCAGGAGAGGGGTCCACAGGTTCTGGTACTTCTGGTGCCACTGGTAGTAGTTGTGGTGCCGGTTCTCTGAGCTGTAGTAACTTGTGATCTTCCTTTAGCTTCTGATGCTCTTCGTTCATTCGATCGTAGTCCTCTAGCAGTCGAACGTGGTCATCTAGCAACATCCGCATCGATTCAGATGGGATTGCCTTGAATCTGCTCGGACTTAATGGTTGTTCAGGGTGGTCCAGTGCCGCTTCCAAATTTTCTCTATTCTGCTCTTGGAGTCTCACGTTCTCCTCCTGGGCTGCGGCTAGATGTCTCCTGAGTAGGCCCATATTTCTGGTCAGCGTCGCGTTCCTAATTGTTTGGGCTCGAAGCAGGTTGTCCAAATCAGCAGTGGCTTCTTTTGTCTTCTCTTCACTTTCTAGCTCTAGCTTATGATATGCCTCCCTTAGTTCTTGGTAGCGCGTATTTAACGAGGCATTCTCGATCGATAATGAATTAAGCTGCGATTGTAGTTCATTCGTCGTTCTCTGCAGCTGTTGATAGTTGTTGCCAAGAGATGCAAACTCATCTCGTACTTGTGTCATGCATGTGAACATTTGTTGAAGTGCAGTGTCTATGGTGGGCGATAATAGTAATGGAGTGCTAAATGAGGATGCAGTGGAAGTAGATGCAGCGGGAATGGGAAATGGGGTTGGGAAGGTGGATGCAGTGGTGATTGTGGAAAATTATGACGTACCTAAATATGATGGTGCTATGAGTGGAGTGGGTGCTGGTGCGGTGGGTGGTGATATGTCCATGTCATTGGACGTGTCAAGTGCGGTGACTGTGAAAAGTGGTGTGTATGTGGGTGGTTGTGCAGGTGTGAAGACGGGATTTACAAATGTAGAGTAATTTACAGGGGGGATGGCTGGAGTAGCTTGGTGAAAAGGGGATAGAGGGGTTATGGTGGGTTGGGGAGGTGAAACTGGTGAGAAGGTTAGTGGGGTTAGAAAGGTAAAAGGGGGTCTTAAAGGTGGGGGAAAGGATGGGAAGGGTGAAGGGGTTAACATGTAGACGCGGAGGGTTGGGTGTGGTCATGGTGGCGTGAATGGGCAGGGCAAAGGGTGTGGCTATGTTGCCTTGGACTGGTGTGGATGTGGGGGGAGCAGGTGGGTGTGCGGGGGATACAGGATGGGTTGGTGCAATATGAGGTGAGAGAGGAGTAGAAGGTGTGGATGTTATTTCAAGGATAGTGGTAGTATGTACAACGGTAGTACGTGGCGGGGAGTCGACTAGGATGGCTTCTTCGGTGAAGGATCTTTCCGGCCGTAGGCGTGCATCTTGTGCCTGGTGGGATGATTGAGCACCTACCGGAACTCGGATATATTCACCGGGCTTCGATAGCAGTCGAACTCTGCGAGGGTCGTATTGGGGGAGTGGCTTCCTTTGTAAATACCTTAGTGCTTCGACCGGGCCGATGGATTGGACCAGTTCTCTGAACCCTCTGATGTAGACTTCTTCAAACCCTCCGGAGACTAGTTCTTGTTCGATTAGGGCCTGGCTCTCTTCTTCAGTCAATTTCTTCCGTGCCCATACTTTCTCCATCGTACGATATAATTTCTTGATTGCCAGCGTGTAAGCTGCTGCTTCGAAAGTCTCCTCTTCGTGCGTGCTGGTGTCACCGTGTGCATCGGTTTGTTGGCCTTGGCCGTCTGTCTGTCCTGGTTCTTGGGAATCATGCGTGCCCTGGCTGGCTTCGTCATCACCTTCGTCGTCGTCGGTGGCTGTTCGTTCATCATCAGAGCTTGACACAACTTGTCCCTATGGCAGATCCTGCGGTGTGGTAGGGTAACTGGGGCGTTCATATTCTTGGGAGAACATCTGTGCCTCTGAAAACTGGAATTCATTTGAGAATGCATCCGGCATCTCAAAATCGAATGTGGTGTTTATTGGTTCTGCCTCCATGTGTGGTATTGGGAAAGAAAAGGCTTCCGCACCAATAGTGGTGGGAGCTTCTGCTGTCGTGGTGGTGGGTTCTGTGGTGGCAGCTGCCTGAGGTGCAGCGGTACTAGTAGTGCCCTCCGTGACCACTGGTCTAGACAACCTTATGCGAATAGGTTGCACTGTAGGAGCGGCTTCTGTCGGTGATCGCTCTGGAGAGGGTTGTGGTGATGGTGACTCTGGCACTTGAAGGCAAGGAATAGTGCCTCTCATGCGCTTACCTTCCCGTGTTCTGCTGGGCTTCCTGGCTTTCTTCGTAGTTCCCTTGAATGCTTTCAGCTCTTCTCCTGTTAATGCACGTTCAATTGGCAAGTCATAAGCCAAGCACATATAAACAATTCTTGTCAGCGCACAACATCCATTAAGCACTTTCTTGCGTTCCCATCTGTGTTGTGCCAAATACATTTGATCAATGATCCAGCTTGCCAGATCAACAGTCTGAGGTCCCGTGCACGCTAAGTACAATCCAAACCATATTCTTTTGTGTGGCATGGTAAATCTGTCCTGAGCGGGGAATGCAAAATGTTGCATGCATATCCTTAGTGGCTTTGACAGCTCAGGTGTAATTGCTGAGATCTCCTCCCACTTAGTGACATCCCCATGTTTCATAGGGTCTGGAACTAATCTTTCTCGATCTGTGGGCGTGTGGGTTCCATGAATCTTGATGGCAGCTCTGATTAAATCCTTCGAAAGATAAAATCTTTTGTAAGGTGGATCATCCACTAAAGAAGGCAAAATAAAAGTTCCTGGGATATCCTTATTCTCTGAGGCCAGCAAAGTAGTGATTAAATAATAACACCTATAAAAGTCAGGTTTGGGCAGAGGATCACTGAAATACTCCGTGAAGCCTGCTCTAGCCCAAACGTGAGTTAAATCCTGGGTGTTCTGTAGGGCTTCGAACTCTCTGGAGAAAAATTGGTAGTTTCCCCAAGTGCGGTCATCAAATGTCAAAGTAGATTCAAATATGAAATCCGCGTCCGCTAAAGGTCCTGCAAGTCCCTGAAACCAATGAGAGTTACGGTGTATCTTTTCTGTGTAGCCCATAGGTGGGTTATCGATCGGCATGGGCCCTGGAAATCCTTGGAATTCTGGTGGTGGAGCAGTCGGGTGGGATTCTGCTCGTAAAACGTTGAGGGGCACTGCAGCTACGCTGGGGCCTGCTTCTGATGGTCCTTCGTCGGTTTGCATGATGACTGATGCGCTAATGAGAAAGATCTGCTACAAAAGATTAACACATTAGCATGGAAATTAATTATGATCCCATTAAAGTGAGACGGCAATCCCTTTCCATAACTGATGCGTAACCCGTGTAGCCAAGTGCTGTGATGTGATGGATGCAATGCTTTTTGCCGCACTAGTGCAGGTCTCTAGACACCTACACGTTTCAGATTAAGCATACATTTCTTGATGAGATGAGATTATGAGTGATGTGTGATGATGGTGGGTGAATTTTTACAAGGTTTAAAGGTTAGTGATTTAGTACAAGGTTGTATGTTAGTCGGGGGGTAGTTAGACAATGGGTTAGGGGAAGACGGTTGGACACGCTTCGGTATCCATTTCCTAAGAGTCCTTGAGTGGGTGGTGGGTTTCTGCTGAGGGGCAAAAGGTAGTATCGGGTGTGGTGGTATTGAGGGATGGAAAGATTTGTGAGGGGTATATATTACATGGCTTAAGGGTTGAGCTATGATACATGGTTTGGGTACCCAAATCTGCGTGGGTGTGGGTCTATGGGTAAGATATTTCTTGGCGATCCAAATTTGTCGAATGCTCGAACGTGTAGAAGAAGGTCGAGGGGATGGTGGATACCGATCCTGTTTCTGTTCTGCCTTTTTCTTGTCGATCTCTGCTTGGTTGGAATTCTTCGGTGCTTTTTGTCCTTTTGGCACCCATATTTGTCTGGTGCCGCTTCCTTTGGGTGGCCTAAACTGCTTTCCTTGCTGTGTCTTCTGGTACTGCCGTCGGTCTGGGTTCCTTCGTCGTGGTTGACTCTGTTGTTGTTGAGATTGAGAGGTCGGATGGACGCTCTGCTTTGGAAAAGAAGGGAGATCCAACACTTGCGTGACCTGCCCATTAGGAAGTGATTCGTTCTTTAACTTTAATCTAGGCCAGTCCGCAACAAGTTTGGAAGGATGAGCACCGCAGGGTGTCATGCTCATTTGGCCGCTGATGCAACCCACCTGACCGCTGATTGTGTCCATCTGCCCTTGCGGTTGGGTAACTGCCTCTTCTAGTTTGCAGGAAGTCCCAGGGAAGATCTTCTGTCGTCCTTCTGATTGACAACTGTCCATAGCCAAGCCCGAGTGGGTTGGTGTAGACGTAACGTGACTGGTCTGTTTAAAGATCTTCCGGTCTTCCGTCGCATGTATTTCATAGGGTCTAGGGTTACAAACCTCAGTCGGAATGCCGTTAGGGAAGTCAAGCGGTATCACTCGCTTCTGCTCTAAGGTTCCAATCTGTAAGGAGCCTTGTCTAAGATTTAGGTCCACAGAGTGATCGTATAGCCAATCTTGGCCAAGGATTAGGGGTTCTATCAGGTCGTCATCATGGCACACTAGTAGCCTCGCTGTCATGGTCAAATCCTTAATGAGGATAGGAAGGTCCACCTCACCCATGCAAGGGGTTTCCATGCCTCCTAGGCCTATGAGGTATGCTTCAATTGGCCGCATTTCTATTCCTGAATCCTTATAGTGGGACCATCTAATCGCACTAGTCGCAGCACCTGAGTCAATTAAAGCCCTGAGTTCTTGGCAATGGTTGCCGTGCTCTAGCCTAACTGTAACGAATGGTCTCCTGTCCACTATGCTAGGATGAGTGGTTGACTTTACTTGACACATGGCCATGGGATATCTGGGGGATGTTTCCAGATGGTTATAATGTTCTCTCCCTAGTCCTTGTCTTCTTAGCTTCATGCGCTTAATGCGTTCTATGGCTTCTACCCGAGCTTCAGCTCGTATTCTATTTTCTTCCTCCTTACGCTTCTTTGCCAACGTGAGTCGTCTCAGCATATCCTCAGTAAGAGGTTCCTGATATAGCTTGACTCTACAGCCACTAATGTAATTAGGCATTATATCTCCTTCTAAGGTGGCTAACTGTACTGCTCCACTAGTCGAAAGTCTGTTAATGATCATAGGTCCATAACCTCGCTTTTCTAACTTTCGTGCGTGCTGTTTCAGCGTATATACTAGAACTAAATCTCCTTCTTTTAGGCCTTTATCTTTCACATGTGCATCAAAATATGCTTTCTGTCGCTTCTTTGCTGCGTATATTCCTGCTGCTGCCTTCAGCCTGGTTTCTCCTAATCGTTCCAAGTCCATTATTTTCGCTGATAATTCATGGCCGGTCCATTGATGTTCTTGTGCAACCTTAAAGGTCGGTATCAAGAAGTCCAAAGGAAGCACTGCATTCTGACCAAAAACCATCTGAAAGGGAGTTGCATTGAGTACGGTCTTGTAGGCCACTCGATATGCCCAAACAGCGTGGTGTAACTGTTTGTCCCAATCTGAACGTTTGTTGTTCACGAGTTTCGTCAGTACGTTACAAAGTATCTTGTTAGTGCTTTCAGCCTGACCATTGGCCTGGGGATGATATGGTGCAGATTTCTTGTGAATCACCATAAAATCCTGTAACAAATATTCAATGACTTGGTTTAGAAAGTGAGTGCCTCGATCGCTCACTAACTCTATAGGCAATCCATATCTTGTAAACACATTTTCAAATAAGAATTTTGCAGTTGTGTGTGCATCATTCTTTTTTGTGGCTTTTGCCTCTACCCATTTGGTTAGATAATCTGTGGCAACAATAATGTATTCCGCATGTGTACCTTTTGCAGGGGGGTTGATGGGTCCTACAAAGTCTATACCCCACTTTGAAAATGCACGTCCGCCCATCATGGGTTTCAATGGCATTTCATCTCTGCGAGTAGGAGACTGAGTTCTTTGGCACACATCACATCTCTTTACATAGGTATGTGCATCCATGTGAAGAGTGGGCCACCATAATCCTGCAAAGAGGATGGCTTTGACTATCCTATCTGGTCCAAAATGACCTCCTGCAACACCTTGGTGTGCAGTCTCTAGTATGCTCAGATATTCGCTCTCATGAACACATTGTCTTAAATATCCATCTCGTCCTCTTTTGTATAAGTTATCGCCAATAAGTGAATAGTCTTGAGCTTCCTGCTCTAGACTGCGTTGTCGAGCTAAGGTCATGCCTTGAGGGAATGTGTTCGTCCTCAAGTATGTCACTAAAGGTTCACTCCAGTCTGGTGTGAGAGACACGTGATATAGTGTAGCATGTTCTACTGGTGGTCTTTCACAACAAACCTGACATTCCTTACACAACTTGTAGACATCTGCTTCCATAGAAGGCCAATATACTCCCAATCTATGCAGAGTCTGTAATGTTCGATGTTTTGAATGATGTTGCTTTAGTGCACCTATGTGTGCTAATTGCAACCAATTCGCATGTTCTGATTCATCTACACAACAAGCAAGAATCTTTTGATTATCCTGTTTATATATGCTTCCTGCCATTATTTGATATCTCTGAGATTTGGTAATCTCTCCTTCTTTGATCTTTATCCTAGGATTCTTGGGTCCATATGTGAGAATAGGGACTATTGGTTTAGCCCATTCTGGTGCTATCTCAAGGTTAAACAAGTATGCATCTGGTAATTCATCCGCTACTCCTTGAGGAGCTTCTCCTGAGGTTAATCTTGAAAGGTGGTCAGCTCTAAGATGCGTTTTTCCTTTCCTGACTACTACTTCAAAATCATACTCCATGAGTAATAGAAACCAACGTATCAGCCGTCCTGTGTTACATGGTTTGTTGACTAAATATAATAGGGCTTGATGATCTGTAAAGAACTTGAATTTGTTGGCCAACAAGTAGTGCCTAAACTTCTTTACAGCGTAGATCATCCCTAATCCTTCTCGTTCCGTTGTGGTGTAATTTCTTTCTGCTGCGTTCAATTGTCTGCTAGCATAAGCTATGGGGAGATCTATGTTAGCTTCATTCGTGGGTTGTGCTAACACACATCCTATGGCGTAATTGGATGCATCCACATGTACATGGAATGGCTTACTCCAATCTGGGGTTGTCAATATAGGTGCTGAGCACAAGCGTCGTTTAAGTTCATTGAATGAATTTTCACATTCATCTGTCCACTCAAAATTGGTTAAAAGAGAGTACAAAGGCTTGGCTATGATTGCATACATGTGTATGAATCTCCTATAATAACCGCAATGGCCCATAAATGCCTGTACCTCTTTCACATTAGTTGGTCTAGGTAATTCTGCAATTACCTTCACCTTTTCTTCATCTGTAGAGATTCCATTTTTTGACACAATGTGTCCTAGAATTTTGCCTTGTCTGACCATGAAAACACATTTTTCTGGGTTCAAACAGACCTGATATTCTCGACATTTGTCAAATATTTGTCTTAACTCTGGGATATGTGTTTGCCTTACATTTGAATGTGCACATAAGTCGTCGACATAAACTTCCAAGCTCTTGCGTAAGAATTCCTTAAAAACATGACACATGAGTCGCTGGAAAGTGGCGGGTGCATTTGTTAAGCCAAATGGCATTACACGAAATGCGAATATGCCCCATTCTGTGGCAAAAGCCGTCTTGTGTTGATCTTCTAGAGCAATGGCTACTTGGTTATAGCCTGAGAATCCATCAAGAAAGCTGTAAACTTCCTTGCCCGCAACTCTTTCCAATAGATGTTCCGTGATAGGAAGAGGATAACTATCTCTAATCGTTGCGGCATTAACTTTTTTAAGGTTAATACACACACGCAATTTTCCATTCTTCTTGGGCACAACCACAATGGGGGATACCCATTCGGTATGTTCAATTTCGTAAATGAATCCTGCTTCTATCAAGCGATCTATCTCCTCTTTAATCTTCGCAGCGTAGTTATCATTATACGTGTACGGTTTTTGTTTTGTCGGTTTTGCATCTGGAGTCATAGGGATTCTATGCGAACATATATCTGGATCTACTCCTTTCAAGTCTTTGTAACTCCAAGCAAAAACATCTCTATATTCGCGCAATAGGGCAACTAACTCTTCTTCTTCTTCAGTCGTCAAATCATGCCCTATATAGGTACATTTTTCTTCTTCTCCTTCTATGGCAACTATTACTTTCTTGGTTTTCTCTCGGTTATCATATACTTGTCCATCATTCACTTTTCTATTAGGCATTCGTACCATGATTCTTCTATCTTCGATTTCATATTTCTTGAAATTCTCGGGTACTTCAAATAAAGATTCTTCTTTTTCCGACATGGTTTCTTTCTTCTTTCTTTTCTTTCCTTCACTCTTGTTCGTTACTTCTGTGGCTAACCTCACTTCATTCGTAATTTCCTCTTGTCTCTGAGTGTGAGTCTCTACTTCGTAGAAATATTCTTCCTCTGATGCAAAGGGTGGGTCCATGATAATTGATTCTAAATCAAAATCGCTTGCATCCTCAAATGCATCAGTGCTAGGTTCACACTCTTCTAAAATTGCATCGCACATGATTGGCTCTATTGTGAAAACTGAAATGTCATAGCCATCCTCGTCACAGTGGGGTGTCCATTGTTCTTCATTGATGGCTACATCCATGGTTGCTAGTATTTCTGCCCAACCATGGGGTTCAAACTCTTCGTCTGGGAATACTACAGGTGCATAGGCTGGATCTTGAAGGGTTCGTGGATGTTGTTCCGCACCTAAGGTCCTGGCTTCTAACCGCTCTTCCTCTTGTTTGGCTACTTTACACATCCATAAATGGGTATCCTCATGCAACCAAGAAGGGTCTGATTCTAATGAGTGCACGGATTCCGTCTCTACTGGTGTTTTATGGATGGTATTCCATTGTATTGGGGGTACATCTCTGTGTGAATAGTCTTTAAGGTTGACTTTGGTAGTCACTCCTAAATGTTGCAAGTACAAAGAATTAGTTCCCCAATCCTGTACAATTTGCAACTGACACATGAATGGTCGTCCCAATATCATCTCATAAGCACGGTTTTTCGCAAAGTCACAAATGGCAAAAGTATGCTCAAATTCTACACCACAAGTGGTGAGAGATATGCCTTCTAGTAAGCCTAATGGTTTTTCTATGTGTCCATCAGCCATTTGCAGCTTCATCCTGGTGGGTCTGAGTGCTGGCTTACCCCAACGTTTCCACAAAGCGGTGGTAGCTATGGCTACTCCGGCTCCTGAATCTAAGATGGCTTTCGTGGTGTAGCCCTGATGGGTTATTGGAAGATATGTGTTACCTTCCTCTCCTTCGCTTACGTCTCCAATCTTTTCCACGGGTATCTCTGGTACCTTCTTATGTGATCCTATCTGAGAGGGTGTGGTAGCTAGCTCAGGGAATTGATTTGCTACATGCTTCCACAATTCTGGTTTTACCTTTAACAATTCCTCCAGAGTGAGATTACACTGTACTTTGGTATTCTTGATCACTTCCGTGTTCCTAGGGATCACTGATTCTTCATTCCTCACTATTATCGTGGGTGCTCTCATACTAATAGACTTTGCTTCCCAAGGTCCTGTGAACTGAGGTAATTCTTGTAAAGAATTAGATTCAAATCCTGTGGGTTCACTCAGTTGTTCCACCTCTACATCATCATATATAGAGGGGATGTCTTGGGGAAATTGTTCCTGCAAGTCATCTATTTCTTGAATAGGAGGATGAGTTCCTTGTTCTTTTCTCCATTTCTCTTCTTGGATCTCCCTCAAAAATTCATGTGAGTACCTATGTATGGAAGACAAATTGTCTTGACTTTCTGTATTGGGTACTTGAGACAGGGATGGTGCATTCCTTTCCTGTGTCTTTGTGACAATAGGGTTCCTATGCTGATCCTTTTTCTCTTTGCTTTCAATCAAGTATTCTAGCCTCTCCATTAGTCCTTGAAAGTGTAATTCCGGTTTTGCCATGTTATTCCAATTAAGATATCTAGAGGCTTCGAACAAAGCTTGTGCTAACTCTACCATCTTCATGCAAAGTTTAGTTCTCTCAATTTCTAGATCAGCTCGAGGGTAGTTTTTACTCATTTCCGTTACTTGAGGTCCCTCTTTTAGTCTAGCCTGATATGCACGAAACATCATGTCTAGATCTTCGGGTATGGGTTCCGCTAAAACTGATCCTGATTTCTGAGCTGGGATTTCTTGGTTTAATTCTTGTGAAGTCAATTCTTGGATTTTGGCTCTAGATTCCTTCAAACTTCCTTCCAACTCACTTATCTTTTTACTCCACTTTCTCTTGATTCTTTCTCTAGAATCTTTCCAAGATTTCGTTTTTTTACTACTCGATTCTGCAACTTCACTAGTTCCGGCTACTTTCTCTTGATTAAGCTGTTGGTTTTGTAAGAGCGCCTGGGCTCTGGTTATAGCTTGGATAGGCACGTATGTAGGGTTGGATCCATCTGCGTTGTTTACAATACCTATCACATTGATCGGTGTCACATTCGAAGCGTTAACTGGGTTCTTAGGACAATCTTTGATTATGTGCTCTTTGCCACAATCGGCACAAAAGCCTTGGATGCTATAGTACTGTGATTGCCTTGCTATTGGGGGATGTGGACAATCCTTTATGAAGTGATCTCCTTGGCACCTAAAGCATGGTCCTCTAGGGCCCTGTGGTCTCTGTTGTCTCAATTGGGGCCGTGGGTTTGGGTTTGTGTACATCACATTAGCATAGTCTGGCTCCCAACTAGGTTCCATTGGTGGACTATCATAATGATATGTCTCCACATGTTCTGGTGACTCCGTGTAATAAGCTGGTGGACTAGTTACATGAGTAGAGTCAAAACTGTTTGAGTTCGGGTCACTTTCTGTGATCAAAGGTGAAGAAGGCACTAAGGCCCCACTTAGGTTCTCTTCTGCAGCAGCGTATTTGACTGAGATGACATTCGCTGGTGGGGGTGGCTGCTGAGCTAAGACGGGTTGAGGTCTCTGTTGAGCCTGGTATGGGTAGTTCTGAGGAGGCCTATAGTAATAAGGCTGAGCATTGTATTGGCCTTGATACCTACCTGGCTGCTGGTATGTTTGCGGGTAGTTCTGTCTCACGGTTTGTTTGTTGTATGGGCAGTCCTGAGCCGTATGATTCGTGTATCTTCTCTCAATTGTACAATATTGGCCACTAGGGTTGGCTTGAGGTTGAGGTGCATTGGGGCACATGTTTGCCAAATGATTTCCACCACAAGTGTAACAACGTACGTTTGTTGGTAGCTTGGGCACCTGTTTACTAGAAACTCCTAGTTTTTGGGCCACTTTTTCTGCTAGGTCCTCTATCGAGCTAGACAATTTTGTGGATGCTAGCGAAGAACAATCCGAGTCCTTATAGACCTTTGAGAGTTCTAATTCATCTCCTAGGTTGTCCTCAATGTCTATACATATTCTTATACACTCCTCTAGCGTTCTGGGTTCTTTTAGGTACACATAGGAGCGTAGTTTAGCGCTCAACAAGCCATCTAGGAACAGTGATACTTGTTTGGCTTGTGAGGGTAGCTCTTGCATTGGACATCGTTCGACATATTGTCTGAACCTACGTCCTGCCAGTCTAACTGTTTCCTGAGGGGTCTGTTTAAAGCTATGAATCAACGAAGACGTGTCGTGTCTAATCCCACTTTTCGAGAATTCTGTGATGAATGACTCTAAAAAGTGATGGATGTCTCTAAATTGCCTTTGTTGCAATGGTTGAAACCAAGTTAAAGCGGTATTCTTTAACGTTAGCCCAAATGCGTTGTATTGCGTGAACATGTCCTCGACTTGTTCTCCTCTTAGTACTTGCTTGAATTCTACGACATGGTCATAGGGATCTCCTGTCCCATCAAAGTAATTCTTCATTGATTTTACTAATTGAGTGGGTCTCAATACTCTTGTGTGTTCACGTGGCCTAGGTAGAGGAAAATCATCTCTACCACCGGGTATTCCATGCTCTCTTTGTCTATCCGTACTATTAGTGTTCGTGGTTGTTCTATCTCTCCCTATGGGGTGATTAAAGCTTACTTCCGGTCTCTCTTTATTTCCTTCTCTTTGATTTCCATGGGCTGAGGATGTTCCTGCCCCTTGTTGACTTGAATTCATGTTCGTTCTAGATGGAGGGAATACCAATTCACCTCTCCATGTGTATGTGTTTTTAGCGCGCTCAGGCACCACAAAGACTCTCTCAGAAGTCTCATCCAGGTATACAACCTTTCCAGGTGTATCTGGGTCCTTGAATTCATAGATTGTAATGATGCCTATCTCACCAGGGTGTTCCTTTCTGTACCTCCAAAAGGCTTCATCTGTCTCTTTATTTACAAACAACTCGGTGCTCCTGTTATCTTGAGGGATCCATTCTGGGATGAGTACTCTTGTTAATACGGATTTCCCTCTAGGTGTTCTAGGTTCTTCTAACGGTTCTTTTCCTTGAAATTTCGTTTCCGTCTCTAATTGGATTGTGCCAAACTCATTAGTATCGTTTGGCTGCGTACTTAGAACGTACATGGTTCCTTCTTTGTCTATGTAAGCGTCTCTCTCGAATTTCACCACTGGTCTTTCCAATCCAATGGGTTGATCAGGGTTGTGCAGTTGCACCACTTGCCTTTGCAAACCATCCTCATAGATGCGAGCACCTAGTCGGTTGGTTCGGAGAAACTCTAATTGCGTTCTATAGGGTCCTTCTGGTTTTTCTAGGTATGCTACATGAGACCTTCCTTCTGGTCTGTCTGCGCTAAATGCCATTTCTGATTCGCTAGTCTCTGAGCTCTCGTAGGGGTAATTACTATTCAATTGCTGAGCCCAAGATCGAGCAGTAGTTCTTACACTAGCCTCTGATGATCTAAGGCTTCTTCTGTCCGACTTACCTATATGTTTGCCCGATCTAAGGTTCATTAAATTTCTTCCTTGCACGCTCAATTACACACTTAGATCGTCAATGGTCCTTTGTGATTACTTTCTTAATTCTTTTTTAATTTTCTCTGGATTCTTGTCTTAATATATGCGTCAGGAATTCGACTTTCCGTTATAATTTTGAGTTCTCGTTCCGTCAGACTTATGTTCTTTTCTTTAGGTTTTCGTCACACACCTTTTTCTTTAGTCTTGAACTTGAAAGAATTAAGTATCTTGAACTTGAGGCGTTCCTATCGTCTTAAATCCACAACTAGCGTTTAGCCTAAGCTAAGAATTGACTGAGGGGGTTGAGTAATCTTCCAACCTCGAGTCGGCTTTTCTGGTTGCTCTGATGCCCTGTTGCCCAAGAAGCCGCGCTTCCCAAGCTCTGCTGTCTTCACTGCCTTACTTACTTGCCTTTGATTGCCCTTGCTAGACCTGGAAAAATTCCACTATTAGACCAATTCACAATTGAATGATCAAACACTTGAGCATATACACCTTTTTAAGTCCCTTCCCTTTTTGCCCAAATTTTCAATGTGTGCCCCCTGGCTTCCTAGTCCCAAACTAGGTGAACCTCAAAATAGCTTATCCAAAAATAGAGCTTTCTAACGAGCTATTAAGCTCAAAAAACGGACTTCGGATGAAAAAGTTATGAGCGTTCAGGCACTGGGGGGTAAAAACTGACAATCAGGTTTTCCTTCAAATATGAGCTAAGGGGTCTCCTATGAGTCTAATGGTCCAAAATTTTCTCAAAAATACCCTCAAAATTGGTCAAAAATTGGAGCCCAAAATTTGCGATGGGGATGGATAATCGCGATGGTCTGGGACCGTCGCGATGGTCCAAGCGAACCGTCGCGATGGCGTGGAATTTGGACAATCGCGATGGCCCGAAAAGGCGAACCGTCGCGATGGCCCGAAGTGAACGATCGCGATGGCGTGAGGTCGAACCATCGCGATGGCCCGAAGTGAACGATCGCGATGGCGTGAAAATGGACCGTCGCGATGGTCCAAAAAATGAACCGTCACGATGGCGTGATCAGGCAGACAATCGCGATGGCGCGGTCAACGGTCAACGGTGGTCAATCGCGATGGTCCGAAGTGAACCGTCGCGATGGTCACAAGTGCGATGGCGTGAGCCAATCGCGATGGTCCGATTTTGGGCTGTCGCGATGGTCCGAAAAACGAACCGTCGCGATGGTCTATCGTGACACGTGGCACTGTCGTGGCGATGGCGTGAGCCAATCGCGATGGTCCGGGGTCAGCTGAACAATCGCGATGGTCCAAGTGGACCGTCGCGATGGCTCAAGTGAACCGTCGCGATGGTCCGAAAAAGCGAACCGTCGCGATGGTCCGGCCGAGCCGTCGCGATGGCTTGAGCCTATCGCGATGGTGCGACACAATCGCGATGGTCCGAGCCAATCGCGATGGTCCACCAAACAACGAATTTTTGAAATGCAGCTGTGGTTTCGTGTATACGCAGGGATCGCCTACCTCGTGGTGTGGTCGCCTACCTCAAAATCCGAACTTGGTGGACCATCGCGATGGTCTGACACAGTCGGAAATTTCTAACAGAAAGTACATTTTTTACCTTTTGGAAGCTTTCCTGATGCTCTGAAGCTCTGTACCTGCAAGAAAACTCAAGAAAACGCAAGCGCACACAAGCACAAAAATTCTCTCTCGCTCTCTCGCATGCACAAATGAGGGGAAATGAGGAGAATGGGTGGATATGGTGAATTTTCTGATTTTTTTGGAGATGAAGATGATGATGCGATGATGAAGATGGAGTATGGGGAAGGTGAAAAACACTAAAAACTAAGTAAAAACAACAACAAAAACTGAAATTTTTACCTTCCAACGCCACTTCTTGCTATACTCTTACCATCACACATTCGTCCTAGACTCGATCCCCGGCAACGGCGCCAAATTTGGTGTTGCTCTAGCACAATGGTGAGAACCACGTTAAGAAGCTTCACCTCCTTAATGTCAATCCGTGGGAGAGGTAGGAGTGATATGAAGATCGTGAACGTGAGATGTTGTGAAAGTGAAGGTGAGAAGCACAAAGATGCACACACACATACACACACACAATGAAGAGACAAGCAAGACACAATGGAAGGTGGGAAATTAGCTCTATTACTCAAGAACACTATTACAAGCTCAAACTAGCTCTAAGCTCTTCTTTACTCCAACAAGCTAACCTCAAAAATGAGCTCTCTAGCTCTTTTTATAGTTTCTAGACTAGTTTTGACCGGTTTCACATCTAGTGACCGGCCTAGTTAAAAAATAGGTCCTAGAGGCTATTTGGAAGGGTAAACGATGTCTAAAAGTAACGAAAATTGGTACGAGCATTCTACCTAAGCTCCTCAAGCTCGAGGACTCCTCGGCTTGCACAAAATGGAGCTATGAATTACAAAATGGGGTTTTGTCTATATTACATATGTTACAAGAGTGATGAAGATCACTGTTGAATATTTGAAGAAGTACTAAAAACAATTGTTTGTCAAAAAATAATCCGACTGGCTCCCTGCTTCGTCTTTACATGCTTCCATGTCGTCTGTGCCTCTGACTGTGCCTCTGACTGCGACACAATCGCGATGGTCCGAGCCAATCGCGATGGTCCACCAAACAACGAATTTTTGAAATGCAGCTGTGGTTTCGTGTATACGCAGGGATCGCCTACCTCGTGGTGTGGTCGCCTACCTCAAAATCCGAACTTGGCGGACCATCGCGATGGTCTGACACAGTCGGAAATTTCTGACAGAAAGTACATTTTTTACCTTTTGGAAGCTTTCCTGATGCTCTGAAGCTCTGTACCTGCAAGAAAACTCAAGAAAACGCAAGCGCACACAAGCACAAAAATTCTCTCTCGCTCTCTCGCATGCACAAATGAGGGGAAATGAGGAGAATGGGTGGATATGGTGAATTTTCTGATTTTTTTGGAGATGAAGATGATGATGCGATGATGAAGATGGAGTATGGGGAAGGTGAAAAACACTAAAAACTAAGTAAAAACAACAACAAAAACTGAAATTTTTACCTTCCAACGCCACTTCTTGCTATACTCTTACCATCACACATTCGTCCTAGACTCGATCCCCGGCAACGGCGCCAAATTTGGTGTTGCTCTAGCACAATGGTGAGAACCACGTTAAGAAGCTTCACCTCCTTAATGTCAATCCGTGGGAGAGGTAGGAGTGATATGAAGATCGTGAACGTGAGATGTTGTGAAAGTGAAGGTGAGAAGCACAAAGATGCACACACACATACACACACACAATGAAGAGACAAGCAAGACACAATGGAAGGTGGGAAATTAGCTCTATTACTCAAGAACACTATTACAAGCTCAAACTAGCTCTAAGCTCTTCTTTACTCCAACAAGCTAACCTCAAAAATGAGCTCTCTAGCTCTTTTTATAGTTTCTAGACTAGTTTTGACCGGTTTCACATCTAGTGACCGGCCTAGTTAAAAAATAGGTCCTAGAGGCTATTTGGAAGGGTAAACGATGTCTAAAAGTAACGAAAATTGGTACGAGCATTCTACCTAAGCTCCTCAAGCTCGAGGACTCCTCGGCTTGCACAAAATGGAGCTATGAATTACAAAATGGGGTTTTGTCTATATTACATATGTTACAAGAGTGATGAAGATCACTGTTGAATATTTGAAGAAGTACTAAAAACATAATTGTTTGTCAAAAAATAATCGGACTGGCTCCCTGCTTCATCTTTACATGCTTCCATGTCGTCTGTGCCTCTGACTGTGCCTCTGACTGCTGCCAACACCGTTGATAAAATAAACGTCCATAAGGGAATCGTCTTGGGGGTTTAGATCTCCTCTCCAAACCCTAATTACAATGGACTTTCCTTGAGGTGTAGATACCTGTTCTTCATGTCCCTATCCATTAAGGTTGTGGTCATTGCCTTCTTCCCTTTGTTCGTTGATGTTTTCAGGATTCTCAGTTACTACATATAGAATATCCCTTTTGTCCATGTAGAATCCTCCAGCATACTTAACAACTGGCCTAGGTACTATGTAAGCATCTATAGCTTTCTTCAGCCTAGCCACTGATCTGTTTAGCCCATGTAGATGGGTAAACCGTGTTCATTGGTGTTCACATATTCTTAGGATGTTCGATATTCACCCTTAATAATTGACATCATGCCAATTATTGGTACGGAATTCTGCATGTCCTTTGAGGCCATAAGAGTTTCCTCCTCAGACTCACTCGAAGTTTCAGAGTAGTGTGAACGACTACTTGGTTCGGCTACACTTCCCACTGATGAGATTACACTTCTTCTGCTCCCTAGGGTTCTTCCGGATCTTAGGTTCATTCACTTAAAAGCTTTAGTCGAGTTTGACATCCCCCTAAATCCCAATGCTCTTGGTTGAATCTTAGAGTTGTATGAAATATTTAGCTGACTTGGAGGTTCACACTGAAGTATTTGAAAATCTCTTGACATTGGCTAAACTCACGATACTCGATACTGGACAATTATCGTTCTCAAAACTTCACGATACTCGACGTTCCCCAGATGTCGCGATAGTGGAACCACGATACTTGATACTTGGCACAAAAGGAATTCCACGATACTCGATACTCAACAGATATCGCAGGAAACAAACTCACGATACATGATATCACAGACAAGTGTCACGAGAGAATTCTCACAATAGACGATATTCGATAGGTGTCGCGACTATGATTCCACGATACTCGACATATGACAAGTATCGTGAGCAAAACTCAATGATAGCTGATATTTGTCAGGTATCGCGAGCAAACTCCAGTGATACACGATATCCCACAGGTATCGTGAGAAACTCAACGATAGACGACATCGGTCAGGTATCGTGAGAAACTCAACAATAGATGATATCGGTCAAGTATCGTGAGAAACTCAACGATACACGATATTCCACAAGGCTGGGTATCGCGATACTCGACCACAAGAGATCATGACATCTAGATGTCGCGATACTCAACTGCGGGAGAACATGATACTTGATAGTTTTTCAAATTTTAGCAAGTGCATTTAGATTCCTACCTAATGAAGGTATTACCACAACTTATCTTCTCTCTCTCAAATGTCTGAATCACAAAAAACAACAACAAAAAACTTCCTCACACCTTGAATAACCCTCACGATATCTGCCGCAGGTCGTTTGGCTATGTTGCTTAATTTAATTGGATGTTATGAGTAAAGGATTGATGTGCCCACCTTGGAAGCCATTTTCTAACTCCTCTATCACCCCTTCTTGCTCTACGTAGCTCCACTCTCTCCAATCTCTACTCATAATATTCGATCTCCAACGCTCTCTAGATACTTGCACATGCAGGAATGAATTGAAAAGTTTGGATTTTTTTTTTTTATACTTTTAGGAAATTTTTTGAAACCAAAGAGCTGAAAAACTGACTTAACAACTACCCTACCTTCTTAGACTACTTGCCTACTTTCTCCTTCCTACTCTAACTCACTCTACTCACTTCCCTAGACTATCAACTCACTACACACACTTCCAGAGTGAGGAGTAGTAAGTACGGATGAGTGTGACTTACCAAATAAGAGAGATTCACAACTCCTCTACTTGCTTCAATGCTAAGAACTATTTACGATCACACGAATGCCTTGGTTTGATTCGACAATCCTCGGCAACGGCGCCAAAAATGTGTGTACCTCAAAACAAACTTAGGGACTTGTGGAGAAAGAGACTATACCTCAATCCCCCTCAAGTGCATATAGTGGGGATTCACACTTTATTTATCAATCCCAAGAGTATCAAAACCTAGCCGAGTGTATGAAGACATGTGTTCAAATGATGGTCAATGCAAATGAGCTCTCGCAAAGTGCAAACAAGTATAAATCCATTCCAAACAAGTTTCAGGGATTCGTTGAGATGTCACAACATTTGGAGCAGCAGTCAACAGCAAATCGAGCTTTTCTCTTAGCTTTGAACTCCAAATATAGTGAATAGTAGGTCCGTTTCAAAGCTCTCAAGAAGACACATCTAAGGGTGGTCTTTTCACTCAATTTTGATGCTCCTACTTCAAGTTATGAGCAAAATACTCAGTCATGGGAATGACCTTCCAACACTTCAGCACTTCTTACACTTCACACACACCTTCCCAATAGCAAACAAGCACTTTCATGGATAGACAACACTTCGAAGCACTCTTTCCAAGCATCACACATGCATACAAGCTCACAAAGAAGAAGATATAGAGAGGAGAAGACACAAATTCGAAATTTTGTGCTCTTCATTCTCACAATGGCAAAAAATCTCTACAAAGAGTCACAACTTGACTTATATACATGTGCCCTAAAAATGGTCCTTTCACATAAGAGACCGGCACTTTATTAACTAAAAGGCTAATTTCCCACTAATTTACAAAGGTAAGATAGAAATCCTTATGGGCATGCATCTAGAGGGCTCCTCTAGTGCATTTACATCAAAAAATATGTTACAAAATGGCTATACTACAAGAGCAAGGTGTCCAAATCGAAAAAATTTTGGGGCTCCTCTTTTTCTCTACCTCTTTACTCTTCTTAGCTTTGCAACAACCTGCAAAAGATAAGTAGCCATAGGTGCTCCTCCTATCATCCTTGGAGCCAGCCCAATCTGCATCAGAATACATCTTGATGTTCAAATCATAAGTGAAAGGATAAAACAACCCTTCATTTATGGTGCCCTTCAAATATTCTAAGATCCTCTTGGCAGCTTCCAAGTGAGGTTTCCTTGGTGTATGCATAAACTGACTTAATGTACTTACTTCATAACATATGTGCACTCTTGTTAGGTTTGCATAATTAAGACTCCCAACAAGTTTTTGGTAACATGTAATATCTTCAAGAATTTCTCCCTCATGAGAACTAAGTTTGCGATTGAGTTCCATGGGTGTACCTGCAATTTTGGTGCTCTCCATCTTGAATTTTACCAACATATCATGAATGTACTTCCTGTGAGTAATAAGCACACCAGAATTTTTGTACACAAGTTCTAAACCAAGAAAATATGTTAACATACAAAGGTCAGTGAGCTTAAAATTCTTCCATCATCTGAGATTTGATTTGTTTGATGTCATTAGCATCATCCCCTATAATGGTAATGTCATCCACATAAAAACATAAGTAAATAACTTCTGAGTTGGTCTTCTTTATGAACAAAGAAGAATCTACTTTGCTAGCAACAAATCCTTCATCCTATAAATATGTGACAAGTCTATGGTTCCAAGCTCTAGGAGCTTGCTTTAGACCATAGAGTACTTTCCTTAGCTTGCATACATAAATTGGTTTGTCCTTGTCCTCATACCCTTGTGGTTGAGCCATGTAAACTTCTTCTGAGATCCATCCATTTAGGAATGCATTCTTTAATTCTAACTGATAAAGGTTCCAATTCTTTGAAGTAACAACACTTACCAAAAACTTGATTGTTGGCATCTTAGTCATAGGTGAAAATGTCTCCTCATAATATACTCCATGGGTTTGAGCAAACCCCTTTTTCACTAGCCTTGCTTTGTACCTGTTATAGAACCATCTGAATTCTTTTTTATTTTATATATCCACCTAGATCCTATTACCCCCATGCTTGGCTTCTTGGGAGCCAAATCCCAAGTGTTCTTCTCCTCAAGTGTTTCAATTTCTTATTGCATTGCTTTCTCTCCATTCTTTCTCCTTATTGGCTTCTTCAAATGAAGAAGGTTCTTCTGTGATAGAGTCTTTAGTCATGTACACAAAATGCTTGGTGACTAGTGATGTGTCATAGCCATACCTTATTGGTTTTTTATTCTCCCTTTGAGATCTTCTGAGTTCTTGATTGGAGGACTCTAGAATGTCTTCCAATTTATTGAACTTGGGCTTGCCTTTTGACTTCCAAGCCTTGAAGTCAATCTGTTCTTCATCCTCTGAGTTGACATCTTCTGGTATTTGTTGATCCTCTTGAGTGAGAGTTGGAAAATCACTTTCCAAATCATAAGGTAACTTGATCTTCCTATAATCATCTTCAAAGCATGAACTATTTTCATCCAACACCACATCCCCACTAACTATAAACCCTTTGTTAGTGGGATTTTACAACCTACAACCCTTCTGATTTTGGTCATAGCCAATGAATATACACTTTTCAGCTTTTGGATTAAGCTTCCCTCTAATCTATGAGGGTATATGTGCATAAGCAATGCACCCAAAGATTTTACAATGGTCCAATGAGGATCTCCTACCATTACATGCCTCATAAGGTGTCATTCCATCCAAGAATTTGGATGGGAGCATGTTAATCAAGTATGTGGTTGTGGAAACAGCCTCTGCCCATAAGTAATTTGGTAGTTTCTTTTCATTCAACATTAATCTTGCAGCATCTACTATCAATCTATTCCTCCTCTCTACCACTCCATTTAATTTTTGGAGTGTATCTTGTTGTGACCTCCCTCTTTATACCTCTGTCCTATAAGAATGAATCAAATTCATGTGAGAGATACTCACACCTCCATCAGATCTGATCCTCTTCAAGCTTCTACCTATTTGGTTCTCATCCAATGTCAAATACTTTTTGAAATAATTAAATACTTCATCTTTGTGCTTCATGAAGTAAAGAATTGTCCATCTACTATAATCATCTATGAATGAAACATAGTACCTTGATCCTGAGATTGATGGCTCTCTGCTAGGACCCCACACATCAGTGTGCACAAGCTCCAAGTAGTCTTCATACATATATCTTTTCTTGTTGAAAGGTCATCTATGAGATTTTCCAAATTGCCATGCTCTGCATTTGTATATCATGTGTTGTTTGGACACATTTGGAAGGCCAAGAACACTGTGATCCCTGCATATTTGCTTTAGTGTTCTTTCACCTATATGACCTTGCCTTTTATGCCATATCTCAACCAAGTTCCTATTCGAGTTCTAGTATTGTGCCTTGTTCTAGTCTTGTGCCTTGCTCTAGTCTTGTGCCTTGATCTAGTCTTGTGCCTTGCTCTAGTCTTGTGCCTTGCTCTAGTCTTGTCTAATCTAGTATCTTGGACATCCTATTGTGTCTTGTTTTAATCTCATACTACGAGATCTTGTCGAGTTATTTCTTATATCTAGTTCATCTCCTTGAAGGGATTCCTTGTAATCCAAATACATTGTTTCATACCTATGATCCCAAGTTGTGGGATCTCCTGTATCATCTCTAGTGAATTTATCCATACCTCTAGGTTGTTGGACTTCTTGTAATAGCTACATATTCTTGTATTATTTCCCCTACGTGGTTGACCTTGTAATCAAAAGCATAATATTGAAATCTTTTCTAGTCTATTTAGAGGGCACAATCTAGTGCTCCCCTGACACTTATCACACATGAAAGTATTTGGTTGCATCACATATGTACATTTTCTAGATGATTTGAATATGAATCTTGATTCAAATCTGAAAAATGTATCTTGTTATTCCCTTAAGCAAAAGGATTATGAATGTCACAACCCATCAGGTGAAGATAAGCAGAGATGTGATGTTTGATGAAATTTCAAGCTTTTATGATGATTCAAATGGACTTAATGTTGACTCAAATGACAAAAGAAACGAGGATAACTCAAGTGTAGAATTTAAAGTCCTGATTGGACCATATGTGTCACCTAACAATAGTTCCAACTCACACACATGGAATGGAAGATCGCATGGAATTTTTCTCTAGAAAATTCATCAATTGCATCCAAGAAAGGTAAAGAAAATATATCTATTGGTAATAAGAAATATATAGGTTTTGAAGATATTGATGGAGAATAAAGTGGTTCTAAAAAAATTCTTGATGAGGAACTTGAAGAATCTATGAGGACTCTAAGGGCAACAAAGTCACATGCAAATTATATAACAAGACTAGGAACAAAGAGATATCAAAGGATGCAAAATTCAATGCAGAAATTAACATATGATAGCTACATGGATTGTTATTGTTCTTACATGACCAAGGTAATACAAGATTATGAGCCTTGCTGTTTTGAAGATGCAATTGTAAATGTAGATTGGGAGAACACTATGGATGAAGAGATGGCTGCACTTTATGGAAATGAAATGTGGAATTTGGTTCCATTGCCACAATTAAAGAAAACCATAGGATGCAAGTGGGTCACAAGGTAATGCACAATGCTAATGGTAGCATAAGCAAGTGTTAAACATGATTGATAGCAAGCCCATACATATAGCATTGATTATGAGGAAACTTTCATCTAAAATGGCTACTACTAGAGCACTTGTTACAATGACTACATCAAAAGGATGGATTTTACATCAAAGGAATGTGAAGCTTAAGCGGCTTAAGCTTTGACCTTAATGGTCTTGTTTTGCTTAAGCATTCTTGCGCAAGCCCAATAGTGGGAAACTAACGTGCAAGAATGCTTTTTTACATGGTGTGTTGCAAGAACAAGGATACATGGATCAGCCACAAGGATACGAGGATTTAATGCATCTTGAATATGTTTGTAGATTGAAAAAAGGTTTGTATGGCCTTAAATATGCCCCTTGTGCTTGGCATGCAAGGATTGAAGATTATTTAACTTTGGTTGGATTTTGGATGTGTGATGTAGATCACTCATTATATGCAAGGAATTTTGATGATGGCATCATAATTTTGGTTATTTCTATTGATGTCATGATTGTAGGTGTTTATAATGAAGAAAACATCAAAGAGGTAAAGCAAGTTTATATGCAAGAATTTGGCACGAAAGTTCTTGGTATGTTGTGTTACATTTTGGGTATTGCATTTTTACATGCAAAAATAGGTATATGGTTGTCCCAAACACAATATGCCTTACGTATGGTGCAAAAGTATGGTATGGTTGATTCTAAGCCAATTTTTATGCCATTAAATTAAAAGTTGAAGTTGCATGCAATCTCAAGTGAAGCATTGGAAAATGCTAGTATCTAGAGGAGAATCATGGGAAATTCGATATGTCTCATGATGAGGAGGTGGTATCTAAGCTACTGTATGGGACTTCAAAGTCAATTTATGCAGGTTCCCAAGAAACCACATTTAGATGCTTTGAGATGCACTCGACATTATCTGAGTGCTACTTTGGATTATGATTTTTTTATGAAGTTCGTGTAGAATTGCAAGTTCATGGATACATGGGTGTAGATTCGACTACTAGCATTCTAGATAGAAGAGCGACTAGTGGTTTTCTATTTTCACTTAGGAGTGTTTCCATTACGTGGAATAGTAAAAAGCAACCCACTTTTGCTTTGTCAAGTACAAAGGCTGAATATAGAGGTGTTGCAATGGAAGTGTGTAGGGCACCATGGCTAGAGATTCTACTTGTAGAATTAGCTGTAGAAGTGCAGAAGCCTAGCTCTCAAGTTAGTTATCGTTCATTACCTACATCATGCATGCAAAGAGCTTGGAAATAAACTTATCCTTTCTTTATAGACCTCCTTTCATCTTCATGTGGATATTTCTTTGTTTTCATTGTGAGTTTGACGTTGTGGAATAGAACTCTTCATACTTTTATTGACTTGAACCTATTTCACTTTCTTGTGCACCATCTACCTCATAAACTAATTTCTCTTGATTTTTGGGATGATGATTGTCCTCTTAATTCCCCCATCCATATTAATCTTCTATTGTATTGATATTAAATCTCTTGGAACTAAAACTTTGTGCTTATTTTCTACACATCACTATCAACATTAGCTATGTAGGAATCATCAAGAACCTTTTGTTTGCTCATATTACCATACCACATCCTTCATTCCTCAAAGACCACATATCTAGAAACCCTGAATACTTTGGTTATGGTATTATAATTTGTTTACATATTTAGCCTCCTCTTGCACTTCTTTGTTTTTAATTTCATAAATAATTTTCTCATGGCTATCCTTTCCTTTGGATTTACTTCCAATGTGCATATCCTTCAAAACAAGGTGAGTTAAAAAGTCCTCAAGTGTAGGCAAATCATCTCTATAGATAGCAGTGTTAATGAGGGGCTTCCACTTCTCATCATCTCTTAGGCCATTAAGTCTAGAACTTACTATGTGTTTCTCTTAAATTCTCATCCATATGGAAGCTAAACCAGCTCTTAACTCATTGATCTTCGGAATACTTTGAAATGGACTGATTTGGACACTTCTTGACATATTGAGCTCATTCTTGAGTTGCATCTTCCTTGACCTAGTGATAATGGAGTAAATCTTCTTCAATGATTCCCAACCATCTTTGGATTTGTCAAGTTTTTGAATATTTCATATCATGGTGTGGGAGATAACTTAAGACATTAAAAATGCAACTCTGCTATTTCCCTAGTCCCTCTCTTTCATTTGTATCTTTTGTATGTTGATGGGATTCATCAGATGAGATTCATCACTACTCAATATCCCCATAGGCCTTTACCTTGCATTAGGGGAAAATTGAACCCTAAATGGATTTTGGTGGAGAGGATGACATTTCAGATTTTTATAGGTGTAGCAAACTAGCAAATTCAGATGACCAAAGTGTGCATGCCAAAGCTTTGCATCTAACAAAGCCTGAGAATCATGTACTGCACATGACGAATCATTCACAAATTTTTCATATTCTATGAGCTTATACTACACAAGACATAAAATGCCAGAAGCCATAATGATATTGCCATTTGATAGATCATGAATTGTACATCTATCATCAACAAATTTCACAACCAAGCAAACCTTGGCTAAAGCTGAAAGTGATAATAGATTCTTCTTGAACCCTCGCACAAATAAGGCATCTAACAATGTAAAAGAGCTACCATGAGCAGTAGTTAGAATGATCTTACCAACTCCCATGACAGGATAAGAGGAGTTGTTGGCACATGTGATAGTATTCCTTGTAGGGGCAGGCTCGAGTAAAGTGAAGAAACTACACTATGAGGTACTATGTTTGGTTGCCCCACTATCAAAGTACCAAAAATCTAAGTCTACTACAAACATACATTATTCATGAGAAGATGGGTCATAACTGCAAATAGCGGTAAATGCCCATTCTTCACTCTACACAAGATTAGCAAACTCTATTTTGGGTGTAGAGGCCTCTACAACAACCATTCTAGCCTCTTTTTTTCCTTGCCTCTTTAGCAGCCAATTTGGGACAACTCTTTATGATATGATCATTTCCTTTATAGTATTTGCAAAAAAAATGCTTTTCTATTATCTTCTTGTTTTTGTTGTTCTTCTTTGATTATGTAGAATTTGCAAATTTGTGCTTACTAGTAGAAGAGCTCCATTCACCTTTGCCCTTCTAACTAGCCAAGAAAGCTTGATCTGCAACATACATAATGGACCTGTTCTTCCTAGATTGATCTTCTTGCAACAGAACATAGACTAAATCCTCAAATGTTAAAGCATGTGGATTTCCTTTCATCATCAAACAAATAGTAAAAGCAAAACTCTAATATGAATCGGGAAGACAATTCAAAACAGTCTACACAAGTGAACTGTCAAGCAAGACTTCATCAGCAAAAATCAACTATTCCTTCAAATTTTTGATCTTTGTCAAAAATTGTCCATGGAATCTCCTTCATTCATGTGCTCACTCTCCAACTATTTTCGAAGGAAAGCAACATGAGCCTCATTCCTTGCCTGGTATAAAGTGGTAAGTGTATTCCAAGCATCCTTAGCTATTCTGCAAGAGTGAATGTGAGGAATAATGACATGTTTGACAAACAAGTCTATCAATGCATGTCTCAGACATTGATCGATAGGGATCATGGCATTGATCCATAGGGATGTCCATGTGTGTGAGGGACAAGGGCCTGCTAGCCAAGGTCCCAAGCTCCGGGGATACCCTAAGGTATTCGATAGTAATGGGGATGAGTGTTGCATGATGGTCACATGTCAGCAGTAGACCATCCTAGATCGTTGCTATTTTTAGAGTATAAGAGGGTATATATCAATGGGAGGAGAGTCACATACACATATCATTCAAGGCTTTCTCACACTTGGTATTGTACGGTGTGTGTATTCTTCTTTGCACGGACACGTAAGAATTTTCTTGTAGTTTAGTGAGGAAAGAAATATAAATTTGTCATGGTTTGTAATCCCCTTCAGTTTATTTGTAGTTAAATTGTGCCTATCGGCATCGTTATTGCGGACATTGCTTGCCCATTACTTGCTATAGTCTTCCCGCTTTTCAAAATTAGGTCGTTATGCTGCCAAAATTTCTAGAAATTAGTATGCATATGCATTCAAGAATAGAAAATATACTAAAAGTTTCTTGTTTCTTCATTTTCCATTGAGCAAAGGCTTGTGATAGGTATCTTTTCTACTGCCACTTACTTATTAAGCGTACATAGAGCGTACTATTTGAAAATCACAAAAGAATATAAAATCAAAAAATAGCAAAAACAAATTGACCATAGCCTAGTATGGACTCAGGACCATCATCCCCTTCTAGGAGAGATGCACTCATGAAAGAGAACCGTGACAATCCCATTCAGACCATGAGTAATAGAATTACTAATCTAGAAAGCATACTTTATGATATCAATACATGAAAGTAATGGTTGATTTACATCTTCCACAAAAACAACATCATGACTAACCAAAATGCATTTAGTTTGTGGATGATATAGATGATAGCCTTTGCTTTCAGAACTATACCCAACAAAAATACATTTCGCTACCTTATCATCCAATTTTGTGCATTGTTTTGCTGACACTAATGCATATGCCACACAACCAAAGACATATGTTGTTTCATACTTTGGTGGGACACCTGTTAGGTACATATGTTGCACACATAGCAGCTTCAAGCTAGAAGCTATGTGGTAAAGCTTGACTTTTGACCATACACCTCGACATCTACTTGAGATACTTGTTCTTTCTTTTAGCAACAACATTTTTGTGAGGTTTATATGGAACTTTACTTTGATTTTTTTATCCCATGCTAAAATGCATTAAAATGAGAAGACATGTATTCCCCCCCTTGATCAAAATGGAGGGTGCACATTTTGCATGTTGAAAAATTTTCAATCATAACCACAAATTGTTTGAAGCACATAAACACTTTGGACTTTGATTTTAATGGATATACCCATGCATGCCTCCAGAAATCATCAATAAAAGTCATGAAGTAAAGGTAGATTCCAAAAGAAGGTGTTTGCATAAGACCACATACATCACTATGAACAAGCTATAATTTTTTATTACCTCAAATTGAACAATCTTTTGAGAAGGATGAATGCTGCATTCTGCCCAAAATGCATCTATCACAAATATGTTTACAAGTTGCCTCAAGTTTGGGTAGAGAGGACACCATTTCATATTTCTACAGTCGTAGTAAACTAGCAAAATTCAAATGACCAAAGCATGCAAGCCAAAGCTTTGCATTTGAGATAGCTTGAGAATCGTGAACTACACATGCAAATCATTGATAGATTTTTATATTCTATGATCTTATATAGCCCATGACATAAAATTCGAGAAGCAATAATAACATCACCATTTGACAGATCATGAACTATACATTTTATTGACAACCAAGATGATCTTGGCTAATGTTGAAACTGACAATAGATTTTTCTTGATCCTTTGCATGTACAATGCATCTAACAATGTGAAAGAAATACCATCAGTAGTAGTCAAAATGATCTTACCAACTCCCATTACAGGATATGAAAAGTTGTTTATGCATGTGACAATATTCCCTATAGGGTCAGGCTCAAGTAACTAAAGAAAGTGTGATGTGAGGTAATATGTTTGGCTGCCCCACTACCAAAGTACCAAGCATCTGAATTTATTGTAGACATAGACACTGCTCATGATAGAATGTCTCATAGCTTCATATAGTAGTAAACACCCATTCTTCATTTTTCACATGATTAGTAGGGTGTAGAGGCCTCTGCAACAACCATTCCAACGTCTTTCTTCTTTCCCTCTTTTGCAGCCAATTTTGACAACTCTTCTTTATGACATGATCATTTTCTTTACAGTATTTGCAAAATTGTTGTACTTTCTCTATTTTCTTCTCATTTGTCTTCCTTCTTTGACTATGCAACATTAGAAGATTACTAGTAGATAAGCTCCATTTACTTTTGCTCTTTTGACTAGCTAAGAAAGCTTGATTTGCAATAGGTATAATGGACCTATTCTACATGGATTGACCTTAACAAAGACTAACTCCTCAAATGTTAAGGCATTTGGATTGTGTTTCATCATCAATTGAAGTGTAGAAGCAAAACTCCAATATAAATCTGGAAGGCCATTCTGAATGGTTTGCAAAATTAACTCTACAAATGTTAAGGCATTTGGATTTCCTTTTATCATCAATTGAAGAGTAGAAAGAAAAACTCTGATATAAATATGGAAGACCATCAAGAACAATCTACACAAGTGAACTATCTGGCAAGACTTCATCAACAGAAATCAATTTCTCCTTCAAATCTTTGATCTTTGTCAAAAAAATATCCATAGAATCTACTTCATTCATATGCTCACTCTCCTATTGTCTTTGGAGGTAAGCAACATGAGCCTCATTTCTTTCCTGGTATAAAGTGATAATTGTGTCCCAAGCATCCTTTGCTATTTTGTAAGAGACAATATGATGAATAATGGCATGTTTGATAGACAATGCTATCAATGCATATGCTTGTGCATCTCTGCCATCCCAATGAAGTTTTTCTTTAGTAGGTGCAATAGGAACCATAGCATGAATAGGAATCTGAAGATCATCATCTTCAATGCCATCTTCATCACCTTCACTAACGATATTCATAGGTGTAGGGAATTTTTCAATACCTTGGACAATATTCCACAATCCTTTTGCTACCAATACATGATGCATCATATATACCCATAATGGGTAATTGGTACCATCCAACTTGTCCTAAATAGCCAACATATGGAATACATCATTGCTTTCAGCCATGGCCATTGATTAAATACCCTAATGCATAAAAATTATTGTATCTCAAAAAGTTGAACAGAACCACCATATCAAGCTCTATTAAATCTGTAGAAGACTTTTGAGGTGCTTGTACTGATGAACTCAAACTTGTATATATGTTTGGCACAAAAGGACAAAATTGCCTACACAAGCACTAAGATAGTGCATTCAAAGGCCAAAAAAAGCTCAGATTGAAGCTGATTTGAAGTGTTAATCTTTGCGAGTATGCTCAACAATCTCCATGTGATTCTGAGACTGTGACTAGAGGGGTGTTGATGATGCCCTAGATGAATCCGCAACATGATTTGATACTAATTTTTGGAGTTTGAAGTCTGTGAAAGAACATGAATAGCACCAAGAACAAGAAGAAGCTTGGAGCACAATACACAATATTGAATGTATTACCGAGTGAATGTACTAGAATAGTTCACTTGTTAGGGTTATAGGCATATATACAAGCCAAGGGAAAAACCTCCTAAAGATGAAAAAAGTGCTTGGAAGGTCTGGCTTTGAAGCATCTAAAGGAGTTGAAACAAACCATAGTATAAGTGAAGATTATCCAAAGCCCTAGGAATCAATGTTCCTTCATGAGAAGATCAAAGGAAGAGTCATTTGGTATTGTTCCCTTTGAGTGTCGCTGATGTAGAGGGAGAGACATGGCAGGATGATATGAGAAGGTCAAGCAATACGTGACAAAGGAAGGTAAAAGAAATGCATCTGATCATCTCTTATCGATTGAGGGCTGACAAGATATTAAGGAAAGAAAGAGGAACATGGCTCAATGTTGATTTGACTATCGGTGGATGCTCATATGCATACATATGTAGATAATGGAAAAATCTTGTGTTCCTAGTTTTGAAGATCTGTTGAAAAAATGTTCATGTTGTTAATTTCAAATTTGGATGTGAGAAAGGAAATTCCTAATTGATTTGAAAATGAAGGAGGCACAATCAATAGATGAAGAACAATATCAAGTGCTTCATTCAAATGAAAGGTTGTTCCAATTGTGTAAATCTGATTTGGTTGAGCTTATATGAAGCTAGGATGAATTTTGGGAATCTAGACAAAGAAAATTGTACATGAGTTCATAGAGAGCAAGAACTAATGTAGTACGACATGCAGAAATTATCCATGAAGAATTGAAATCTTGAGGGGACCATCACTTGAAGCTTGTAAAGCATGGAGGCTAAAAGCTGATAATGGTAATTACTTGGTTGGATCATTCTTGACATTTCAAGACATGCATTTTTAAGAAAAAACAAAGAATCTATAGAAGAACACAATTGGTACCACAAATGGTGGGTTAGTATCAACTTGTTATAATATTCCCAATCAAAGAAAAGAAATACCACAGGTTACTAACCTTATGCTTTATAGTACTTGTACTTCACTTGACAGAATTGTGTTAATCAAGAATCTTAATGTTGGCCCTTATCTTAATTTTGTATTAATACCTATTGTGTGTTAGAGCATTTGAACTATCGAGCCTAAATTTTTTCATGATGTCAAAAGCTCAACAAGCATTATTTGATACGAATAATAAATTCAAGCTTTATCAAGTGAAGATGCCCCAATGATGATGCTTTGATTGGTCATGTAAGGTGTCAAATCTAAGAGACCTTTAGTTCTAGCTATTGCCCAAGGAATGAAAAGTTTCTTTTGTGACATGCTACACTAAAAAAAATCTAATGCAAGTAAATAAGCGTTAGATGAGTGATGGTGTGCTTGCGATTGCATGATTTAGTACACATCTATGTCCAAAAGAAACTACTATGAAATGGTTGTCCAGCCTCTTTTTTTTTACTCAATTGCTAATAATCTCCTATGATGTGTCACCAATCCTCAATTACAAGTACAATCATCCATATTTTTTGGTTTCATTTAAGACGAGAAAGTAGAAAGAAGACATGGAAGTCAGGAATAAGAGAAAGGAAGAAGGGAAGAAATAGGAAAGAAGAGGAGTGTGTTGGCTATGTTAGTTGTGCGAGTGATTTGAGTGAGTGCATTTTATGATTTTGGAATTGTGCATGTGAGAGGGTGCTCGTGAGGGTGGGTGAGACTGATTGCATGTGAATGTGTTGGTGTATGTGTGTGTGTGTGTGTGTGTGTGCGTGTGGGAGTATATATGAGTGTGTTTTAGTGTGCAATTGTTTGTTTATTTAAGTGTGTAAAACGAGTAAGTGTGGGGATTGTTTGAGTGGTTGTGATAATAAGTGAGAAAACGGGAAGAGAGTGAGGCTGACAGTGAGACTAAAGAAAAGAAAGTGAACTAGAATGAAGAGATAAGAGAGATAGCATTAGCAAGATCGAGAGAGGCAAGTGTAGGTTGTGGAATGTATGCGTGTGTGTGTGTGTGTGTGTGTGTGTGTTTGTGTGTGCATGTTTGAAGAGTGAGTGTGAGAGTGAGGGTTGGAGTGTGCAAGTCAGAGGGGAGAGAGAGTGTGTGAGAGTGTGGCACTATTAGAGGAAGAGAGAGAAGAGAGGTGAGAAGGAGTGGAAAAGAAAGGGACAAGGAAAAGAGGGAAAGAAGAGGCTAGATTAGGGAAGAGGAAGAGAGAAAAAGAGAAAAAGAGAAAAAGAGAAAGAAGAGAAGGATAAGAAGAGAGGGAAAAGAGAGTGGAACTAAGAAAAAAGAGTGTGAGAAAGAGGAAAGTGTTGAGAAAAGTAGCGTGAAGGGAGACTAAAGGAAAGGGAAGAAAGAAAGTAAAGACATGAGAGATAGGGGGTTGGATAACAAACCCAAGTGACCTAAGCAGGACGTATGGTTCAGAGCATGAAAAGTAGAAAAGAAAGGGCTCTAGGACCAACTTAATAGTGTTAACGAATTGGCAAATAAGCCAAAGGGTTATATTTATGAGCACTATGTCTAGTACTTCATGCACCTTTCTCATATTGTACCCATTGATACTCTCATAGTGCTTCCTTTACATCGGATTTATATGCAATGGCTACCTCTAGTCTTTGTGATGAGAATGAGCCAATTTCTTTTGATGAAACACAAAATTAAAAAAATTGGATGGCTGCTCTGCACTCAAATTATGGTTCTAGTATAAATAATTGTACCTATTCTTTATGTGATTTGCCTCCAGGCAAAAAGGACATTGGCAGTAAATGGGTATCTGAGCTAAAACATAAGCCTAATGGAATTGTTAACAAGTACAAGGCTAGGCTTGTTTGCAAAAGGTTTGCTCAAGAGAGAGGCATTCATTTTGATGACATCTTTTCTCGCACATGCGGAATAACCATTATTCATATGATTTGTGCACTTTAGCTCATCAAGGTTGGAAAGCACACCAATTGGACATTAAAGTTGCATTTTATAGAATGGTGACTTACATAAATATGTTCATGTCTTTCAACTCCTTTGTTTTGTGTAGAAAGGGCATAAAAACAAAGTGCATAGGCTGAAAAATGCAATATATGGTTTGAAGCAAGCACCATGTGCTTGGTATGAAAAGATACATGCCTACTTGATTGGTTCCACATGGTTTTGAGAGCAGTCCAACTGAGAGCACCTTATATGTTAAGCATGTGGTTGATGTACTTCTAATCGTCCGAGTATATGTTGATGACATGATGCTTCCTTGTGCTAATGAGAAGCATATTAATAAATTTGGGCATTCAATTTATGCAAGTTGATGGGGGGATAGCTTTGTCAAACTGTTGACAACATGATTGCTCCTGCTTCATCTACATTTGTATCTGCATGAGTGCATCTCCATTTTGTATCCAAGAGGCACTCCATTTCTAGTCTATTTCCATTTTATATTGTATTTCTTGTGTATTTGGGTACCTTGCCATGTGCTTCTACCAGTTGTATTCATTCTCCTTTCAGGAGACTTATCCCACATATGATGTACTTTTGAGAGCCCCTCCCAAATCTATATAAGGAGGGCCTCTCCCCTCATTTGTACTTGGTTAGGAGCTTGAGGAGCCTACTCCATGCTCTTGGCAAGCTCATTTCTAATCCACATGAATTTACCCATTTCATGGTCTACTCATTTTGTGTCTCATGCATTGTTTGTTTTGTGAGAGTACTTTACTTTTCATTCTGCTTCTGCGTGTGTACTCTCTACATGGTATCAGAGCTCTAGGTGGAGGTCTTGGTGGTGCGTTTGGTCATCATTTTGGTGTTGGTGGTGCTTGAGTGGTGGTGCTTGTGCTTCCTCCTCATTGAGAGAGGATTTTGCCATCAATTTTCTCTTTTTGGGCCTCATTTTGCCCATTTTCCCACCCTCCCACCCCTTATTACTTAGCATTTTCCCACTCTTTATCCATATTTACCAACCCTCCCACTCTTGCTCTTCAGTTTTGGTGATGAAGTTCATCATTTATCAGTGCTTATAAGCATTTTTTTCTGAGTATTCATTAGTGTGGCACTATTCAGGACTCGTTTGTTTTTCCAATATTTTAAGTTTCTTAAGTGTTTATCAACACTGCTCCCATCATTATCGGTACCCTTGTATGTTTATTACAAAATCATTTCATAACTAATCAGATTATTGTTGGTTTACTATCATGTATCGTATTGATAAGCCTATATTGTCCTTTGATTAATTGTTCCAAGATCAATGGTTCGCCATAATTTGTAGCCACCAGCCAACCCAAACATAAGGTGCACATAGCCACACAAGCAACACAATGCAGACAAGGTGTGAGAAGCCACACCAGATTACACTCCAGGGAGAAACTTCAGCGCATCATTCTACTCTTGAAATAGCTAAGTTCAAAGTGGTCTTTGATCATCTGAAGCAGCTGCTACACTTCCTCCGAGCTTCAAGGACTGCATTGCTGCCTCCAAACCAAAGTTAGCCCACTTCTCACACTAAGGACTTCAGTCAATTCCGCAAAGAGAGAGAGAGAAAGAACTCAAAGAGCACATGGGAGAAGTCTATCTTGGCAACAACAAAAGTTTACCTATCGAAGGAAAAGGGAAAGTTCAAATTACCAACCATCAGGGGGAACGCAAGTCTTTATCCAATGTTCTTTTTGTTCCAAATTTATGTATGAATCTACTTTCCATCAAGGCCATCACAAATTAGGACAAACAAGTATGGTTTGATAACACCTCAGTTAAGGTAGTTTGCTCAAGGTATTGAAGAAAAGGGACTCTACAAACTATCTTGCTTTGTATCCAAAGAATCAACCTCAAGTTTGTGGCACCAAAGATTTGGCCACACCTCTTACTTATCAAAAATATCTTCATCCCAACTTGTGAATGGATTGCCAAAGATAGGGAAACTTTCTGATGTCTGCCAAGCTTGCACACAAGGCAAGCAACATAGGGCCCCAGTTCCCAAGGAAGCTTCAACACGAGCGAGGAAGCCCCTAGCCCTTATCCACATGGACTTATGTGGACCCATGAACACCCCATCCCTGAGTGGATCCCTCTACTTTTATCTTCTAGTAGATGACCACTCTCACTATATTTGGGTGTACTTTTTGAAGTCAAAGGCAGACACATTCTCTAAGTTTCAAACTTGGATCAAGGAAGTTGAGAATGAAACTTCAACTAAAGTTAAAACCATCAGATCAGATGGAGGTGGTGAGTTTATCGATCATGACTTTGATAACTTTCTCAACCAGAAAGGGATCAAAAGACAAGTCACCCAGCCTCATACTCCATCCCAAAATGGAGTAGCTGAAAGAAAGATATGCAATGTGATGGAAATGGCAAGAACTATGCTTCATCACAAGGATCTACCCTTCAAGTTCTCGACAGAAGTCGTGCATACTGCCGTTCACTTTCTTAATTGAGGATTTACAAGTGCATTACACAACAAAACACACTTTGAAGCATACTATGGAAGAAAACCATATGTGAATTACTTTTGAGTCTTTGGTAGTGAGGCTTTTGTCCATGTACCAAAAGAAGATAGAAACAAGTTACAATCAAAGTCCAAGAAACACATATTCATAGGGTACAGTGACCAATCAAAGGCATACCGTCTATATGATATGGAAAACCACTCCATCACCATTTCGAAGGATGTGATCTTCAATGAAGCTTCCACATACTCAAGAAAAGATTCAAGTCTTAGTCCACCTATTTACACTTCAGAGGGGCACTCAGTATTTCCAAACTCCAACTCTGAAGCCAGTACTTCACAACAACCATGCCAATCTCAAAGACTTCTTGATAAGAGACAACGCGAACAAAGTCATATGTTAATTATGCTCTAATGCACCAAATTCAGCAAATTCCAGAGCCATCCAACTACAAAGAAGCTCAAGGCCAACCAGAGTGGGAAGAAGCTATGAAAGAGGAACTGGATGCAATAGCAAAGAACAAGACTTGGACATTAGTTCCCAAACCAACCAACCATCAAGTCATAGGAGTCAAGTGGATATACAAAGTCAAATACAAGAAACCTTTGCTCCTACTGCAAGATTCACAACCATAAGAATCATCTTAGCACTAAGTGCTCACTTTAAGTGGCCCATTTACTAGTTGGACGTCAAAAGTGCATTCCTCAATGGAGATCTTCAAGAAGAAGTATATGTTGAACAACCTATTGGTGTTTTGTAGGATACTCCGACATGTATTCACACGGACAGCCAATCAGCCTTGGCCATCGCCAAGAATCCAGTATTCCACGCTCGAACGCAGCACATCGGGATCCAGTACCACTTCATCCACGAGAAGCTCATATCTCAGGAGATTACTCTGGAGCAGTGTACCTCTCAGGAGAACCTGGCGGACATGTTCACGAACGCTCTACGTCCGGTTCTGCTCCAGAACTTGGTGGACCTCTACAGCATTCAACCGCTCTGAAATGGAGTTGCAAAGGGGGTATTGACGACATGATTGCTCCTACTTCATCTACATTTGTATCCGCATGAGTGCATCTCCATTTTGTATCCAAGAGGCACTCCATTTCTATTCTATTTCCATTTTATATTGTATTTCCTTTGTATTTGGGTACCTTGCCATGTGCTTCTACCAGTTGTATTCATTCTCCTTTCAAGAGACTTATCCCACATATGATGTACTTTTGAGAGCCCCTCCCAAATCTATATAAGGAGGGCCTCTCCCCTCATTTGTACTTGGTTAGAAGCTTGAGGAGCCTACTCCATGCTCTTGGCAAGCTCATTTCTAATCCACATGAGTTTACCCATTTCATGGTCTACTCATTTTGTGTCTCACACATTCTTTGTTTTGTGAGAGTACTTTACTTTTCATTTTGCTTCTGCGTGTGTACTCTCTACACAAACAATGTATATTGACACACTATTATAGGATTTTGGCCTTGAATATTGAACACCTATTGCCACCCCAATGGAAATAGATTTAAAACTGAGTCTTCATGATGTTGGAGATGCATTTGATGTTGTTCTCTATCAGCTTTATGTATGCATAACCGAGCCTGATATTTAGTTTGTTGTCTCTCATATGAGCTAGTTTATGCATTGCCTAGGTGTCAAGGATTGGTAGGAGGTTAAGCACATCTTTCACTACTTGAGTGACACCCAAATACTTGGATTGTTTTATCCCAAGGCGGGATCATTTCCACCATATTTGCATGCTTGTTGTGACTCAGTTGGATTGGTTGCTATGACACTCATGTGTCTACCAATAGTCTTTGCTTCCTTTGTGGTAGCTCATGCATATCTTGGTTGAGCAAGAAGAAGCCTACTGTGGCCAGTTCTAGTTGTGATGCTGCGTATAAGGAAGCTTTCATGGAGATTGTTGACTGTGTGTGTGACTCAAATGCCTTTTGGCTGATTTGGGTTTTGGTCAATCTTCTGCCACCATCATCTTCTACCACTTGATGTTGCTCTAGCACAATGGTGAGAACCATGTTAAGAAGCTCCACCTCCTTAATATCAATCTGCGGAAGAGATAGGAGTGATATGAAGATCGTGAATGTGAAATGAAGTGAAAGTGAAGGTGAGAAGCATAGAGATGCACACACACATACACATACACAATGAAGAGACAAGCAAGACACAATGGAAGATAGGAAAATAGACTCTATTGTTTAAGATCACTCTTACGACTCAAAATAGCTATAAGCTCTTCCCAATAGGTTCTACATGCTATTTGAAAGGGTAGACGGTGTCTAAAAATAACCAAAATTGGTATGCTCATTCTACCTAAGCTCCTCAAGCTCGAGGACTCCTCGGCTTGCAGAAAATGGAGCTATAAATTACAAAAAGGGTTTTTCTATGTTACATATGGTACAAAAGTGATGAAAATCACTTTTGGAGGTTTTTGAAAAGTATTTTGAAATATATATGTTTGAAAAATGATTTGACTAGCTCCCTGCTACTTCGTTATGCTCTGTCTTTACATGCTTCCTCGACGTCTATGCCTGTGGCTACTTCCAACACCCCCTTCCCTCTTGCTTCTGTTGTCCTCGACAGAACCTTGTTGTGGGGTCTGTCGGATATAATTATGTAATAGGTCATGAGCGAGGGTGTGTTCCGAAATGCGGATACCTCTAGCAAGATCGGCTTCAAGCTTCTCCCAATCGGTGGGTTAAGGCTCCTTTGGTGGCGGGAGTCTGTAATGTGTGGAGTACACCAATTGTTCATAGGCAAATAATTGTAGTAGATGTGTAGGCTTGCTGATGAACACTTCTGAGTGATACTCCCAAAAACCGGTTGTGAACATTTCTTCGAAGGTCTGCTTATAGCACGCCGGTAAGTATTTTATTCGACAGTGCCAGGCATAACACACCCGGAGTGATGGTATCGTACTCATGTCATAAGCTAAATCTAGATTGCCATGCTCGAAACCCAGGGTGTTTACATGTGGTGCCTTGACTCGACGGAAGACTTTGAATACCATCTGCATCATGTCAAATATTTTGACAGTCATGTGCGCTGCTACATCGTCCATGCGTCGTAAGCGATGGAGCCAGTGGCGAATCGTTGCCATCATATAGCCGACTGTAGGGGGTCCACGGGGTGGCATGAAATAGGGATAATTGAGCCAATCCTAGCATTGCTTATTGTTATGTACTTTAATGGCAAATGCCTTCGAGGAGCGGCGATGTGGCATGGGTCCCCAACATGGGTTGTGCTTCAAGTGGAGTGGTGCCTTGGCCCAAGTACTCATCATCTCTGGATATTCTTGTAATAAATCCTTGCGCCAATCTGGTTGATATATTTCTCCTCGCTGCACATCTAGTGGCAAATCCTCAGGCTCAAACTGAGTTGCATGGGAGGGTTTCTTGCTTGTTTCCTTCTGGATGGCCAGCTGATATTCTGCTATTAACATAAAATACGGCTTATATTGTAGCTCGTGCCCAGATATGTACCTGCAGGGGGCCAAGTGAGCAAAATACGGTGATTGTAAAATTTGTTCTTCTATCATGGCCATTGCATGTAACTGAGCTTCTACACGTGCTCAGTGGGTTCTTCCAAGTTCTTCAATCGTCTTCATCCATGCGGGAGTGGGAAGTTCAAAAGTTGTCTCGCCTTCGGCCGTGACTCGTTCGCTTGGGATGGGTTGGGGTTCATATGCTTCTTCAAAAGTTTCCTCCACTGAAATAGTCATTGTTTCTTCCTCTGTTGGTAGTTCTGGTGGGGAGTCTGGCCTGGGGGGTGCTTCATATACTGCTATCCGTGATTGAAGAGTTAATACATGGGCCCGTAATGCGTTGAGTTACTCTAGGATCTGAGGAGAAGGGTCCACAGGAGCTGGTGGTCCTTGATCTATAGGTGCTCTTAATTGGAGCAATTTGTGGTCTTCTTTGAGCTTCTAGAACTCCTCGTTCATGTTGTCATATTCATCTAGCAATCTGACATGATCATCTAGTAACATTTTCATAGATTCTGAAGGAACAACTTTAAAGCGATTGGGGCTCAACGGTTGGTCTGGTTGATCTAGAGCAGCTTCCAAATTCTCTCTGTTTTGTTCCTGTAGACGTTGATTTTCTTGTTTATCTACTGCCAAGTGGAATCTGAGCAGTCCCATGTTCCTAGTAAGTGTCGCATTGCGAATAGTCTGCACCCTTAACAAGTTGTCTATGTCATTGATGGCATCTTTTGTCTTTTCTTCACTTTCTAGTTCAAGTTTATGATATGCCTCTCGTCGCTCTTGGTAGCGGGTGTTCACTGAGGCATTCTCGATGGATAGGGAATTGAGTTGTGATTGTAAATCATTGGTTGTTTGCTGCATCGTCCGGTAATTATTGCCAAGAGATGCAAATTCATCTCTCAATTGAGTCATGCAGGATGCAGTGTCGATGGTGGGAGATAAAATTAATGGTGTACTGAATGTAGATGCTATGTGTGTGGGTGGCGATGCAAGGGGAAAGGGAAATGGGGGTGGGAGAGTGGATGCTGTGGTGATTGTGGAAAATTGTGATGTGCTTATGTGTGGTGGTGAAATGAATGGAGGGAGTGGTGGTGCAATGGGTGGTGATATATCCATGTCATTCGATGTGGTGTCGAGTGCAGTGACTATGAATAATGGAGTGATAGTGGGTGTGTGCGTGGGTGTAAATACAGGGTTTATAAAGGTCGAAGAGTAATTTATAGAGGGGGTCTCTTGTACAACTTGGTGGAAAGGGGAAAGAGGAATTCCGGTGGGTCGGGGAGGTGAGACTGGGGAGAAAGACAATGGAGGTGGAAATGGAAATAGTGGTCTTGGAGGTGTAGGGAAGGAAGGAAAGGATGGATGGGGAAATGGGTTGGATAGAAAGGTGGATGTTCGAGGAGGTAAGCTGGGTTGGGTAGGTGCAGAAAGGGTTAGAGGAATTGAAGCAACAAGGGCTTCTGCTACTGCACTGTCGAGGGATGTGGATGGTCTAGGAGAGATAGGGTGTATAGGAGAGACTGGATGGATGGGAGGTGAAGGAGGAGCGGTGGGGGTGGTGGGTACTTCGGTCACAGTGGTGGTATGTACAGTAGTAGTGTGGGGCAGGGAGTCGACCAGGATAGTTTCTTCAGCCATAGATCTTTCAGGAATTAGGCGTGATTCCTTGGCCTGTTGGGATGACTGAGCACTTGTCGGTACACGAATGTATTCACCCAGTTTTGATAGTAAACGTACTCATCGGGGGTCAAACTGCGAAAGTGGTTTTCTCTGCAAATATCTTAATGCTTCATTAGATCCCACTGATTTAACAAGTTCCCTAAAGCCTTTGATGTATAATTCTTCGAAACCACCTATGACGAGTTCCTGTTCTATAAGTGCCTGGCTTTCTTCCTCAGATAACTTCTTACATGCCCAAACTTTTTCCATGGTGCGATATAACTTCTTGATTTCCAAGGTGTATGCCGCTGCTTCAAATGTTTCGTCCTCGTGCGTGCTGGTGTCACCTTGGGTGTCGGTTTGCTGTCCTTGTTCATCTGTCTGCACATTCTCTTGGGAGTCATGAGTGCCCTGGCTAGCTTCATCATCGCCCTCGTCATCATCTGTTTATGTTCTTTCTTCTTCTGAGCTGGATACTACTTGTCCTTGTTGTTGATCGGGGGGAGTGGTCGGGTAGCTTGGACATTCATATAGAAAAGAGTTGTCCATCTGAAAACTAAAATTCACTTGAAAACACATCCTGCATCTCAAAATCCAATGTTGTGTCCGTTGGTTCTGCTTCCAAGTTGGGTATCAGAAAAGAAAATGCTTCCGCACCAATAGTGGTGGGAACTCTTGCCACAATGGTGGTAGGTTCCTGAACTGATGTTGGTTGTGAGGTAATCGCACTAGTAGTCTGTAATGATACGTCATGATAATCGTATGCGAATAGATTGTACAGTTACAGGGGCTTTCGTCGGAGACTGTTCTGGAGAGGGTTGCGATGACGGTGATTCCGGAACTTGTAGGCGTGGAATGGTTCCTCTCATGCGCTTTCCTACTCGTCCTTTGCTAGCCTTCCTAGCTTTCTTTGATGTCCCTTTGAATGCCTTCAACTCCTAGCTTGCCATTGCACGCTCGATTGGCAAGTCGTATGCCAAACACATATATACAATTCTCGTAAGAGCGCAGCATCCATGGATTACCTTTTTTCTTTCCCATCTATGTTGTGCTAAGTACAACTGATCAATTACCCAGCTTGCAAGATCAACAGCCTAGGGTCCAATACAAGACAAATATAGTCCAAACCAGATGTGCTTGTGGGGCATGGTGAATCGATCCTGAGCAAGGAATACGAAATGTTGCATACATATCCTCAAGGGTTTAGAGAGCTTAGGTGTGATCGCTCAAATATCTTCCCACTTGATGACATCTCCACGTTTCATTGGCTCTGGAATCAGCCTTTCTCGCTCTGTTGGAGTGTGTGCTCCATGTATCTTGATTGCAGCTCTAATCAAATCTTTTGTCAAATAAAACCTTTTGAATGGGGGGTCATTTACCAAGGACGGCAAAATGAATGTGCCTGATAAATCCTTATTCTCAGAAGCGATCAATGTGGTTACTAAATAATAGCATCTGTAGAAATCTGGTTTAGGCAAAGGATCACTAAAGTATTCAGTGAAGCCTGCTCTCACCCAAACATGCTTCAAGTCTTCTGTATTCTGTAATGATTCAAACTCTCTTGAGAAAAACTGGTACTTGCCCCACGTATAGGTATCAAAAGTCAAATTGGCCTCAAAAAGGAAATCTACATCTACCAATGGCCCTGCTAAACCTTGGAACGAATGAGAGTTGCGATGAATTTTTTCAGTATATCCCCTAGGAGGATCGTCAATTGGCATAGGTCCTGGAAATCCCTAAAATTTTGGTGGTTGAGCCGTAGGATGTGGTTCAGCTAGTAATTCGCCAATATTTGCCATGGGTACACTGGGGCCAGCTTCAGATGGTCCTTCAATCTGCATGATGACTGATGTGAGTGTGTAGCAGATCTTCTACAAAAGATTAACACATTAGTATGGAAATTAATCATGATCCTATTACCACAATCCCTTTCCATAACCGATGTGTAACCCGTGTAGTCGAGTGTTGTGATGTGGTTTATGGAATGATGTTTGCAAAACTAGTGCAGGTCTCGAGACACCTACATGCTTCAGATGATGCATACATTTCTTGATGAGATGTTATTACAAGTGATGTTGGGTTATAGTGTGTGGATTTATACAAGGTTCAGTTGTGAAGGAGTTATTACAAGGGTAGTGTTTAGTCGGGGTGGGAGTAATGTTAGAAAAGGGGTTCGGAGAAGTCATCTGGATACATTTCGGTATCCACTTACTAAGAGTTTCTGAGCAGGTGGAATGTTTCTGCTGAGGGACAAAAGGTGGTATCGGATGTGGTGGTATTGAAGGGTGAAGAGATTTCTGAGGGGTATATATTACATGGCTTGAGGGTTGAGTTATAATACACTGTTTGGGTACCCAAATTTGCATGGGTGTGGGTCAATTCATAAGATAATTCTTGGCGATCCAAATTTTTCTGATGTTCATACTCGTAGATGAAGGATACTGCCTATGATTCTGCCGTAACTTCTTATTGTCATTGTCCACGTTGTTGAAATTTGTCCGTGGTTTCTGTCCTTTTGGCACCCATATTTATCTCGTACCTCTTGCTTTGTGATATTGATACTACTTTCCTCCTTGTGTCATGAGATGGTCGTCGGTCTGGGTTCCTCCGTTGTGGATGACTCCTTTGTGGTTGAGGTTGAGAGGTCGGATGGACACTCTGCTTTGGAAAGGAAGGGAGGTTCAACACGCAAAACCTACCCATTAGGAAGTGCTCTATTTTTGTACTATTAATCTAGGCCATTCCGCAGTAAGTGTGGAGGATGGGCACCGCAGGGTATCTTGCCCATGTGGCTACTGATGCAATCCACCTGACTGCTGATTGTCCCCATCTGTCCTGCAATGGTCCCCATTAGTCCGCTGTCGGAAGACCGGGGGAAAATCTCCTGACAATCTTTATCTGGCAGCGATCCATCGCCAAGCTCTCATGGGTTGACTTTGGAAGGTGCATGCTTAGCCAAGGGATTTGGCCAAATATCTTTTGGTGCTCTGTTGCGAGCATTTCATAGGGTCTAGGGTTACATACCTTAGGCGGAGGGTTGTTAGGGAAGTCAGTGGTATCACTCGCTTCTGATCTAAGGTTCCAATCTGTAAGGAGCCTTGTCTAAGATTTAGGTCCAATGAGTGATCGTATAGCCAATCTTGGCCAAGGATTAGGGGTTCTATCAGGTCGCCATCATGGCACACTAGTAGCTTCGCTATCATGGTCACTTCGTTTATGAGGATAGGAAGGTCCACCTCACCCATGCAAGGGGTTTCCATGCCTCCTAGCCCTATGAGGTATGCCTCAATTGGCCGCATTTCTATTCTTGAGTCCTTATAGTGGGACCATCTAATCGCACTAGTCGCAGCACCTCAATCAATTAAAGCCGTGAGCTTTTGGCAAGGGTTGTCGTGCTCTAGTCTGACTATGATGAATGGTCTCCTATCCACTATACTAGGATGAGTGGTTGACTTTACTTGACACATGTCCATGGGGTATCTGGGTGTGGTTTCCAAATGGTTATAATGTTCTCTCCCTATTCCATGTCTTCTTAGCTTCATGCGCTTAATGCGTTCTATAGCTTCTACCTAAGCTTCAGCGTGGATTCTATTTTCTTCCTCCTTATGTTTCTTTGCCAACGTGAGTCATCTAAGCATATCCTCAGTAAGAGGTTCCTGATAGAACTTGACTCTACAACCACTAATGTAATTAGGCATTATGTCTCCTTCGAGGGTGGCTAATTGTACCACTCCACTTGTCGAGAGTCTGTTAATGATCATAGGTCCATAACCTCGCTTTTCTAACTTTTGTGCGTGTTGTTTCAACGTATATACTAGGACTAAACTCCTTCTTTTAAGCCTTCATCTTTCACATGTGCATCAAAATATGCTTTTTGTCGTTTCTTTGCTACGTATATTCCTGCTGCTGCTTTTAACCTGGTTTCTCCTAATCGTTCCAACTCGATTATTCTTGTTGATAATTCATGGCTGGTCCACTGATGTTCTTGTGCAACCTTAAGGGTCGGTATCAAGAAGTCCAAAGGAAGCACAGCATTCTGACCAAAAACCATCTGAAAGGGAGTTGCATTGAGTACAGTTTTGTAGGCCACTCAATATGCCCAAACAGCATGATGTAACTGTTTGTCCCAATCTGAACGTTTGTTGTTCACGAGTTTCGTCAGTATGTTACAAAGGATCTTGTTAGTGCTTTCAGCCTGACCATTGGCCTGAGGATGATATGGTGTAGATTTCTTGTGAATCACCATAAAATCCTGTAACAAATATTCAATGACTTCGTTTAGAAAGTGAGTTCCTCGATCGTTCACTAACTCTATAGGCAATCCATATCTTGTAAAGACATTTTCAAATAAGAATTTTGCAGACGTGTATGCATCATTCTTTTTTGTGGCTTTTACCTCTACCCATGTGGTAAGATAATCTGTGGCAACAATAATGTATTCAGCATGAGTACCTTTTGCAGGCGGGTTAATGGGTCCTACAAAGTCTATATCCCACTTAGAAAATGCACGTCCTCCCATCATGGGTTTCAATGGCATTTCATCTCTGCGTGTAGGAAATTGAGTTCTTTGGCACATATCACATCTCTTAACATAGGTATGTGCATCCATGTGAAGAGTGGGCCACCATAATCCTGCAAAGAGCTCAAATAATAGCTTTCATGAACACATTGCCTTAGGTATCCATCTCTTCCTCGTTTATATAGATTATCGCCAATAAGTGAATAGTCTTGAGCTTCCTGCTCTAGACTGCGTTGTCGTGCTAAGGTCATGCCTTGAGGGAATGTTTTCGTCCTCAAGTATGTTACTAATGGTTCACTCCATTCAGGTGTGAGAGACACGTGATATAATGTAGCATGTTCTACTAGTGGTCTTTCACAACAAACAGGGCATTCTTTACACAACTTGTAGACATCTGCTTCCATTGAAGGCCAATATACTCCTAGTCTATGCAGAATATGCAATGTACGATGTTTCGAGTGATGTTGCTTTAATGCACGTACATGTGCTAATTGCGACCAATTCGCATGTTCTGACTCATCTACACAACAAGCAAGAATCTTTTGATTATCCTATTTATATATGCTTCCTGTTATGATTTGATATCTCTGTGACTTGGTAATCTCTCCTTCCTTGATCCTTATCCTAGGGTTCTTGGGTCCATATGTGAGAATAGGGACCATCGGCTTAGCCCATTCTGGTACGATCTCAAGGTTAAACAAATGTGTATCTGGTAATTCACCCGCTATTCCTTGAGGAGCTTCTCCTGTGGTTAATCTTGAGAGATGATCAGCTCTAAGATGGGTATTTCCTTTCCTGACTACTACTTCGAAGTCATACTCCATGAGCAATAAAAACCAACGTATGAGTCGTCCTGTGTTACATGGCTTATTGACTAAGTACAATAACGCTTGATGATCTGTAAAGAATTTGAACTTGTTCGCCAACAAATAATGGCTGAATTTCTTTACTGCGTAATCATTCCTAATCCTTCTCGTTCCGTAGTGGTGTAATTCCTTTCCACTCCGTTCAACTGTCTGCTCGCATAAGCTATGAGGAGATCTATATTACCTTCATTCGTGGGTTGTGCTAACACACATCCTATGGCATAGTTGGATGCATCCACATGTACATGGAATGGCTTGCTCCAATCTGGGGTTGTCAATATAGGTGTTGAGCACAAACGTCGTTTTAGTTCATTGAATGAATTCTCACACTCATCTGTCCATTCAAACTTGGTCAAAAGAGAGTACAGAGGCTTGGCTATGATTGCATACATGTGAATGAATCGTCTGTAATAACCACAATGGCTCATAAATGCCTGTACCTCTTTTAGATTATTTGGTCTAGGTAGATCGGCAATTACCTTCACTTTTTCCTCATCTGTAGAGATTCCATTCTTTGACACAATGTGTCCTAGAATTTTGCCTTGTCTGACCATGAAAACGCACTTTTTTGGGTTCAAACAAACCTGATATTCTCGACATTTGTCAAATACTTGCCTTAGTTCTGGGATATGAGTCTGCCTCACATTCGAATGAGCACATATGTTATCGACATACACTTCCAAATTCTTGCATAAGAATTCTTTAAAAACGTGACACATGAGTCGTTGGAAGGTGGCGGGTGCATTTGTCAAGCCAAATGGCATCACAAGAAATGTAAATATGCCCCATTCTATGGCAAAAGCCATCTTGTGTTGATCTTCTGGAGCAATGGCTACTTGATTATAGCCAGGAAAAACATCAAGAAAGCTGTAAACTTCCTTGCCCGCAACTCTTTCCAATAAGTGTTCCGTGATAGGAAAAGGATAACTGTCTCTAATCATGGCGGCATTAACTTTTTTAAGGTTAATACACACACGCAATTTTCCATTCTTCTTGGGCACAACCACAATGGGGGATACCCATTCAGTATGCTCAATTTCATAAATGAATCCTGCTTCCATCAAGTGATCTATTTCTTCTTTAATCTTAGCAGCGTAGTTATCATTGTACGTGTATGGTTTCTATTTCGTAGGTTTAGCATCTGGAGTCATAGGTATTCTATGGGAACATATATCCGGGTCTACTCCTTTCAAGTCTTTGTAACTCCAAGCAAACACATCTCTATATTCCCGCAATAGGGCAACTGATTCTTCTTCTTCTTCAGTTGTCAAATCACGCCCTAAGGTACATTTCTCTTCTTCTCCTTCTATGGCAACTATTTTTTTTTTTTCTCTCGATTATCATATACTTCTCCAACATTGTTTTCTGTTAGGCATTCGTACCATGATTCGTCTATCTTCTATTTCATATTTCTTGAAGTTCTTCAGTACGTCAAACAAGGATTCCTCGTGTACCGATTCTGTTTCTACCTGTGTCTTATGGATGGTGTTCCATTGTATTGGGGGTACGTCTCGATGTGAATAGTCTTTAAGATTGACTTTAGTAGTCACTCCTAAATGTTGCAATACAAAGAATTAGTTCCCCAATCTTGTACAATTTGTAACTGACACATGAATGGTCTTCCTAGAATCATCTCATAAGCATGATTTTTTGCAAAATCACAAATGGCAAAAGTATGCTCAAACTCCACACCACAAGTGGTGAGAGATATGCCCTCTAGTAAGCCTAATGGTTTTTCTATATGTCCATCAACCATTTGTAGCTTCATCCTGGTAGGTCTCAATGCTTAAGCCCCAACGTTTCCACAAAGTTGTGGTAGCGATGGCTACTCCGGCTCCTGAATCTTATATGGCTTTGGTGGTGTAGCCCTGATGGGTTATTGGAAGATAAGTGTTACCTTCCTCTCCTTCGCTTACATCTCTGATCCTTTCTATGGGTATCTCTAGTACCTTCTTGTGTGATCCTATTTGTGAGGGAGTAGTAGCAAGCTCAGGGAATTGATTTGCTACATGTTTCCACAATTCTGGTTTAATGTTCAACAACTCCTCTAGAGTGAGGTGACATTGTACTTTGGTGTTCTTGATCACTTCCATGTTTCTAGGAATCAGTGATTCTTCATTCCTCACTATTATCGTGGGTGCTCTCATGCTAATAGACTTAGCTTCCCAAGGTCCTATGAACTACTTCTCTTCTTGGATTTCTCTCAGAAATTCATATGAATACCTATGTATGGAAGACAGGTGGTCTTCACTCTCTATATTTGGTACTTGAGATAGGGATGGTGCATTCCTCTCTTGTGTCTCCAAGATAATAGGGTTCCTATGTTGATCCTTTTCTCTTTGCTATCAATCAAGTATTCTAATCTCTCCATCAGTCCTTGAAAGTGTAATTCCGTTTTTGCCATGCCAATTTAGATATCTAGAGGCTTCAAACATAGCTTGTGCTAATTCTACCATCTTCATGCAAAGTTTAGTCCTCTCAATTTCTAAGTCTACTCGAGGGTAGTTCTTACTCATTTCAGCTATTTGAGGTCCTTCTTTTATTCTAGCCTGATATGCACGAAACATCATGTCTAAGTTTTCTGGTATAGGTTCCGCTAAAACTGATCCTGATCTCTGAGCTAAGTTCTCCTGGTTTGACTCTTGTGAAGTTAATTCTAGGATTTTGGCTCTCGATTCCTTCAAACTTCCTTCCAACTCAGTTATCTTTTTACTCCACTTTCTCTTGATTCTTTCTCTAGAGTCTTTCCATGATTTTGTCTTTTTATTACTAGACTCTCCAACTTCACTAGTTTCGACTATGTTCTCAGGATTATGATGTTGGTTCTATAAGAGCGCCTGGGCTCTTGTTATAGCTTGGATAGGCACATATGTAGGGTTGGATCCATCTGTGTTATGTACAGTGCCTATCACGTTGATCGGTGTCACTTTTGAAACATTCGTAGGGTTTTGGGACAATCTTTTATGACATGCTCTTTACCACAATCGACGCAAAAACCTTGTATGTTATAATATTGAGACTATCTTGCTATTGGAGGATGTGGACAATCCTTTATGAAATGATCTCCTTGGCACCTAAAGCATGGTCCTCTAGGGCCCAGTGATCTTTGCTGTCTCAATTGGGGTCGTGGATTTGGGTTTGTGTACATCACATTAGCGTAGTCGGGCTCCCAACTGGGTTCCAATGGTGGACTATCATACTGATATGTCTCCACATGTTCTGGTGACTCCGTGTAATATGCGGGGGGGACTATCTACATGAGTAGAGTCAAAATTGTTTGAGTTCGGGTCACTTTCTGTGATCAAGGGTGAAGAAGGCACTAAAGCCCTATTGAGGTTTTCTTCTACAGCAGCATATTTAACTGAGATGACATTCGCTAGTGGGGATGGCTACTGATCTAAGACAGGTTGAGGTCTCTGTTGAGCCTGATATGGATAGTTCTGAGGAGGCCTATAGTAATGAGGCTGAGTATTATATTGACCTTGATACCTACCTGGCTTTGGGTATGTTTGCGGGTAGTTTTGTCTCACTCCTTGTTTGTTGTATGGGCAGTCTTGAGCCGTATGATTCGTGTATCATCTCTCAATTGTGCAGTATTGGCCACTAGGGTTGGGTTGCAGTTGTGTTGCATTGGGACACACATTTGCCATATGATCACCACCACGTGTAACAACGCATGTTTGTTGCTAACCTAGCATCTGTTTGCTCGAAACTCCTAGTTTTTGAGCCACTTTCTCCGCTAGGTCTGTTGGAAAACAATATCCTATCGGTCCAATATTGTCCACTAAGTACAATCTAATATCACTCCTTCCTACAAGATGCTCTCAAGAATAAACGGCCACGTAACAAAATGTATAGAATTTCTGTAGCACTTGTTGTATAGCAATCGACGATAGCGCATTGGCTAAAAGCGAACTCTCTCATCCTAGACACCCGGGTTCAAAACCCGTCAACGGCAGCACGTTTAGATATGCTTTTGAAAGCAACGAATGGCAAAGGATCACAATAATGATTGGACAGCAAATAGAAGAGTGCGAACGTGTTTTCGTTTATTCAAGCATAGCGATCATAGCGATCATCGAGATTTTGCTTTATTCATGGTGCTTTTCAAGATACAAACAATAGTATAAAAGAAGCACTTTGGGTCACTTCTATTCATCCTTCACCTAGTGTTCAACACAAGCTTTGGAAGCTTGGACCTCAGTAGAGGTGGTGTTTCTTCTAGCACATGGGGCAGCCATGGTGCTAACTTGAAACATGTTGAGGAGCAGCTATGGAGTTCTTCTTGGGATTCTTCTTGGAGAAGATGAAGGGTGTGCTCACACTCTAGTTCATGGAGAGGAGGTTATCTCTTGTTCATGGCATGAATACTTGGTCATTAGCAGCTTGATGGTGAGGATCGGCCATCTACATGGTGTATTTGAATAGTTACATGTGTATTCATCAGTGTGGAGTATGAAGTTGATGATCTGTTAGCAGCCGAATATTTTTGGAAGAGTATGCAAATACTTTACAAAAGTATTGTTTGAAGACCCAGACTTGATGAAGAGAAGACTACTTCAAATTCAAGGAAGAACAATGGTTTAGAGAAGATGAAGGAATCAGATCAACATCAAATCATAGGTATCAATTTCTACTATCAGATTATCATTTGCAGGTCATATCTTAGAAGAGCAGTTATGAAGAGATTTGAAGAAATTCAAGGAATGCTTTTATACACTTTCATCTTTTGAAATTTAAAGGCTACATCAAAACAAGTATCTAGAGGTTTTTCTAGAGAGTTTTCAGAGATCTCTTTCATGGCAAGAAAGCTTATCTAAGAAGACAAATTTGAAGATGGGATGAATTTTTTGTTTTCAGCCAATTTTCTATTGTAAGTTGGTTGGATATCAAGGTACAAATGTATCTAGAGAAGGTAACTCTAGAAGGGCAATTCATCATTCAGACAACGATTGGTGAAATTAGTCATTTCAGACATTTGAAGCAAAATTTTGATTCAGAGATATGAGGAGATAATAAAACATGTTTCCATATTCACTTCCATTTATATACCATGTTTGTTTTATCTCTTACTCTTAGCATTAGAGGAAGAGAAAAGTTCAGTTGAAGAAGTCAAGAGTGTTTGCTACTTCAAGATGAAGAGAACAAAAGGTATGGAAGAGAAGTTTGAAAATGTTGACATCATCATTAGGTGGAAGAAAGATGCAGAAGAAGAAAGTCCATCATTTCCAAAAGAAAAGTAAGGCTTCCTTTTCTCATATATTTTCCATATACTTTTCCTATTTTATCCTCTATATCCAAAGACAAGTCTACGAGAACATCTTATTTAAAGAAGAAGTAGTTTCTTGTTTTGCATTACACTTGGTCATGGTTTAGTAGATTTGACAAAGAATTGCATTGAGAGAAACAAAAGCACTCATATGTGTATGAGTTATGTTGAAGCTTTTTAAGCAGGCAACTTATATGTTCCCTCAAAGAATTCTTGGAGTGTCAATACAGAGCTACTTGGTATATGACAAGTTGCAGAGAAGTTTATTTCTTCTTTATCTAACTCTTAAGGTAAAAGAGTTTTTTGTAGCAGATGTTGGAGACTTGGGTTGAGGTTTTATGTTTGGAAAAGGTTACCTCATATTCAATATTTTCAGAAAACTTTAGAAAATTTAGAATCTTGTTGATGTAAGTCAATGAAGAATCTACTTTCTATGATTGTCTAGACTTTTGGATACATGTTTGTATTCAAAAGGTGTTCCATCATATCCTATCACTTGATTAAGAAGTGGAGTTAGCCAAAAGAAAGTCAAGCAGGTACTATCACATTTCACCCGGGTAAAATATGAAAGTTATGAAGTATCAACTTGCAGTTTTTGGAGTTCTCAAGATGAGAAGTTTGTCCACTTATGTTTCAAGTAGGAGTTACAGATTCTTGGAAAGGATTTGTTTGAAGAAAAGTTTTACAACTTTATGTGAAGCATGGACACTTGGAGACATTCAGGTAATAAATCAAACATTCAGTCATGAAGGTTTGATAAGAGCAGATTCTACACAGGAGAGATCATTGATCTTGTATGATCTTGAGTATTTATGATTCAGTTGTCTATCCTTTGTTTGAGAAGTTTCTTAACATTGGAAGAAGTAAGTTAAAGATTCAGGTTCTATCAGATTTGTGTTGCAGAGAGATAGAAGATACTTGTTATGTTACTGAAGGTTATGAATCCTATAAAGCTTTCAGCAAGGTTTTGTTATGTTAGGATCAGCTAACCTTATTCTAGATTTTGGAAAGCTGAGGAATGACATGGAAAGCTATTGGCATGTGCACAATGCTAATAAAAAGGGTTCAGAGATTTTGTTTCAGATACAGGTATTGATCAATGAACATCAGATTTATTGAAAGAAGGAAGACGTTCCACATTTCATAAAGTCTGATATATTTGAAGAATTTTGGATACAAGTGTTAAATCATCCAGGGGTGATGAAACATGAAGACTTATTTTCAAGCCATATGTAAAAGAATGCAAAGTCATACCTACAGGTATTCCTATATTTCCTTTGTCAGGTTCTCTTTATGTTCCAGCTTTGAAAGAAGAAGGAAGAAGAAGAATATTTGGAGAAAGTTCCTGTTAGGATGTTCGTGTTCAGGAGAAGGTTCTAGAATTCTATTTGAAGAGAAGCTTGATATTTCAGAAAGGTATATTTCAGAAGTGCGCACATATATGTTTATACCAAGTTCTAAAGGAAAGAGGTATGAAGGATTTAAAGGATGAAACCATGATGACATCATAGATTTTTTACTCATATTTTAGTTGATTTCAATTGAGTTGACTTGATTTGACTTGAGTACAGTCAGAGATGAACTAGCAGTCTTCATAATGCACTAAGTTGTGAGTTGTTAGTCATAGGTTCCAAGATTCAGTTCCTGATTTTGTTTAGTGTATTTACATGACGCAGCAGAAGTACGTTGAGAAACCTTTTTTGGAAGGTAAATGCAAATATGTAGATCTAGTGTATGTTTTCATGTTTTTGAAAACAGGAGATAGCAAGTTCGGAGACAGTTCATGCTATATTTGTTGTCAAGCAGTGATTGCTTGATGAGTTCACTATTGGATATCTAGTTTGCATATTTTCTCAAGTATTATGGTTCATATTCAGCAAGTTCATGATTTTGAAGGAAAGTCAAATTCAGTTTTGAAGAAGACTTTTGAAGAAAAGTTCTGAAGTGCGGGAGTACAAGCTTGAAGCTTGTGGTAATTTGCAGCTTTGATAGTTTGCAGATACAGACCAGGTTGTACCAATATGACATTGCAGGGGGGATTGTTGGAAAACAATATCCTATTGGTCCAATATTTTCTACTAAGTACAATCTAATATCACTCCTTCCTACAAGATGCTCTCAAGAATAAACGGCCGCGTAACAGAATGTATAGAATTTCTATACCACTTGTTGCATAGCAATTGACGATAGCGCATTGGCTAAAAGTGAACTCTCTCATTCTAGACACCCGGTTTCAAAACCCGTTAACGGCAGCACGCGCTTACGTATTTTTAGATATGCTTTTGAAAGCAACGAATGGCAAAGGATCACAATAATGATTGGACAGCGAATAGAAGAGTGCAAACACGTTTTCGTTTATTCAATCATAGCGATCATCATGATTTTGCTTTATTCATGGTGCTTTTCAAGATACAAACAATAGTATAAAAGAAGCACTTTGGGTCACTTCTATTCATCCTTCACCTAGTGTTCAACACAAGCTTTGGAAGCTTGGACCTCAGTAGAGGTGGTGTTTCTTCTAGCACATGGGGCAGCCATGGTGCTAACTTGAAACATGTTGAGGAGCAGCTATGGAGTTCTTCTTGGGATTCTTCTTGGAGAAGATGAAGGGTGTGCTCACACTCTAGTTCATGGAGAGGAGGTTATCTCTTGTTCATGGCAAGAAGACTTGGTCATTAGCAGCTTGATGGTGAGGATTGGCCATCTACATGGTGTATTTGAAGATTGTCTTCTACAAAGAAGATGTCAGGTTGAAGATTGTCTTCTACAAGAAGATGTCGGGCTACTTCAAAGACATTGGATGGTGGTTAACATAAGATTTACATCTTATGTTAAGTATTCAGGTACATATTCTCTTTATGCACACAGGTACTACTTGAAGTTTATGGAGGCTGTGGCGTTCATATCAGGAGGAGTCCTATTCGGCATAATTACAAGAGAAACAGTACGTATATGCTTTATGCATATTTGGATGAGGTGATTAAGAAGGTGTGTTCACATGAGTTTGAGGATTTCTAGCAGCAAACTTGTTAGCATTCTATGCTACTTTATAAGTATGTGATCTTTTCACACACGTATCTAACTTAGGGTCTTCCATAGCCTAAGTTCAAATGAGGGTTTGTTGACTATCAGTTTCACTCTGATCCTTCCTCTTTCAGTCACTCATATTCACTCTTCTATAACCTATAAGGTCACACATCTCATGTATATTCAGTTTACTCCCCATACATCTGAATATGTTTGTTACATTGTACATTCACTCATTCGTCTATTTCTCATCACATAGAGTGGTTGAGAGTTTTGCTCCCACATTGTACATTGAACATTGGTATATATGATACTATGAGTAAGCGATGGCTTACGTAACACCTTACGCATGTTGTCTATTCTTTCTCTATCTTTGTCTCATCATTTGTATGATTAAGTTGTGGTATGTTCATGTTTTGTCAATATTGAAGATTGCTGTAATTAATGTTGTATATGCTGGACCTATGGAACCATAGACCTGTGACATGAGCCTAAGGGCCTACCTCACTTCCAACAAGTTCCTCTATCGAGCTAGAAAGTTTTGAAGTTGCTAGAGATGAACAACCTGAGTCCTTATAGACATTTGAGAGTTCCAACTCGTCTCCTAAGTTTTCTTCAATGTCTATGCAAATTCTCACACACTGCTCTAGCATTGTGGGTTCCTTCAAGTATACATAGGAGTGTAGCTTAGAGCTCAGTAGGTCATCTAAAAACAATGACACTTGCTTGGCTTGTGAGAGTAGCTCTTGCATTTGGGCATCTCTCCACATATCGTCTAAACCTACATCCTGCAAGTCTAACTGTTTCTTGAGGGGTATGTTTGAAACTATGAATCAATGAAGATGTATCATGTCTGATTCCACTTTTAGAGAATTCCGTGATGAATGACTCTAAAAAGTGATGGATAACTCTAAATTTCCTTTGTTGCAATGGTTGAAACCAAGTAAAAGTGGTATTCTTTAACATTATTCCAAATGCATTATATTGTGTGAACATGTCTTCTACTTGCTCTGCTCGTAGCACTTGCTTAAATTCTGCAACATGATCATAGGGATCTCCTGTCCCATCAAAATAGTTTTTCTTGGATTTTACTAACTGAGTGGGTCTTAATATTCTTGCGTATTCACGTGGTCTAGGTAGAGGAAAATCATCTCTACCACCTGGTATTCTAGGTTCTCTTTGTCTATCCACTTTGTCCGTGTCTATGGTGGTTCTATCTCTCGCGATGGGATGATTGAAACTTACTTCAGGTCTCTCTTTGTTTTTCTCTCTTTGAGTGCCATGGGTTGAGGATGTCCCTGCCCCTTGTTGGCTTGTGTTTACATTTGCCCATGATGGAGGGAATACTAGCTCGCCTCTCCATGTGTAGGTATTTCTTGCGTGGTCTGGTACCACAAATACTCTTTCTGAAGTTTCATCTAGGTATACAACCTTTCCAGGTGTATCCGGGTCCTTGAACTCGTAAATCATGATGGAGCCTACCTCACTGGGTTGTTCCATTATGTACCTCCAAAATGCTTCATCTATCTCTTTATTCACAAACAAATCTATGCTTCTGTTGTCCTGAGGGATCCACTCTGGGATTAGTACTTTTGTCAGTACAGATTTCCCTCTAGGTGTCCTAGGTTCTTCTAATGGTTCTTTTCCTTGGGCTCTCGCTTTCGTCTCTAACTGAATTACGTCGAACTCATTTGTATTATTTGGTTGCGTACTTATGATGTACACCGTTCCTTCTTTATCTATGTATGTGTCTCTCTCAAATTTCACCACTGGACGCTCCAATCCAATGGGTTGATCAGGATTGTGCATTTGCACCACTTGTCTTCGCAAACCATCCTCATAGATGCGAGCACCTAAGCGGTCGGTTCCGAGAAATTCTAATTGAGTCCTATAGGGTCCTTCGGGCCTTTCTAAATATGCTACATTTGACCCTCCTTCTGGTCTTTCTGTGCTAAAATCCATTTCTGATTCACTCCTGTCTGAGCTCAACTTGTAAGGATAACTATTCAACTGTTGTGCCCACAAACGTGCAGTAGTCCCTACACTTCCTTTTGATGATCTAACACTTCGTTGGTCTGACTTACCTATATGCTTACCCGATCTAAGGTTCATGAATTTTCTTTGTGGCACTCTCAGATCGTCAATGTTCTTTGTTCTTTATTGCTTGTTTCTTTTTAAATGTCTTTAAGTTCTTGTCTTGTCTCACTGTAGCGTCAGGAATCGACTTTCCATGGTACTTTTGAGTTCTCGTTCCGTCAGACTTAAGTTCTTTCCTTGAGGTCTCCATATCACACACCTTTACTTTGATCTTGGACTTGAAAAAGTTAAGTCTCTTGAACTTGATCGTTCCTATCGTCTTTAATCCACAATGCTAATGTTTAGCCTAAGCTAATAATTGACTGAGGGGGTTGAGTAATCTTCCAACCTCAAGTCAGCTTGAGTGCTCTGATGCCCAAGAAGTTGCACTTCCCAAGCATTGCGTTCTTCACTGCCTTGCCTTGATTGCCCTTGATTGCCCTTGCTAAACCTGTAAAAATTCAATGTTTAGACCACTTCTTTAAATTGAGGATCAAGCACTTGAATATAGAAACCTTTTAAGTCCCTTCTTTTCGGCAAAATTTTTCCAAAACCCCTTTCTCTCGTAGTCCCAACAATAGTCAACCTCAAATTATCCTTTCTAAAAATCAACATCTTCTTAAAGAAAAAAAATAGTTGAGCTCATGTAGTACTCGTAGCTTTCTAACGAGCTATAAAGCTCAAAAAACGGACTTCGAATGAAAAAGATATGAGCGTTCAGGCCCTCGGGGGTAAAAATCTCAAACATGTTTTTCTTCAAATATGGGTTTAGGGGTCTCTAATGAGCTTAATGATCCAAAAATTTTCAAAAAATAGCCCCAAATTTGCCCAAAAATTAAAACCTTAAAATTTGCATTTGGGATAGACAATCGCGATGGTCTGGGACAATCGCGATGGTCTGGGACAATCGCGATGGTCTGGGACAATCGCGATGGTCTGGGACAATCGCGATGGTCTGGGACCGTCGCGATGGCTCAAGTCAACCGTCACGATGGCGTGCCACAATCGCGATGGTCCGAAGGCACGAACTGTCGCGATGGTCTGAAGCGAACAATCACGATGGTGTGAATGAACCATCGCGATGGTCTAATCAGCGAGCAATCGCGATGGCATCGATCAATGGTCAACGCGACAATCGTGATGGAGTGAGCCTGTCGCGATGGTCACGAGGCGCGATGGCTTGAGCCAATCGCGATGGTTCGAATTTCGAGGCGTTACGATGGTCTGAGGGTATCATCGCGATGGTCTAGCTTGCCACGTGGCAGCATCGACACGATGGCATGAGCCAATCGCGATGGCGTGGGGTCGATGAGATCGTCACGATGGTCAAGGACCATCACGATGGTTCAAGTGAACCGTCATGATGGCGTGAGACCATCGCGATGGTCCGGTCGAGCCGTCGCGATGGCGTGAGCCAATCGCGATGGTGTGACACAATCGTGATGGCGTGAGCCAATCGTGATGGTCTGCCAAATCAAAGATGTTGCAAATGCGTGTGTGGATTCTTGCAAGCGCTAGTGTCGCCTACCTCTTGGTGAACTCACATACCAAAATTACCGAACTTGGCAGACCATCGTGATGGTCTGACACACATGGCAGAAATCTGACAAAAAGTGGTTTTTTACCTTTTGGAAGCTTTCCTGATGCACGGGAGCTCTATACATGCAGGAAAACTCAAAAACACACAAGTACATACAATCACAAAAGCTCTCTCTCTCTCGCATGCACAAATGAGGGGAAATGAGGAGAATGGGTGGATATGGTGAATTTTCTGAATTTTTCGAAGTGGAAGAAGATGATGCGATGGTGAAGGAGGAGTGTAGGGGAGATGAAAAACACCAAAAACTAATGAAAAACAACAACAAAAACTGAAGTTTTTACCTTCCAACGCCACTTCTTGCTATACTCTTACCATCACACATTCGTCCTAGACTCGATCCCCGACAACGATGCCAAATTTGGTGTTGCTCTAGCACAATGGTGAGAACCACGTTAAGAAGCTCCACCTCCTTAATGTCAATCCGCGGAAGAGATAGGAGTGATATGAAGATCGTGAATGTGAGATGAAGTGAGAGTGAAAGTGAGAAGCATAGAGATGCACACACACATACACACACACAATGAAGAGACAAGCAAGACACAATGGAAGGTAGGAAAATAGACTCTATTGCTTAAAATCACTGTTACAACTCAAAATAGCTCTAAGCTCTTCCCTACTCATACAAGCTAACCTAAAAAATGAGCTCTCTAGCTCTTTTTATAGATTCTATAATAGTTTTGACCGGTTTCACATCTAGTGACCGGCATAGTTTAAAAAATAGGTTCTAGATGCTATTTGAAAGGGTAAACAGTGTCTAAAAATAACCGAAATTGGTACGCCCATTCTACGTAAGCTCCTCAAGCTCAAGGACGCCTCAGCTTGCACAAAATGGGAGCTATAAATTACAAAAAGGGTTTTTCTATGTTTCAAACGATTCGACTGGCTCCCTGCTACTTCGTTATGCTCCTTCTTTACATGCTTCCTTGATGTCTATGCCTCTGGCTACTCCCAACACCTGTGTTCCATGCTCGCACTAAGCACATTGAGGTGCACTATCATCATGTGAGGGAGAGGTTCTCTACTGGAAGATTAATTTGGCATATGTGCCCACACATGATAATGTTGCATACCTTTTCACAAAGGCTCTACCTAGGGAGAATTTTGAAGCTTTTTGCAAAGCTTTGGGCTTACTTCCTTTTGTGGATTGATCTATATCCACATAGTCTGGAACTTCCTTACACATGAGTGCCAATTCCTTGTTTACTGCATCACTCCTAAAGGCGATTTGTTATTATATTTTGGTAGTGATGTGTGTGTATACACTAAGGAGCATCAAGGCACTTTTTTCCTTGTGTAGGAGGTTTCTTCTCCTCGACTTATACATATTCCTATGACCCTAAAGGGTCACTTATCTTTGTATATTCACTTGGTAATACATTTTGCATATTGTGTTGTGCTCCAAGATTCTTCTTCTTCCTTGTGTTGTTTGGAACTGCATTGGAAAAGGTGGAAGTGAATTTGTGATTGCTACTAAGCTCATCGTAGGTGGTGAAGGATTTCAACTCTATGGGGAAAGATAGGCCCCTTTTGATGTTCTATTGGCATTGTTTATTTGTAGAGCCATCAGGGTGGTTTTTTGAGGTGATTAAAAGTGAAAATACAAATCAATTGGATGAGAGAAAATCCAATGGATGTATTTATTGTCCAATATATTGGACTCCATCAAGGAAGGTCGTGCCTATCTGGGAAGTAAGTAGGTAAGGTAACATATTGACAATGCCTTATCTAAAAGATCATCAAAAATTGAGCTCAGCTATCTATCATAAGCATGAGGACCCTAGAATTGACTTACATCATAATATGATGGAGTGGCACATCTCCAAGAACACCTATTCATACATGGTTCGAGAGCTAGAGAACCATGAAAGGAAGTGGATTCTATTGTACAACACATATTCACCTTGGCTCAAGAGCTAGAGAAGGCACAAGTAGGAGGTCTTCTATCCATGAATTCATATAAAAAAAGGATCCATCTCTGATAGTATCAAAAGCAATGTTACAAATCTCATCAAAATTTTCCTTCTTCCATCATATAGTGGGAGTGTATTGGGATCTTTCCAATGACTTATTACATCATGGAACTACTCTTATCCCACCATGGGAATCTAGCTTGTCTAGTAGACATTGGAACCCCTACTGTTGGGTGGTTACGATACCAAAAGAGGCCCATAGGAGGTTGGAGAGAGTAAAATCCCGAGGTTAAGTGGCATTCTTAGTTTTTTTATACATCTAAAATTCCTTAATCTCTTATCAATTATTGTATAAATGGATGACTTGCTTTCTCATATATCGAGTAACACTTTTCATCCTAGTTCAACTTTTCATGTTCTTGTACACCATCATCACCCATTCATTTTTCCCCAACACATCATTTCACATTCCTAACTTTAATCCACTCATTTGGTTACACATACTTACACACTAAAAGGTGACAAAGAGTGAAATACAATTATACATAAGAAGAGGTTTTTGATCCAAGACCATTTAGTGGGGCAATAGTCAAAATAGTGCATTCAAGAGGGACTATCATTGTTTCACTATTTTATTTGCCAAGAAAGTAGAGTGAATTGAAATTTTTTGAGCACTTCATAGACACACTACACTCACTTGCATCACATTCTTTTTGAAAAAAAGTGTGTGTTTATTTTGAAGCTGGCGCATATTGTAAATAAATCTTTTTTATTTGGAGTTTGGCGTGCACACACGCTCATAACCCTTCTTGAAAGTTTGCAAAACTTTGTGTTTCATCTTTTGTTCATGCAATGAAAATCTATTAAGAGTCACATCTCATCTATCGCAAGTAAGCATACCTCCTAGCCGCATACATGAATCTTTGTCGAGTAGCATATTTCATCTTTAGGAGGAGGAAATGACCGATTCACATGACATGCAAGGTAAACCTATGAACCTTCAAGAAGTAGGCCCATCAAGTCAAGATTATCAAACAATTTCGCAATTCCAAATATATAATTCCCACATGGTAGGCATCTATCTAGATGGTCTAAATCCCCAAGTGGTTAGGCATAAAACCCTTGATTGCTTGACGATTGATTTACCTATCATGAAATTTTGTGAGAAATATTACAAAGATCGAGAGGGAATTATATATATACTCATTCCCAACTTTGATCATACGAACAAAAAGGAGGAATTTTTTTTGATGTGGATACCAATGACAATGATACTAGACCACTTGAGATTCCACCTACATGGAGCCTAGGGATGATCGTTGCTAATGCATTTAAGCTCACATGTCTTAAATCGGAACCCTCATGGAAATATATCTACTTAGGTAGGCTTACTGAAAAGCAATATTGGTCTAATAATCGTGTAACTCCACCTACAAAGAAAGCACTCATATATGAGTTTCATAATAAATATGTCCTAAGCATATTTCTAAAGATCAAAGACCAAGCAAGAAAATCATATTGGAAGATCAATGAGGCTCTAATCACAAACTCTTGGGTGGTAGAAACTTAGGCAATAATGGATCTAATTTTCAAGGCCAAAGACATAGACCAATGACACGGATGAACCCCTTTTAGACTCCATGTGAAAACCATGTAAAAATGTAAACTCTGGATCTCAAGGTGCACCCCGAGATAGGTTTCAACCTAGGATTGCACATCAAGAACAACACACTCAAGAATCATTGGCCAATGCACATGCTAATTTGCAAGCTAATATTCAAGCAAATGCACCTACTGCAAACATGATGCCAAGAGTTCAAGACTACCCAGACCTTCAACCATCCCAAGTGAAAACGTGCATGAAGAACTTCTATGAATATTCTATTGATCACTATGATCACATAGCCAAATTATTGACTTTTCACTTAATATGAAGGTTTTGTCTTAACCCTTGTAGGAACTATATTGCCTTGGTTTCAACCATTGACAAGTGAGATGTTCATACAGCTAGAAGCATTAGTAGAAGGTTTCATCAGAGATTTCTCAAAGAGATGAGTCAAACACGACTCTAGCTCCTTGGTCTGAGCTTCAAGTAGGCTAATCATGAATATGTATGAGTAGTAGCTTGAAGGTTCAAAAATTACATAGGTAGTGAATGACCACCTAAAAAGAAACTTATCTCTCTCTTCTTAGAGGGATTAATAAATGGGCGATTACACTCTCTTTTGTACTTTTGATAACTCACGAATTTGAATGAATGCATCCAAGAGTGTGTGGACTTAGAAGATAACCTATTTATTGAATTGAGGGTTCCATTTACTGACATTAAGGGCAAAGGATCAACTTCCTCTAGCACTTCAAGATCCTCAATGATGAAATAGATTACTTATTAGTCAAGAAGTTGCAAATGGATTAAGCCAAGAAATAGAGAAATGCACCTCATTGAGAAGATGTCACAATGGTAATGGAGACCATCCCACATATATGTGAAATAGAGTGCCCAAGTATCAACCTATGGATTATAATAGGAAACCTGAGTATCAACCACCATAGCAATACCAATAGCCACAATACTAACAGAGACATAAATATCAACCTAGGCAAATGTATCCTTTTAGATATGCATATGAAAATCCTCATAGAGTCCAAGAATAGTACTATAGAGAGCCTTACTATGGTCAAGTTAGGTACAATCAAGACCCTTTGGGGCTTGTTCTTGGACCAAAAGCTTCCTCCACCCCCAAATGCTATATCATTCAAGTATGCTAAAGAAAATATAGAAAGCACCATCATAGATGTGGGACCAACAATGGTATACACGAGCCCTAGATATTCAAAATCATACCTAGAGGATAGAAATCAAAATCTAAGACATACTTGTAGTGAAGGAAAATGGTATCAGGAAGAAACATACTACCTTGCAAACTCTAAGGACAATTCAACCTAGATAGAAAAGATTAATGCAAGAGTTAAAGAGGAGTTGAAGTCCAAAGATGGACATATTGAGAATCCCATTGGACTACTAGAAAATGTTGAATCAAGTACATGTAGAGTAGAATTTGATCACACTCTAGAAATTTGTAATTTTACTCAAGCCAAAAATCATGAGATGATTCTAGGTAGACCATTCATTCACCAATTGAAAGTGATGCAAGATTGGGGTAGCAATGCTCTATATTTGCAACATCCTAAAATTACAACTAGAATCAATCTTCATACTTTTGAACATAGGGATATCCCTCCCATCCAATGGAACATTGTACACAGAGATGTAGATGAATTCTCTTCAAGAAATTCATCAAATATGGATGAGTCTTGGATGAATGAGGATGCAAACTTACGGGTACATAGACAAACTCATAAAGAAGAGAGAAGCTTAGCTAGAAGAGATCTCACCAATTCAGCTATTCAAGACAAATCAATTGATGATCCTACTTGCATTCCTCAAAGATTTAAGATGAAGACTTTGATCTACAGGGTTGGATGCAAATTCTAGCCATAATAGATATTAATGTTAAGAAAAATACCTTGATTGAACATTGTGATACTAAAGGGCAAGACATTAATTTCTTGTGCCTTTGGCTTGATCCTTTTCAAGATTCCTCCAGTAATGATGATGGAAATCAAGGATATATATAAAGGTTGGCATCCACATAACTCATGTGAACTCATTGGCCTTGAAAAAGAAGCGAATCTTTTTATGCCAAGTGCAAGGTGCCTTATTGGGTCCATAGAGAGATTTATCAAGTGAATACGCATGAGCTTCTTTACATATAACTTGAAATCCATTGGGTTGTTCCACGTAGACTTATTCTTAAAGATCACCAATGAGGAAGGAACTTTGATTACTAATTGATGCATTGGCCAATGAAAGTGAGCATTGAGAGCTAGCTTGGTGCAAATAGTAGTGAAGAAATTTGTAGAAGTAATTTTTTTTTGTAATCAATGCCTTTATTTTGTATTCCTTATCCACTAAGTGAGCTTTTTACTTGTCCAAAGTATCATTAGTTTTTTATTTGACTTGTAGACCCACTCAACCCCAATAAATTGATGATTACCTACCTTAGTGTAAAATTCCAAGTTTTTTATCATTAATGATTGGATCCCTAACTCCATATCTTATTTCCATTCTTTATGTCCTTATTGTTGATATGTTTTGGTAGTGATGTGTGTGAACACATTTAGGTCTGTCAATGCACTTTTTTACCTCTTTAGGAGGTTTTTTCCCACGACCATTCCGTGTTGTGTTGTGCTCCAAGCTTCTTCTTGTTCTTCCTTGTGTTATTTTCATGTTTCCACAGACCTCAAACTCCAACAATTGGTATCAAAGTAGGTTGTCGATTCATATAGGGCATCACCAACACCAATCCGATCACAGTCTCAAAATCACATGAAAAATGGTGAGCATACCCAAGGCGATTATGAGTTCAAAACGGTTTCACTTTATGGCATCAAAATTTTAATATAAGTTTATTCCAACTTCAAATTTTATCTTTTTGTGGCAAACAAATTTATAGGTTTTGGTTTATGAGTACAAGCACCTCAAATTTTTCTATAGGTTTAGCAAAGATCAATAGGATACTTCTGTTAAACTTTTCAAGATATAGTCATCTTTTTGCATCAGCATATTTAGTAAGTGTCTATCGATGAAAGCACTGATGTATTTTTTATGTTGGTTGTTGAGGACAAGTTGGTTGGTATGAATTACCCATTATGGGCATATATGATGCATCATGCATTGGTAGCAAAAGGAATGTGGAGTATTATCTATGGTATTGAAGAACGTCTTACTACATCTCTAAATACACTTATAGAAAGTGATCTAAATGGCGTTCAAGATGATGATCTTTAGATTCCTCTTCATAATAGGATTCATGATGCACCTACTGCAGAGCACCTTTCTGGTGATGGAAAAGATGCCCAGGCACATGTTTTTATAACTTTTTATGTCAAGCATGCCATTATCCCTCACATTCGCTCTTGCAAGAAAACAAAAGATGCTTGGGATACACTATGCACTTTATACTAGAAAAAAATTAGGCTTGTGTTGCTTATCTTCAAAAACTCTTGGAGAGTGAGCACATGAATGAAGGAGATTCTATGGATAGTCTTTTGATGAAGATCAAAGATTTGAAGGAACAATTGATTTTTGATAATGAAGTCTTGCCAGAGAGTTCACTTGTGCAGACTCGTCTTAATGGTCTTCAAGATTCATACCAGAGTTTTGTTTCTATTCTTTGATTTATGATGAAAGGCAATCCAAATTCCTTAACATTTGAGAATCTATTCTCTATTTTCTTGTAGGAAGATCAATCTCGATAGAAGAGGTCCATTATGCATGTTGCAAATCAAGCTTTCTTAGCTAGTCAGAAGGGCAAAGGTAAATGGAGCTCATCTACTAGTAAGCAGAAATCTCCTAATGCTACATTGTCAAAGAAGGAAAAATATGAGCAAAAAATAGAAATGTAGAAACAATTTTGCGAATATTGTAAATGAAATGATCATTTCATAAAGAGTTATCCAAAACTAGCTGCAAAAAAGACAAAGAAGAAAGAGGTTGGAATGGTTGTTGCACAGGCCTCTACACCTAAAACACAGTTTGCTAATCTTCTACAGAATGAAGAATGGTTTTTTATTATTGTTTGCTACCATGACCCATCTTCTCATGAGCAGTCCATGTCTATAGTAGAATCAAATGTTTGGTACTTTGATATTGGGGCAATTAAACATATTTCCTTGTAGCACAGTTTCTTTGGTTCACTTAAGCCTACCTCTATGGGGAATATTGTCACATGAGCAAACAACTCCTCATATCCTGTAATGGGAGTTAGTAAGAGCATTTTGACTTCTATTGATGGTATTTCTTTCACATTGTTACATGCTTTCTATGTGCCAAGGATCAAGAAAAATATGGTATCAATTTCAACATTAGCAAAGATTGGTTGATAGGTGTAAAATTCATGATCTCTCAAATGGTGATGTCATTATTGCTTCTTGCATTTTTTGTTGTGGGTTGTGTAAGCTCATAGACTATGTAAAATCTATCAATGAGTTAGCATGTGTAGTTCAAGATTCTTAGGCTATCTTAGCTGCAAAGCTTTTGCATGCATGCTTTGGTCATCTAAATTTTGCTAGTTTTCTACACTTGTAGAAATCTAAAATGGTGTCCTCTTTGCCCAAACTTGAGGCACCTTGTAAACATGTCTAGGAAGGTTGTATTTTTGGAAAAATGCAGTGATCCTACTTCCCAAAAGATTCTTCAATTAGTGCTACTCATACATTGTAGCTTGTTCATAGTGATGTTTGTGGTCCTATGCAGACACCTTCTTTGGGGAACTACCTTTACTTCGTGCCTTTTATTGATTGTTTTTCTAGGCATGCATGGGTATATCAATTGAAAGCAAAGTCAAAAGTGTTTATGTGCTTCAAACAGTTTTCAATTTTGGCTAAAAATCTATTAGCATGTAAATTGGACACCCTCCATTTTGGTCAAGGGGTGGAATATATGTCTTTTGATTTAATGCATTTTTTGCTGAACATGCAATAAAACATCAGTGTACAGTGTCGTATACTCCTCAACTAAATGGAATTGTTGAAAGAAAGAATAGGTATCTCATGGAGATGGCAAGGTGCACTGTCCAAAGTCGGGCTTTACCACATAGTTTTTGGCTTGAGGTTGTTATGTGTGCAACATATGTACTTAACAATTGTCCCATGAAAGCATTGCAATCGATCACTGCATATGAGGCTTGGCATGGTCCCAATCAATCTGTTGCTCATTTATGTGTCTTTGGTTGTTTGGCATATGCATTAGTGCATGAAACAATGTAGGAAATTGAAAAATAAAGTAGTGAAATTTATTTTTGTTGGGTGCAATTTTGAAAGCAAAGGCTATCATTTTTATCATGCATAGGCTAAATGAATTTTGGTTAGTCGTGATGTTGTTTTTGTGGGAGATGCAATTCATCCATTACTTTCACATATTACGGAGAGATCAATTAGCTCCAAAGATGTGCATGACACTTTGTTGCCTCTTTTCACAGGTGGACAATCAAGTGTTGGTCCAAATGAGGCGATTTCTCTGCCTTTATAAGTTTCACATGATGATGTAGATTTCTTAATATGTAGATTTACATGATGCACTTGTTGATGAGAGGGATGATATAGAGGAGACAAAAACCATGGCAAAATGGTTGGTGAAAACTTTCAAAGATAGAAAATTACATGCATAGCTATCATGTCATACTCATTCAAGCTCTCATAGTTCTTCTTTGCATTAGATTTCTATGCAATGTCTACGTCTATTCTTTGTGATGAGAATGATCTTGTTTATTTTTATGAAGCAAAAAAATCAAAAAATTGGATGGCTATTATGCAATTAGAATATGATGCTATTATGAAAAATGGTACTTGTTTTTTATGTGATTTTCCTCCATGCAAAAAACCTATTGGCACTAAATGTTGGTATACAAGCTGAAATGTAAGCTTGATGGAACAACTAATAAGTATAAGGCTAGGCCTGTTGCAAAAGGTTATGCTCAAGAGAGAGGCATTGGTTTTGATGAGACCTTTGCACCCACATGCCCAATGACCACCATTCATAGAATTTCTACACCTACAGCTCATCATGGTTGGAATGTACATCAATTGGACATTAAAACTACATTTCTCAATGGTGACTTACATGAAGAAGTGTATCTATTTCAGACCTATGGTTTTATGCAAAAATGACATGAAAAGAAAGTGTGCATGTTGAAAAAGGCATTATATGGTTTGAATCAAGCACCACGTGCTTGGTATGAAATGATACATGCCTACTTGATTGCACATGGTTTTATGAAGAGTCCAAATGAGAGCACCTTATATGTTAAGCATGAAAATGATGTGCTTCTAATATTGTTGTGTATGTTGATGACATCTTGCTTTGTGGTCCTAATGAGAAGCATATTGTTGAACTTAACACTGATTTACATGCCTCTTTAGAGATGCTAGATTTGGGGAAATTGCACCTATTTGGGCATTGAGTTTGTGCAAGTTGATGGGGGAATAACTTTATGTCACACAAAGTATATTCACATTATTGTAGCCTTTTGTCCTTGAAGATTGCAAACCTATTGCCATTCCTATTGAAATAGGTTTATGTTTGAGGCTTCATGATGTTGGAGATGCATTTGATGTTGTTACCTATTAGTAGGCTACTCTATGCTTGATTTATTTATGCATAATGTAGCTTGATATTTAATTTTTTGTCTCTTATATGAGTAGGTTTATGCATTGCCTAGGTGTCAAGCATTGGTAGGCAGTTAAGCACATCTTTAGCTACTTGAGTGGTACTCGGGTACTTGGATTATTTTATCCCAAGGGGGGATCACTACTGCCAGATTTACATGTGTTTTCTGACTCAGACTAGGCTCATTGCTTTGACACTTGTGTGTCCACTAGTAGTTTTTGCTTCATGCTTGGTAGCTCATGCATATCTTGGTTGAGCAAGAAGTAGCCTATTGTGGGCACTTCTAGTTGTGAGGCCAAGTATAGGGAAGCTTTCACAACAATTATTGAGTGTTTGTACCTCATATGCCTTTTGGTTGATTTGGGTGTGGGTTAGTCTTCTGCCACCACCATCTTCACTGACACTGATAGCACATTGGCCATTATGAGGAACCCTATGTTCCATGCTTCCACAAAGCAAATTGAGATGCACTATCATTATGTCAAGGAGAGCTTCTCTACTAGAGAGATTAATTTGGCATATGCACACCCATAGGATAACATTGTAGACCGTTTCACAAAGGCTCTACCTAGGGAGAAGTTTGAAGCTTTTTGCAAATCTTTGGGCTTACTTCCTTTTGTGGATTGATCTCTTTTTATAGAGCTTGGCACTTCCATATACATGAGTGCTAGCTCCTTGTTTACGACATCACTCCCAAGGTGGATTTGTTGATATATTTTGCTAGTGATGTGTGAGAACACACTTAGGACCACTAGAGTACTTTTTTTCCCTCTTTAGGTGATTTTTCTTTTCCATCTTGTATATACCCCTATGACCCTAATGGTTTACCTATCTTTGTACATTCACTCCTTGACTCCCTTTTTTGGGTGGCATCTAATGAAAGTTTTCAAATCTAGCATGAATCCCAAGGAATCCTACATGAGAGATTGTATCTACTCTTCTTCCCAACCATAGAACTACCTATAGCCTCTCTCTCTCTCTCTCTCCCTCTCTCTCTCAATGTGACCCCCACATGATTGCCACATGGCATTATGTTCATATCTACAATAAAATGTGATTCACACTTAACTTATTCATAACATTACCTTCCCCTGGAGTTCAAGTTTGCCCTCAAACCTAATCATGAAAGGCATAGGTGAGAAAGAGAAAGAATATAATTGTGGTTCAAAGTGCATGGTCATCTCTATGTAATGTTTCCCTGTATCCTTGCCGTTAAGAAGACTCTTGTGAAGTCTTCATAAAGGTGGGAAATTATCTCTAAAGGTTGGTGACCTACTCCCATCTAGCACTATCCTCTCAATTATCTTTCCACTTTACTGGATATTATTTATATAAATGACTCCTCGTCTATGTTTCTGAGTATGTAGTATACTCCTCGTCTATGTTTCTGGAGTTTGTAGTATACTCCCTGGGCTCTATTACCTCACTATCTAGAATGAGGTTGTCAGATTCAATAATCTTTTCTTTAATCTACTAACATGAAATATTGGATGGATCTAACTACTTTCTACAAGTTGGAGTTTGTAAGCCATTTGAACTAAAGTCTTAAGTATTAGCAATGGTCCACAATACCTAGGAGATAAATTTGGACACAGTCTTGTCGTCATGATTTCAGACCTAGAGGGAACTCTAAGATAGACTTGTTCTCCTACCTCAAAGTTGAATTCTCTCCTTTGAGGGTCAACATAGGCTCTAGCTCTATCCTAAGCTTTCCTAATGTTGTCTTAGCAATTCTAAGCATATCGTTCATCTCTTCCAAAAAGTCCTTTGTAGCTTGAACTTTCTCATTATGTAAGCCTACTGCATAAAGAGCTCTTGGTTGAAACCCATACATAAGCATAAATGGACTATGTCCTATGGAAGAGTGATTGGCACTATTGTATGTGTTGGGAAAGATGGATGGATGCTCCAAGAGACTGAGTAGATACTGCTACACCTGCTTTGTACCAGCCCTCTTTTGCTTCAAACTTGATAAGTAGACCTTCTTAGATTGCCAATAACACCAAAAAATGGCCTATGTACTTTGGAAGTGATGTGTGTAATAATTGAACCAAAACAGATAACTTTGTAGTTCACAAACTCAAGAAAACCTTCTATTTATGTCTTGACACCTGGTGAATGTTTTGCTCAGCGTGACCAGCACAGTAGAAATTGATAAAATTCCTTCTAGGGGTATTTAATTAGCTTAGTAAGCTACCATTTTCAAGTGGAGTGATGTAAAAAGATAAAATATGCTAAGAGAAATAAATTTAGCAAGTTTAGCTATACCCCCGACTTTTTAGGACTATAGCAAAAAATGACCAGAGTTCACATCGACGCAGATTTCTCTGAAATGGCTGAATAGAATCACTTCAAACTTCGATATCATGTATATGACTTTGAGCTGAATCCAACAAGCTTTGAATCACTAAATTTGGTGAAGAATTGACCGAGATATGCCCTTGACAAGTTGACAGACTTCTGAGTAGACTAACAGAGAACTCAGAGATGAATGATGTAAATGTATCTATTAATGAACACTTGTATACAATCCCATTGGCATAAACAACATTGCCTAATGGTGTATAGAGGTGTAGACTATAGTGAAGTCCTTACACACACTCAAAATCAGATATGAGAAGCTCGGGAGTGATCTATCTCACCCGCGACTTTTCATGTTTTCTTTTATATGTAATGAGTGAACTTTTGAATTCAAATTCAATTTTTGGCTCCCTATGATCAAGCTCCTACATATTAGGATATATTCCTTCAATCAAATGAGCTACTTTTCCACGACTCATTTTGGTAGGTGATTAGAAAAAGATTCCAAGTCAATTTGACTTTTACAATGAGGTAAAGTGGTAATTAACCACTAGCATATGTTCCTATGCTTCTTCATGTATGTGTAGACTTCAATGCATCCTTTGAGACAAATGTGTAGGCTTGCAATTTACACCAACAGTATGCAAACTCTACTACAAGTACTCTTTACAATTAGTTTTCCTTTCATTTACATATGTCCAAAGCATATCTTCTAGTATTTGGTTAACCCTCTTTGTTTGCCCATATGATTGTGAATGCTCAGTCATAATCATACTAATTTTAGTGTCCAACCTCTTGAATACTGCTCTTCAAAGGTGGCTAGTGAAATGCCTCTCTTGATCAGAAAAAATGTCTAAAGGAAGACCATATAGCCAATATAGGTTTTCCAAAAATAACCTAGCCAAATTAGGGTTCTTCATTGTACTACACATTGGAATAAACCTAGGAATTTTGGTTAAACTATACACAATTACCTAGACCGAGTCATGCCATCTTTGTGTCTTAAGTAACCCTACAATGAATTCTATGGAAATACTCTTCCACTTACCATTGGGAATATCCAATGAGTGGATTAATCCTTGGATTTTCAACCTCTCAACTTTATCGACCTCGCATTTAGTGCATTTAAGCATATACTCTAGGATTTCTTTATGAAGTCCAAGCCAATAAAACCGCCACTTAACAAGATCATAAGTCTTTTTAATTTTTGGGTGTCCCGCACTAGGTGTTTCATGATATTCATATAATATGTGCCATGTCATCTCAACTCCTTTAGGGAGACACAGCTTTCCTTTATACAATAGATATCCATCATGTATACTATAATTTTTTCCACTTAAATCCTTTGTGAGCACCAATCGACACTCCATCCTCATTGGAAATCCATGCATCTAGATCCTCTTTCTCAATGGTTTCCCAAATTTTGGCATATGCAAGATCAAGCCTAAATTTTCCTCGAATAGATTCAAGTAGATCACTAGTCATTTGAGTACAACTCAGTGCATTGAGCATAGGCATACGGCTAAGTGAACCAACAACCACATTAAATTTTCCCTTCCTATACCTAATATCATAATCAAATTCCTAAAGGGTCTCTGCCCATTGGGCCTTATGACCTTTAAGTTTTGTTTGAGTAGAGATCCACTTTATGCTTTCTTGATCAAACACTATTGGAACTTTGGCACCATATAAATAATGACACCACTTCTTCAAGCATGGACAATTGCATACAACTCCTTCTCATAGGCAGAGTAATTCTTCTGAGCAGGTTCTATTTTTTTTCTCTCAAAATCCATTGGTCGACCATCCTAAAAATTGCTCCTATAGCGAAATTACTCGCATCATTCTCAACCACAAATGGCCGATTGGGATTGCTATCTATAATGGAGTTGTATCTATCACTACTTTTGATCGTTCCATACTTTGTCTTTGTTCATCTCCCCAATGAAAGGTCTTCCCTTTCCCTCTATGTTGTTCTGTCATCAGAATAGCAATCTTGGCATAATTTTTTATGAGTCTTTGATAGAATCTGGATAAACCAAGGAAGATATGTAGTTCTTCTAGGTTTCTAGGATGCAACCATTCCATAATCGCTCACACCTTCTAAGGATCCATCTTAATTCCATGTTTGGAGATGATATTTCCAAGATATCTAACTTTAGTTTAAAAATTTCACAATTTGTTTCTTTAGCAAAGAGTGAATTTTCTCTTAAAACTTGGAATACTAGTGGTAAGTATTCCAAATGTTCCTCGTGTGGCTTACTGTAGATGAGAATATCATCTAGAAATTCTACTACAAACTTTCCTAGTTAAGGCCTCCAAACATTGTTCATGAACATGGTTGGAGCATTAGTGAGACCAAATGGAATCACTTAGAACTCATGGTGTCCATACCTAGTCCTAAAAGCAGTCCTAGGCACATCTTCTAATTTTATTCTAATATGATGATACCTTGATCTTAAATCAATTTTAGTAAAGTAATGAGCTTGATGCAACTGGTCAAATATATCATCCAATTTAGGCATTGGAAATCTATTCTTAATAGTTACCTTATTCAATGCCCTATAATCTATACAAAGCCTCATAGAGCCATTTTTTTCTTAATTAGGAGCATTGGTGATGTGCATGGAGAATCATTAAGTCTAATGAACCCTTTAGCTAAATAATCTTGGATTTGACTTTCTACTTCCTCATGTTGTGCCAAACTAGTTCTTTAAAGAGGTTTACAAATAAGTTTAGTATCGAAAACTAAGTCAATGGCATGGTGAATGTCTCCCTTACAAGGTGGCAATCCTTTTGGTGAATCAAGCTGAAATACATCTTTATATTCAAACATTATTTGCTTAAAACCTTTAACCAAACTTTCTTGCAAAAAATAATAATATAAATTCATGTCTTAGTTACATTATGACATAAAGTAGATACATCTGAAATGTCATAATCATCAATAGTCTGATGAGCATCTAAAGCAAATAATGCATAAATATCATGTACATCATGTGAATCAAAAAGAGTATTTAACTGCATGCATGAGATAAGAGGTGTATTGGGTACATCTCTTTCACCTTGAATACAATAAGTACTTCACTCTTTAACAAATTCAGTAGTATTGTTTTGATAACTGCTTTTAAGTGTATCCCCAAAGCCATTCTCTACCCAATACTATGTCTATTCTTTCCATATTCATAATTTGGAAATCTAAATGATCTATAAATCCTTGTATCTTAATTTCCAAATTGGATACCATAATATCCCATATTCTCTTATCTTCCCCTTGCATCATAGACACTATGTATTTATGTGCATTGGGTCATTGGGGAATTTTTTGCTTTTTTATTAGAGCATAATTAATAAAATTAGGAGTAGTGCAACCATTAATCATGATTCTCACTGTAGTCTTGTACACATGACCATGAATTTTAACTAATTCATGTGTTCCAAACTACTATGACCACGATGACTGAGTTAAACAAAAAGTATGTTCTATATCCTCATGCATAACATCCACTTCCTTGTAGCTAGAGTCACCATAAATAGGAAGTGTCTTGTTGTCAAAGTCCATACACCAAAGAGCATGTATCTGTAATCTCCTTGATGTTTTGTAAAGGGGACACTCATCAAAATCTTGATCAAGATTGAAAAAAAAAAAACTAATGTGACCTTCCTTCTCAAACTTAGATGATTGCCCTTGGATTTGGTTTTTCTCTCCTCAGAAAATATCCACGAGCATGGACTTCAATCCCCCATGCGCTCGCAAGAAGTCAAGGAGAGGGAGGAGGGAAGGAAGAGGAGGGAAAACTTCTCCCCTCTTGCATGTGCCTTCGGGCTCTGAGAGTGGCATCAGTTGCATCTACACGTGGGCATGGGTGTGTCTCTGCATCAGTTTTAATCATGAATGATTCTAGTTGTGATACCAATGATAGGCTCCACCTCCCAATGACTCCTTGACGGGTGGCATCTGACAAAAGCATCCAAATATGGCATGACACTTGAGAAAGCCTCCATGAGAGATCGTATCTACTCTTCCTCCCAACCACACAAATAATTATAGCCTTTGTCTCTCTCCATGCAACCCTTTCATGGTTGCCATATTATTCATATACACGTTTCACATTAGCTTGGATAAGGAAATTCGAAAATATAATTATGCATTCCTGTATCCTTAGAATTTTGGTAATATGAAATGCATAGTCAAGCATACAAATAGTTATGTAAATGCCCAAGGAAGGACTTTGGAGTTTTTGAAAGGCAAATTTTTTGAAACTTGAAACCTTGAAGGTCAATGGGTATACAAGCCTCTCTATGCCAAGAAACAAAGGATGGATGTATCTATAATGAAGGTAAGTTTTATTTGCAATCTCTCCATTTATATTTGCTTTGTTTTCCATGCAATGCATGTAGAGATGCATATATAATGGAGTAGGTTAATTCCACATGCACTTAGAATGATGCACAAGTTTAATCATGTAAGTAATGAACCTAAAGCATAAATGAATAAGCAAAAGGTTTTTCATTAGCTTGAGATGGATTCATCTTATAGATAACGCTAAATATTGGGTAGCATAAGGTGTATTTTAGCATGGCATGAAAAAAAATGGAAATCATGATCATGTGTTGTATGTAAAATTCTGAATTCCATGCATGTTTTAAAGACAGTTTCAATTTTTTGACCTTATGCATGCTAAGCATCTTCAAGCAAATATGGATATGTTCTTGGCATACATTGTTGATATATTTCTTTAGAGATGTTTGTGAATACAATTAGGACTCCCGAGGCACATTTTTCCCTCTTTAGGAGGTTTTTCCCTCAGCTTGTATATATGCTTGTATATATGTCAGTTATCTTTTTACATGATCATGTAAAAAAATCATGATCATGTAAAAAAATGGAGTTCAAATTCTGAATTCCATGCATGTTTTAAAGACAGTTTCAATTTTTTGACCTTATGCATGCTAAGCATCTTCAAGCAAATATGGATATGTTCTTGGCATACATTGTTGATATATTTCTTTAGAGATGTTTGTGAATACAATTAGGACTCCCGAGGCACATTTTTCCCTCTTTAGGAGGTTTTTCCCTCAGCTTGTATATATGCTTGTATATATGTCAGTTATCTTTTTACATTCACTTTGTAATACATTCAATATTGTGTGTTGTCATCCAAGCTTCTTCTTCTTCTTCCATGTGTTTCTAGTGTGCTTCTACATACTTGGAACTCCAACAATTGGTATCAGAACACGTTGTTGATTCATATAAGGCATCGTCGACATCCCTAGGGTCACAATCTCAAAATCACACAAAAATTTGTGAGCATACTAAGGGCAATTAGGAGTTCACAATGGCTTCACTCTATGGTGTCAATTTTTTTATCTGAGTTTGTTTTGGCCTCCAAATGCACTATCATGATGCTTGTGTAGGCAATTTTGTCCCTTTGTGCCAAACATATATATAGGTTTTTATTTGTTAGTACAAGTGCCTCAAAGTTTGCAAGGATTTTAGTAGAGCTCGACGGGGTAGTTCTGTTCAACTTTTTGAGATATCGTCATTTTTCTACATCACAGTATTTTAGTCAGTGGTGATGGCTGAAAGCAATGATGTACTTTGTATGTTGGTTGTTGAGGACAAGTTAGATGGCACTAATTATCCATTATGGTCATATACAATGTGTCATGTATTGGTGGCAAAAGGACTATGGAATATTGTGTACGGTATTGAAAAATGTGCTACTACACCTATGAATATCGAAGGTGATGCAGATGGTCTTGAAGATGATGATCTTCAAATTCCTATTCATGATGTTGCTCCTATTGCACCTACTATAGAACAACTTCATTGGGATGGTAGAGATGCTTGGGAACATGCATTGATGGTTGTGTCTATCAAACGTGTCATTATCCCTCATATTTGCTCATGTAAAATAGCAAACAATGTTTGGGATACACTTCTCACTTCACACCAGGCACGAAATGAGGCTCATGTTGATTACCTTTGAACATAGTTGGAGAGTGAGCATTTGAATGAAGGAGATTCTATGGATAGGTTTTTTTAGATCAAACATTTGAAAGAGTAGTTGATTTTTGTAGGTGAAGTCTTGCTAGATAGTTCATTTGTGCACACCGTTCCTAATGGTCTTCTAGATTCGTATCAGAGTTTTTCTTCTACTCTTCAGTTGATGATGAAAGGAAATCCAAATGCCTTAATATTTGAGGAGTTAGTCTCTATTTTGTTGCAAGAAGATTAGTCTAGGTAGAACAAGTCCATTATGTGTTTTGCAGATCAAGCTTTCTTAGCTTGTCAGAAGGGCAAAGGTAAATGGAGCTCATCTACTAGTAAGTATAAATTCGCTAATACTACACAATCAAAGAAGAAAGAAAAAGACAAGAAAACAAGTAGGAAAGGAGAAATAGTTTTGCAAATATTATAAAGGAAATGATCATGTCATAAAGATTTGTCCAAAACTGGTTGCAAAAGAGGCAAAGGAAAAAGAGGTTGGAATGGTTGTTGTAGAGGCCTCTATACCTAAAATGAGTCTACTAATCTTGTGCAGAATGAAGAATGGGTAATTAGTATTGTTTGTAGCTATGACCCATCTTCTCATGAACAATGTATTTCTATAGTAGACTTAGATGTTTAGTACTTTGATAGTGGAGCAACTAAACATATTACCTTGTAGTGCAGTTTCTTCAGTTCACTTGAGCCTACCCATATAGGGAATACTATCACATGTGCGAACAACTCCTCTTATCCTATCATGGGAGTTGGTAAGATCACTCTCACTACTATTTATGGTCATTCTTTCACATTGTCAAATGCTTTGTTTGTGCTAGGGATCAAGAAAAATATGTTGTGAGTTTTAGCATTAGCCAATATCGGCTTAGTTGTCAAATTTATTAATAAGAGATGTATAATTCATGATCCATCAAATGGTGATGTTATTATTTCTTCTAACATTTTATATCATGGGATGTATAACCTCATAGTCTATGCAAAATCTTTGAAAGATTCAACATGTGCAATACATGATTCTCAGGCTATCTCAGATGCATGCTTTTGTCATCTGAATTTTGCTAGTTTGCTATGATTGTAGAAATCTTAAATGGTGTTCTCTCTGCTTAAACTTGAGGCACCTCGTAAACATTTCTATGAAGGGTGTATTTTGGGCAAAATGCAGCATTCCTCCTTCCCAAAAGATGGTTTAGTTTGAGCTACTCACAACATGCAACTTGTTCAGAGTGATGTCTGTGGTCCAATGCAGACACCTTCTTTTGGAAACTACCTTTACTTCATGACCTACATTGATGACTTTTCCAAGCATGCATGGGTGTATCAATTGAAAGAAAAGTTCCAAGTTCTTATGTCATTCAAAAAGTTTCTAGTTTTGGCTAAAGAAAATTCAACATATAAATTGGGCACCCTCAATTCAAATTGAGGGTGGGAATATATATCTTGTAATTTTAATGCATTTTCCATTGAACATGGGATAAGACATTTGTGTATAGCACCATATACACCTCAACAAAATGTAGTTGCTGAAAGAAAGAGAAGGTCTCTCATGGAGATGGCGAAGTGTATGGTCAAAACTCAGGTGTTACCACATAGCTTCTGGCTTGAGGCTCTTATGTGTGTAGCTTATGCACTTAACAAGTATCCCACCAAAGCACTATAGTTTATCACTCCATATGAGGCTTGGCATGGTCGCAAGCCATTTGTTGATTATTAGTGTGTTTTTGTTGTTTTGCATATGCATTAGCATTTGAATAACAACTCAAGAAATTGGAAGATGAAGCAATGTATTTTTGTTGCATATAGTTTTGAAAGCAAAGTTCACTGTCTCTGTCATCCATATACTAAACGCTAGACACGATGTTGTTTTTGTGGAAGATGCAATTCAACGATTACGTTCATGTACTAAGGAGACATTAGTTAGCTCCAAAGATGTGTATGGAACCTTGTTGTCTCTTTTTACAAGTGGACAATCAAGTGCTGCTCCAAATGAAGCAATTTCTCAACCTTTATCAGTTTCACATGATGATGTACATCATTCCATTTTTTATGCAGATTTACATGATGCACTTGTTGATGAGAGGGTTAATATAGAGGCAAAAAGTATGCTTAAATGGCTAATGCAAACTTTGCAAGGTAGCAAACTAGATGTACCTCTATCATATATACTTGTTCACACTCTCATAGTTCTTTGTTTGCATCACATTGCTATGCAATGGCTGCCTCTCCTCTTTGAAGATGGGAATGAGCCTATTTATTTTGATGAAGCACAAAATTCAAAAAACTAGATGGTTGTTATGCAATCAAAATACGATGCTACCTTGGACTTTAGGTGATTTACCACCAATAAAAAATGCCATTAGTACTAAATCGGTATACAAGCTAAAGTGTAAGCCTGATGGAATAGTTGACAGGTATAAGGCTAGGCTTGTTGCAAAAGGTTATGCTCAAGAGAGAGGCATTGATTTTGATGAGACCTTTTCTCCCACATGTCAAATGACCACCATTCAAAGCATTTGTGCATTTGTGGCTCATCACGGTTGAAATGTACATCAGTTGGACATTCAGACCCATTTTTTGAATGGTGACTTACATGAAGAAGTGTATGTATTTCAGCCTTGTGGTTTTGTGCAAAAAGGGCATGAAACCAAATCTTGTAGCTTGAAAAAAGGCATTATATGATTTGAAGCTAGCACCACATGCTTGGTATGAAAAGATACATGCCTATTTCATTGCACATGGTTTAGAGAACATTCCAATTGAGAGCACCTTATATGTTAGGCATGGAGATGATGTACTTCTAATCATTGTTCTCTATGTTGATGACATGTTACTCACTATTTCTAATGAGAAGCATATTGCTAATTTTAAGTTTGATTTTCATGTCTCTTTTAAGATATTAGATTTGGGGCATTTCCATCATTATTTGGGCATTCAGATTATGCAAGTTGATAGTGGAATATCTATGTGTCAAACAAAATATATTGATACAATATTGCAGTGTTTTGGCCTTGAAGATTGCAAACCTATTGCCACTACTATGGAAATAGGTTTAGGATTGATTCTTCATGATGTTGGAGATGCATTTGATGTTATTCTTTATTAGTGGGTTGTTGGATGCTTGATTACTTATGCATGACTCAGCCTGATATTGAATTTGTTGTCTCTGGGATGAACAGGCTTATGCATTGCACAGGTGTCAATCAATGGCACATGGTTAAGTGCATCATTCGCTACTTGAGTGTACCCAACTACTTGGGCTGTTTTATCCCAAAGGGAATCATTACCGCCAAATTTACATGCTTTTTATGACATGGATTGGGTTGGTTGTTGTGACAAGTGTGTCCACCAATGGTTTTGCTTCATGCTTGGTAGCGCATGCATATCTTGGTTGAGCAAGAAGCAACCTAATGTGGCCACTTCTAATTGTGAGGTTGAGTATAGGGTAGTGTTCACAAGGATTGTTGAGTGTGTGTGGCTCAGATGCCTTTTGGATAATTTGGGAGTCGGTCAGTCTTCTACCAGCACCATCTTCACTGACAATCAAAGTGCATTGTTAGTTGCAAGGAACCCTATTTTTGTGCTCACACAAAACACATTGAGGTGCATTATCATTATGTCAAGGAGAGGTTCTCTGTTGGAGAGATCGTTTTGGAATATGTGCCCGTAGAGGATAACATTGCACATCAATTCACAAAGGCTCTACCTCACGAGATGTTTGAAGCTTTCCACAAAGCTTTGGGGTTACTTCCTTTTTTGGATTAATCTCTTTCCACATAGCTTGGCACTTTCTTATACATGAGTGCTAGCTCCTTGTTCACCGCATCACTACCAAGGGGGGATTGGTTGTCTTTTCCCTGCAAGTTATAGCTCCTCCTCTGAACATTGACACTAGACCCTAATCCACCAGATGTGCTTGAGACCTCTGATGCCATGATTGTGGAGAACTGAATCAAATGATAATGGAGCTAGAAGAGTCCAAAAACCAATGAATAAGTGTATCAAGGAGGAAATCGACCACTGTATAGTTGAATAAAACAAAAAATTTGGAAAAAATTTGCTAGAGTATCCTCTGCAAAATGAGCATATGACCAGTTTTATCATAAAACTGCAAGTACTGACATGTTTACCTGCAAAGTGAATCATTGACTACACTACATATAATCAGTTACCCAATAGAAGCCAACTAGGCTTATCAAGCACATATGAACAACTATCATACATCTCTTATGGCGAGGCTGGGTAAGTCTTCCACCTGCATCACTGAAGAGATCTCGACACTTGAGTGTCTTCGAGTTAAGAAAACCTCACCACAACCCTCTTTATCAAACATAAAAGGCTCTATGCAAAAATGTAATCGTTGTATCAATGACCACATGGACGTACATAAGTGATATCCATAGAAGCATACATTGTGTGTATGTGCTCAATATATGCAGTAAAATGACACTAAAAGGCTGAATGCACAGCCCAAAAACTAGCCAACATAACCTGCAAGTATCTATCAACTTTGATGTTTTAGGCTCAAAAAACCTGCATACATTTGCAGTGGTTGCTCCCACCAAAACTAAAAAGCTTTCGAGAAACTTGTTGTTTTATGAGTGTGGGTGAAAACAGAGACCCAATGGTTGACATTTATTGTCAAAGAAGTACAAAGAACACTCTTCTTGATGTTCTTGAACCTATGTGAAGAGAACTATGTGCGAAAGTACTCCAAAATGGCTCCAAAAAAACACCCCAAAAATGCTTCAAAAATAGGCTTTGAAAGCAAAGAATGAAGCTTTGAGGGACCAAAACATGTTCAAGGTAATGTTAACCTTAGTCTTTCCCCTTCTTCAAACACCACAAGAGTGTAGCTTAGTGGCAAGAGATTTCCACGGTTAAGCGAGCTCCGAGGGGAATAGTAATGGGATGGGTGACCTCCCGGGAACTGCCAGGAACCTCTATCTTCCTTGATCATTGAGGTTCTCCCTCATAGGCAACCAACAGTGCCAACGGTGACTTTGATGACTCGGATGACAAGGTATGCAAAGTCAAAGCATTAGTGATTATGTCACTAAGATGAAGGACTTGGCAGATAGTCTTGGATCTATTGACGAGGATATTGAAGACCACAGGTTAATAGCACGAGTGCTTGCAGGATTGAGAGGAGATGAAAGGTGGAAACCTTTCGTACTCTCAACTGAACTTTCATTAAATCATTTTGTACCAGATTTAAATCAGTTGCTTAGACTAATGCTAACATTTGAGCAAGATTTGAAGATAGATGGAGATAAAGGACATAGTTATGCTATGTATGCAAAGAGTAAGAAGAAAGGTGATAAAGGAAAAGAAAAAGATGAAACTATGGTGGAAAAACAATCCATAAGAGGATCACCAAATATGAAGAATCAACATATGATTCACAAATGTGAAGCCTGTCAGATGGGAAAAGCACACAAGTTACCATTTCAGAAGAAGAGTTACGAACATGATGGTCTGCTAGAACTCATACATACAGATGTATGGGGACCAACAAAAGAAGGATCTATCAGTGGCTCAAGGTATTATGTTCTTTTTATTGATGATGCAACAAGATGGATAACTCTTTATGTTTTGAAAGAGAAATCAGAAGTGTTTGGAGCTTTCAAGCATTTTCATGCATATGCTGAAAGACTTACAGGACAAAAGCTCAAAAGGCTAAGGTCTGATGGAGGAGGAGAATATTTTTCTCAAGAATTCAATGATTATCTGTGGAATGCAGGTATCAAAAGAGAAATAACTTGCATGTATACACCAAAATGGAGTAGTAGAAAGGAGAAACCGAACTCTAGTTGAGTTTGCCAGAGCTATGTTAAAGGAGAAGAATTGTCCAAATTATCTTTGGGTTGAGGTTGTAAATACAGCCACATATCTTGTAAACAGATTACCATGTGCAGCTTTAGATGGAATGACCCCTTATGAAGCTTGGTGGGGTAAGAAACCAACACTTGATAATTGCAAAGTATTTGGATGAGTTGCTTATGCTTATGTACCATCACAACTTAGACATAAGCTTGAACCAAAAGCTGAAAAATATGTATTCATTGGATATGATGAAAAGCAGATGGGTTATAGGTTATGGAGTCCTTTAACCAAATAGTTTATTGTTTCCAGAGATGTGACATTTGATGAAGGAAAGAGTTGGTATGCAGATAAAGAGCATAATGATGAAACATTTGAAGAAGAGGTAAGAAGAAATGAAAAAGGTAAATCACATATACAGGTGAATGGAGATGAAGATTATATGCAAGCAAGTACATCCAGGATTGGATCAACTATGAGAAATGAAGATGGATCGAGATTTGATGAAGAAGTGTATTCAGATACACATGAAGAGTATGAACGAAGAAGGTCAAATAGATTAAGGAAACAACCAACAAGGTATTCCTATGATACTTCTTATTTGACTCAAAAAAACTATGCTTACTTAGTAAAGGAAGATGAAGAACGTCATAATTACAGTGAAGCAAAAGGTAAGGAAAAATGGGAAGAAGCAATGAAGGAGGAGGTCAATGCGCTTGAAGAAAACAAGACTTGGGAACTTGTTCCAAAACCAAATGGTAAGAAAGTGATTGGAAATAAATGGGTTTACAAAGTTAAGAAGCTTGCAGATGGAAGAATAGCCAGATACAAAGCTAGACTGGTAGTAAAAGGTTATGCTCAGACGCATAGCATAGATTATGATGAGACATTCAGTCCGGTGGCAAAGATGTCAACCATAAGAACAATAATTGCTATAGCAGCATCAAAAGGATGGAAGCTAAGTCAATTGGATATAAAGAATGCATTTGTAAATGGATATATATCAGATGAAGTTTACATGGAACAAGTTGAAGGGTTTGTAAGTTCTAGTTACCCAAACCATGTTTGCAAATTAAGAAGAGCACTCTATGGATTAAAGCAAGCTCCAAGAGCTTGGAATTACAGACTTGTAAAGTATCTCAATGATCTTGGATACCAAAGTTCAAAGGCAGATGCAAGTCTAGTCATTAAGAGAATAGATGAAGGTATGATCTACATTTGTATTTATGTAGATGACATTATAATCACAGGTATTTCAGATGAAGGAATCAAGGAGGTAAAGAGATTGCTTGAAAAAGAGTTCAAGATCAGTGATCTAGGAAAGTTATCATACTTTCTTGGAATGGAAGTCACATATACAGATCATGGTGTATATGTTTCGCAAGAAAGGTATCTTCTCAACTTACTGAAGAAGTTTAACATGGAGAATTGCAGAGAAGCTTCAACACCACTTGAGGTCAATCATAAACTCAAAAAATATGATGGTGCAAAGTTTAAAGATATGAGGAAGTATCAATCTTTAGTGGGAAGCTTGATTTATGCTATGCGAACAAGACCAGATCTTAGTTATGCAGTAGGAGTTCTCTCACAGTTTATGCATTGTCCGAAGGATCAACATTGGGTTGCAGGACAAAGAGTTCTTAGATATATTAAAGGAACCATAAAGGAAGGATTATATTATCCTTTCACATCAGATATAAAACTGAGAGCGTACAGTGACTCAGACTGGGCAGGAAGTCAAGATGATAGAAGGTCAACACATGGGTATATGATATACCTAGGAGATAAGCTTGTCAGCTGGTGTTCAAAGAAGCAGCATACAGTGGCTTTATCGTCAACTGAAGCTAAGTATAAAGGACTTGTGGAAGCAGCTAAAGAAGTGATATGGATGCAGACCTTGTTCAGAAGCTTGGGTATTGATCAAGGTACACCTATCATACACAGAGATAATATGAGTTCGTTGTATCTTGCAGCAAATCCAGTATTTCATGCAAGAACAAAGCACATAGAGAATCAATATCATTTCCTAAGGGAAAAGGTAATGGAGAAGGAGATTGAAATAGTATACACTCCTACAAAAGATCAGATTGTAGATATTATGGCAAAGAGCTTGGATGGAGTAAAGACAAGCAGATTCAAAGAAATGGCAGGAATAAAGAAAAAAAGAATATATGAAAGATCAGAGGATGCTAATTAGTGATTGAGGGGGAGCTATTGAAGAATCACTCACTAATTAGACATAAAAGGCATGAAAGAAGACGAAGAGAAGCAGAAACAACGCATTCAAAAAATCAAACCTTAGTGAAGGGACAAATTCACGACTGTAATATAATTCATAGAAACTTCCAAAATTACAAGTTTTTGAATCTCGAATCAAATATGTATATATATGAGTTAGAAGATCATAATAGTAGAGGCTACTGAGACTACAGAGAGAGCACATAGAGTAGAAGGAAGTGCGCATATGTAAAGATGAATAATAGAACCTGAATTGTTGGGTATTCATCTGTAAGAGAGATGGTAAGGAAGAACTACTCAAAATAGGAGAGTTTTCCATGGCTATGAGCAAAGTGAGGCCAAGAAATTTTGTACACATCTTCTCTAATAGAAAACACATGTTTGTGTGGAAGAATTTGAGCGCATTCTTCTTGTGTGAAGAAATCTAAGTGATTTCATGTTACTACGAAAGTTAGTTAACAGATACAGTTTTCTGAGCGCACATTTTATGGTACTTCTACAAGTTAGATCTCACAGTATAGTGTAAAGTTTTTCATGAGTGATAGCTTATCTTGAAGCTACTAGCCTCAACTACAAATTGATCGAAAGAGTTGTGTAAACGGGATATGTACACACAGTACGATGTCTGATAGTAAAGACATCCAAAATTGATGAAGTTTTCTCTCAAACTTCAGATAGAGTTCATTCACTAAAGGAAGCTCAGGTATTACTTCCTTACTTCATTTACAGATATTTGAAGTAACTACAAATAGAATCACACTTGATTCCGGCGAGATTACGGTAAGATTACGGTGACATTCCGATAACAATCCGATGAAGTTCCAGTGATATTCCGGTAAGTTCAAAACATAGTTTTGGCACATTTAAGTGGCAAAAAGAATATATAACAGTAAGCAAACAAAGATTTGTAAATATTGAAGTAAATCAGATCAGAATTGAAGCCTGAAGAAAAGGTAAAGTTTCCTATAAAGTGAATTTTTAGATTTCACTAATTACAATTATAAAGTTTTTTAGTTTTAGAAAAGTGCTAAGCTACTGATGATTATAGAGGTGTTCTTATATCACTCTAGCTTAGTTCTTGTGGCGTGAAGAATTCCGCAGTTTATTTTCACATCAACAGTCTTCACTATTTTAGTGAACTCAGGCCATGATCTTCGTCGAAAAATAGGACAATAGTAGGGGTTATACTTAATGTACAAGGGCATATTGTTCCATGTGCGCACCATTTTGGGGTAGGTTTTGAGTAATCGTATTCTCCATGTAGGTTGAAAGATGTTTCCCTGCACAGCGCTTTCAGGAATGTCGTCTGGGGCAAATTGTGTTGTAGAGGTTGGCTCTTTTGTGGTGCGATGTTTTATCTCAGCATTATAATCTGCTAACAATACACAAAACAATACATACAAATCATCAAAAGTGCCAATCCATCGATGATGAGATAGGTTTTTGAAGTAATCTGATTTGATGACAACTTCTTCCAGTCGAGACATTGACTGTATTTGCACTACTACTCTGTCATCATGAGTTGGGCCAACCTTTTCTAACCTTTGCATCCATTCTAGAGCTTCAATCTCAAATGTATCCATTCCTTCCTCTGTTTGTTTGCCTCCAAGTGTAGGCATGGGTTCATAAGGGTCCTCGAATGTCTCTTCTACTTCAATTGGAACTAGTTCTTTAGGCTCCGGCTCCACTAGGGGAGAAGGTTGATGTTCATATTGGAGAAGCTTATTTTGCAAATATGTCAGTTGTGCTCTCAATTCTATTACCTCTTCAGATGTGTCGTTTGTAGCTATTGCTTCTTTCGGTGGCTCTCGTTGATTGGCCAATTGCTTCCATAGGTCATCACGTTCTTTTTCTAAGGCATCATATGCCTCTAGAAGGTCAGCATGGGTTTCCAATATGATCTGCATGTTGGCTGACGGGATGGCTTTGAAGCGCTCCAGGTTGATCTCTGCTGGTGATCCTTCCATTGTTGCTTCTAGGTTTTCTTCACTCTGCCAGTCTTTTATTTTCTTCTAGTTTCGTTGACATGTGTTTTTGTAGTAATGCAAGATTAAGACGAATCTTGAGATTGTCTGTTATTTGGGCATGTAGAATTTCATCGAGGTGTTGTTGTTCATGTGTATCTGGTTGGGGGGGGGGGATTGGCCATTAATTCATCATATTGTCTCTGCAAGGTTTCATAATTATGTTGTAGTAGCTGCTTGTCCTTCTCTATGTTTGTAAGTCGCTCTTGTAGTGTCTCATGGACTCTGAATAGGTTCGTATGTTGAGCATCTAAATGCTATTAGTTGGGTTGTAACTGAGACACACATTGATATAAAATATTGAATACATTATTTACAGGGGTGGATGCCGGGAAAGAGTGGAATGCAGGGGGATAGGGAGGAGGGAATGGGGTGGTGAATGCTATTGTGAGAAGTGGTTATGTTGGTGGCAGGGGAATGGGAGATTGTGGGAATATGGGGGGAGGGGGAGGTGCAGATGTGGGTGATATGTCCATGTGGTCCTGCATGGATGCAATCATGGGGTTTACCATATACATGGGAATGGTAGGTGTGGTGATGGTAGTGAAAGTGTACAATGGCATGTTTAATTTTGCATGTGGGCCACTGAGAAGTGTGACAGGAGGAATGGGAGTTTCGGTGACCATAGTTAGAATTATATAGTTCGTGGTGGCAGTTACAATAGTGGTGGTGTCAGATTGTGAGGGTTGTGACGGTTGACTCACATTGAATGCTTCACTAAGGGAAGTGGAGACTGTAGCCATGACAATGGTGGTGACAATGGTGGTATGAGGTGAGGGGTGTGGAAGAGGAGGGGAGGGTGGTAGAGGTGGTGATGGGGGTGCCCTTGAGGCATGGGCTTCATTAGTGTGTTGAATGGAGTGTGTTGTGCCAGTGGTTGTGGAGGTGGTGCCATGTGGTTCTGATACTATAATATGTATCTGCTTCCCTGATCTTGGGGGGCATCTCCCGTGTCTTTGCTCAAATCTCTAAGAGTGTGCAAGGGTAGTGTGCATAGTATCTCGCACCCCCAATGCATCTACGAGCAAGTCGAGTGAAGCTCTGAATTAATCATCCACACCCTCTCCTTCAAGTAATTTCATTAAGGCCTCCCCTACTGCCAAGGATAGTCTGTGTTGTTCTTGAAATAGATTCATAGTATCATACAATCTTTTTATTTGTTTTGTGTATGTTGGGGCACCTGAGAGTTCTGGTATAATCTGTTGCTCATATTCATGCTCCCCTTCATCGGATGGTCCTTCCTGCTCCTCATCTTGTTCCTCTTCTTCAGTGTCCTCCTCATCTTCCTCTACTCCGACAACCACTGGTTGAGTTTGGTCAGGCCGGTCTGTGATAGTTAGTTTCCCACTTAATTGCTATGTTTCGATTTCCAAGTTAGTTGCATTGATTATCCTGGCTACTTCCTCATCAGTTAAATCCTCAAGCGTGAAGCCGTGAGGAAACTCTAAATCTGTGGGGATTAGTGGGAATATCAGATTATGCCCTTCTACACTATGCCTTGGTAATCTGATGGTGAAGGGTTGCACTCGCCTCTCGTGTGGCGGGGTCACTTCCAGTGTCAAGGTAGCACCTCGGGCCTGTGCACATGGCATTTGAATAGCTCCCCTCATTTTCTTTGAAGGAGGCCCTGTGGTTGATACTCTTTGCTGATATTCTTCGCTGAAATTCTTGCACCCTAGTCTAGATGAGTGCCCTTTGAATTGGCACATCATATGCCAAGCAGAGATATACAATTTTAGTAAGTGCACAGCATCCATAGAGCACTGAATTTTATTTCTTGTACCAATGTTGGTGTGCAAGATGGATCTGGTCAATGATCCAATGTGGCATATTGATTCTCAGATTCAGCATACCTGCCAAGTATAAACTAAACCAAATCTTCTTGGGTGGCATCGTGAATCTTTCTTGGGTAGGAAATGTGAAGTGCTTCATGCACATTCGGAGGTGGATGGCAATAGTTGGTGTCATTGCCACCATGTCCTTTAGCTTAGTTGGGTTATTGTTCTTCATGTTGTCCAGGATCATTGTCTCTTTCTCCGTAGGGATGTGCATACCTCTCATTTCTAGAGCTTCCCTTACCAAATTTTTGGTCAATTTAAAGTACTACAGTTCATTTCCTCATGTAAGAGAGGAAAGTATAAAGGTGCTCATCCCCTTCTTATCTTTGTTGGGAGTGAGTGTGCTAATTAGGTATGAACAGATCAGAAAGTCTGGCTTTGGTAACTGAGCACGGAAGTAGTCATCCACTCCGGCCTTCTTCCATATTGGTCGCAATCCTTCACTATTCTGAAGCTTTTCAAACTCTCATGTAAAGAAATGATACCGGACCCATCGTCCGTTAAACTCTATCTCAGCCTCCCATAAATAGGTGCCCTCTCCAAGAGGTCCTGCTACGTCATTGAACCAATAGGAGTTCTTGCTAACTAGCAATGTGTGCCCCTGGGGAGGATTTTGAATTCGTATGACATGTACTGCTCTTAACGCTTGTGGTTGTTCCTTCAACTCCTCCTGAAATAGGGAGACTTTCAATGTCCACTATTTGAGGGCTAGTCCCTTCCTGGGAGCTCGTTCCTGCAGACTCTGCCATGTTTGAGGAAATCGGTTGCCAGTTCTATGAGAATATACAAATGAATGTTAACATTGCAATGGACACAAAGTGATCTTGTGTCCCCGTAACAACATTAACATGATGAAATGTGATGTAGCTAGTAGGTTAGTTAGTGCTCGCGTGGTTGTGAGTGTGTATTGTGGTTAGCATATGTAGGGTTCCTATGTGTTAATTGGGGTGGTGAGGTGCAGTGCGGATATAGTCAGTAAGCGGATGTGGTGTTACAATGGGATCGGGTGGTTTATTACAAGATTTGCACTGCCAAACATAATGTGTGGCTTTACATTTTGATTTCTTGGGGACTTTAGAAGGCTCTACAAGAGTGTCTACTTGGAAGTGAGGAGGCTTTTTAGGGACCCATTTACCAGTGACCCTGCTCGTGCACATGGATGGATATGTGCATGCCAAAAAATTATGGATATCGACTGCTTGAGTGTGTGAATAATGATTTACAATGTGTGGTATCTGTATGGCTATTTGAGCCCGCAAACAAGTCTTAGGCACCCAAATTTGTCTTGATTGCGGGTCGGCCTTCATTGACTTCTTGGGTACCCAAATAGACCTTACTTTTGTGGATGAATCTGTGAGAGGCTTCCTATTAGTATCCTGACGTCAATCACTAGCATGATGTTTAGTTAGTGATTGTAACTTGACCACAACAAGATCCTCGCCTTTTCATACCCATACTTGTTTTGGTGGCTGAGACACCTTGCTTCGTACTTTCCTTTGGCTTTGAGCATGGGCATTCTACTTGCGCTGCATTCGGCACTCCTTTGGTTGTTGTGTCTCTATCACTTTTGGAAAAGAAGGGAGTTCCATCATATCCTTAGCTCCTTTGTTGAGAACATTGTCCCTCTGCATCACATAGTTTTGGACAAGAATAGCATCATCATCTTCATGTGTACTCCTGGAAGGACCAGGATTTAGTGCCTTTCCTAGTTCCTAGAGTGCTTCATTTTCTAACTCAATCGTAATGTGATTCTGACTTACCCAGACCTGAAGAAGTGCACTTCTTAGGTTCAGGTTGACTGCATGATCGTAGATACAGTCTTGACCCAAGACAAGAGGTTTGGTGAGATCCTCGTCTTGACACACTAGTACCTTAACTATCATTAGAACATCTTGAATGTAGAGGGGAAGTTCCACCTTGCCCATGCAAGGGGTTTCCACACTTCCCAATCCTATGAGGTATGCTTCTATAGGATGGACACTTAACTTCAATTCTTGACAGTAAGAAAGTTTAAGAGCACTAGTGGTTGCACATGAGTCAATCAAGGCATGTAGAGTCCTTGCATTATTTCATTGTCCTATGTCTAAAGTCACAAAAGGACGTCGGCCAATTATTCTATAGGAACTTACACCTGAGACTTCACACATAGCCATGTGATACTCTAGAGCTACATAAGCATCTGTCCTAGGTTGATTGCTACTCTGTCTTCTCAATTTCATTCTTCGGATGCGTTCAAAGGCTTCTGCCTGCGCTTCTTCTCGCATTTGCTTTTCCTCTTGTTTGTGTTTCTTGGCCGTATTGAGTCGGTTAAGCATTTTCTCCGTGAGGGATTCTTGGTATAATTTGACTCGGCATCCACCAATATAACTCGGTATGATGTCGCCTTCTAAAGTGGCTAGCTGAACTGCCCCGCTTGTTGATATTCTATTAATAATCATGGGTCCATAGTCACGCTTCTCTAGCTTTCTTGCATGTTGTTTCAGGGTATACACCAAAACTAGGTCTCCGATCTTCAAGCCTTTATCCTTCACATGGGCATCAAAGTATGCCTTTTGTCTTTTCTTAGCTGCATAAATCTCTGCGGCAGCTCTCAGGCTCGTTTCACCTAACCGTTCAAGATCAAAGATCCTTGAAGAGAGTTCATGACCTGTCCACTCATACTCTTGTGCTACTTTCAGTGTAGGTATCAAGAAGTCCAATGGTAGCACCGCATTTTGGCCAAATACCATCTGAAAGGGTGTGGCTTGGAGTACCGTTTTATAGGCAGCTCTATATGTCCAAACAGCATGGTGTAGTTTTTTGTCCCAATTAGAGTGTTTATTATTCACTATTTTGGTCAGCACATTGCATAAAATTTTATTGGTGCTTTCGGCTTGCCCATTAGCTTGTGGATGATAGGGGGCAGACTTCTTGTGTACTACCAAGAACTCTTGGAGAAGATTTTCAATGACTTCATTCACGAAGTGAGTGCCTCTATCACTTACTAGCTCTATAGGTAGCCCATATATAGTGAACACATTTTCAAATAAGAACTTAGCTGTCGTTCGAGCATTGTTCTTCGTTGTGGCTTTCACTTCTACCCATTTAGTCGAATAATCATTGGAAACAATGATATACTCTGCATGGGAACTCTTAACCTACAAAGTCTATTCCCCACCTAGAGAATGCATGTCCACCCATCATAGGTCTCAGTGGCATCTCATCTTTTTGTATGGGGTATTGAGTTCGCTGACAAACGTCACACCGCTTCACATAGGTATTTGCATCCATGTGGAGGGTTAGCCACCACAAGCCTGCAAATAGGATTGCCTTAATCACACGGTCCTGGCCAAAGTGTCCTCCTGCTACACCTTGGTGAGCAGCTTCCAAGATCTTAAGATATTCACTCTTATGGACACATAGTCTCAGATATCCGTCTTTTCCATGCTTGTATAGATTATCACCAATGAGTGCGTAATCTAAGGCTTCTTATTCTAAACTTCTTTGCATGGCCAGGGTCATATCTTGAGGGAATGTTTTCGTCCTCGGGAAGTCTACCAATGGTTCACTCCAATCTGGGATTAGAGACACTTGGTACAGTGTAGCGTGCTCCACTGGTGGTCTAATACGACAAACTGGGCATTCCTTACACAACTTATGGTCATCCGCTTCCATAGTCGGCCAATGCACTCCGAGTCTCCTTAGTGTTTGTAAATTTCTTTGCCTTGAGTAGTGTTGCTCTAATGCACCCACATGTGCTAATTGCAACCATTTTGCATACTCATCCTCTTCCACACAACAAGCTAATATCCCTTGACCTGTATGCTTGTACACACTTCCTGCCATGATATGTTACTTTTGGGCTTTTACTACTTTCTTATCTTGAGTGTTTATTACTGGGTGGATAGGCCCATATGTCAATACTGGCACTAATGTCTTGGCCCATTGAGGTACAACTTCCAAATTAAACAGGTAAGCATCAGCAAGATCATATGATACTCCTTGTGGGGGGCTTCTCCAGAGGTGAGCCTCGAGAGATGATCTCCTCTCAAGTGAGTCTTGTCTTTCCTCACCACTACCTCAAAGTCATATTCTATGAGTAAGAGGAACCATCTTACTAATCTACCTGTATTGCATGGCTTGTTTACCAAGTACAATAGAGCTTGATGATCAATAAAAAAAATTAAAACTTATTTGCAAGCAAATAGTGTCTAAACATTTTAACTGTGTATAGCATGCCTAATCCTTCTCGTTCAATAGTGGTGTAATTCCTTTCTTCAACATTCAATTGCCTACTTGCATAAGCAATTGGGAGATCCATGTTACCTTCACCCGTAGGTTGTGCTAGCACACATCCAATAGCATAGTTGGATGCATCCACATGCACATGGAATGACTTGTTCCAATCTGGGGTAGTCAAAATTGGTGTCAAACACAATCTTCTTTTGAGCTCATTAAAGGAGTTTTCACATTCTTCAGTCCACTCAAAGTTAGTCAAAAGGGAGTACAGGGGCTTTGCAATGATTGCATACATATGAATGAATCGGTGATAATAGCCACAAATTCCCATGAAAGCCTGTACCTCCTTGACATTCCTTCGCCTAGGTAGCTCTGCAATAGCTCTAACTTTTTCCTCATCTATAGATATGCCGTTCTTTGACACTATGTGTCCTAGAATCTTGCCTTGCCTGACCATGAAAACACAGTTTTTTGGGTTCAAGCAGACTTGAAATTCTCTACATTTGTCAAAGATAGCCCTCAGCTCAGGGATATGGGTTTTTATAATGTTGGAATGAGCATAGAGATCATCAACATAGACTTCCAAATTTTTCCTCAAGAATTCTTTAAACACATGGCACATCAACCTCTAAAAGGTAGTTGGTGCATTGGTTAGACCAAATGGCATTACCCGAAAAGAAAATATGCCCCATTCTATGGCAAAATTTGTCTTATGTTGATCGTCTAGAGCTATGGCCACTTGATTGTAGCCCCAGAAGCCATCAAGAAAGCTATAGGCTTCATTGCTTGCTACTCTTTCTAAGAGATGCTCAGTGATAGGAAGCGGATAACTATCTCTAATAGTGGCTGCATTAACTTTCTTCAAGTTAATACATACACATAACTTTCCATTCTTCTTGGGAACCGCTACAATGGGGGATACCCACTCAGTGTGCTCAATTTCATAGATGAATTCAGCTTCCACCAGTCTATCTATCTCCTCCTTGATCTTAGCAGCATAGTTATCATTATATGTGTATGGCTTTTGCTTAGAGGGTTTGGCATCTGAGGTCATGGGAATCATGTGTGAGCATATGTCTAGATCTACCCCTTTCAATTCCTCATAGATCCAAGCAAATACATCTCTGTATTCTCTTAGCAAAGCTATCAATTCTTGCTCTTCTTCTTCCATCAGGTCATGTCCTATGTACGTGCATTTTTCATCTCCTTCTTCTATGGCTACCACAATTTTCTTGGTGGTTTCTTTGTTATCATAGGCCTCTCCTGCCTGTGTGTCACATTTAGGCATTCTTATCATGACTCTCCTATCGTTTATCTCATACTTTTTGAAGTTTTCTGGGACCTCAAACAAGGATTCTTCCTCCTCTAGTGTGACTTCTCTCTTCTTTCTTATCTTGGCTTCATTCTTAGGAGTCACTTGTGTGGTTAAACTCACATCATTTGTAAGCTCTTCATGTCTCTGAGGTGAACTTCTACTTCATAAAAATATTTGTCATCTGATGCAAAAGGTGGGTCCATAATGATTGACTCTAGATCGGAGTCAGTTGCATCCTCAAATGCATCAGTGCTAGGTTCACATTCTTCAATAACTGAATCACACATAATTGGCTCTATAGAGAAGACTGAAATGTCATAGCCATCCTGGTCACAGTGGGATGTCCATTGTTCTTCATTGATGGCCACATCATTGTTGCTAAAATTTCCACCCAACCATGAGGTTCAAATTCTTCGTCTAGAAAAATTACAGGTGCATAGGCTGGGTCTTGAATTGATCTATGATTTTCTTTCGCACCTACCTCTCTGGCTTTTTCTCTCTTCTCTTCTTCTAGTGCTACCTTGCACATCCATAAGTGGGTGTCTTCATGCATCCATGAGGATCCTGATCCTATGGAATGCATTGACTCCGTATCATCTTTAGCTCTATGGATGGGATTCCATTGAATAGGAGGTACGTCTCTATGAGAGTAATCCTTGAGATTGACTTTGTTTGTAACACTTAAGTGTTTCAAATACAAAGAATTGGTTCCCCAATCTTGTACCACTTGCAACTGCCTCATAAATGGTCTTCCCAAAATCATCTCATAGGCCTGATTCTTGCTAAAGTCACATATAGCAAAAGTATGCTCGAACTCAACACATGTAGTGAGAGTTATTCCTTCTAGCTGTCCTAAGGGTCTTTCTATGTGACCTTCGGCCATCTCCAATTTCATTCTCATGGGCCTAAGTGTTGGTTTGCCCCATTGCTTCCATAGGGAAGTGGTAGCAATTGCCACTCCTGCATGTGAGTCCAAAATTGCCTTGGTGGTGTATCCTTGATGGGTAATGGGAAGATAGGTGTTTCCTTCTTCTCCTTTGCTCATGTCTCCTATCTTGTCTAAAGGTATTTCTGGCATTGTTCTATGTGTACCTACCTGGGAACGAAGTTTTGCTACTTTTGGCACTTGATTGGAAATATGTTTCCATAGTTCCGGACTAACCTTGAGTAGCTCCTCTAAAGTGAGATTGCACTGCACTTTAGTGTTTTTCACTACTTCTGTGTTCCTAGGTATGACGGACTCTTCATTTCTTACCATGACCGTGGGTGCTCTCATACAAGTAGACTTAGCTTCCCATGGGCCTGTGAAATGGGGTAGTTCCTTTAAGGAATTAGACTCAAAGTCTAATCTCTCATGAGATTGGGCACTCTCCTGTTCTTCATAAATGGAAGGAATTTCTTGTGGGAATTGATCATGTGCATCATCCACAAGTTCAATGGGAGGAGGAACTTCATTTTCTTTAGCCCATTTCTCTTCTTGAATCTCTCGCAGGAATTCTGGTGAATACCGATTCATAGAAGACGATGCATCTGGTTCTATGGAGTTAGGCACATAAGCTTCCTGGGCAGGAAGGCTTATCCTTTCACTTGCCTTGTCCTTACTTTGAGAGGCATGGGTCCTTTTCAGATTTTGCAATTAACCTCTCCAATCTTTCTAGCAGTCCATCAAAGTGCAACTATGTCTTAGCTGAACTAGAGAAGTTAAAGAGATGGCTGGCTTCAAACATGGTTTGAGCCAATTCCACCATCTTATAACAAATTTTAGTTCGTTCAAGCTCTAGTTCTGCTCTAGGGTAACACTTTTCATGATCCGTTACGTTTGGCCCTTCCTGTATTCTGGCCTGATATGCCTTAAGCATCATGTCTAGGTCCTCAGGAGTGGGATCTGCTAAGACTAATCCTACTCTAGGGGGTGGTGGGATTGTGTGAGCTGGGTTGTGAAAGAACTTGGAAAAGCTTGTAGAAGGTAGAAAAGTGTGTTTCGAAGCGATGAAGTTTGGTCTAGCCAACCGGCACAAGACCAGCCCTTGAGCTTATGGAGACTCAAATAGACCTTATAAGCATGCGATAAGTGCAAAGAAATACACTATGTAATTTGGAGCATCAAGGAGAATGAGTCGATACAAAACAGATAGGTTCCTGGGTTGACTAACTCAAAAACTTACTATCTATGGAAGAGACAATAAACTTCAAATGCCCATAGCGACCAGCGTGATTACAATTAGAATAAATCCTTGTATGGGAGTGATGAAGATAGGGTTGAGTGTATAGAATGCAAAAAAGTATAAGGAATAAGCAAAATATGCTATAGGAATAAACGAGACATTCACCGGTGGTACTTCCTATTTTTTAGGAATATGCAGAGATTGACCCCGAGACAGAAAAACTCAGATTTCTCCCAATCTGCTAAACCAAATGCTATGAAAATTTATATGCATACACTAGACACTAATAAATTTCTAATGAGCCATCTTTCACTCAATTTCAACCTCTCAAGAGAGAGCAATAGCCTCTGCAAGATTACTATTGGTGAAGAAGATGATGAAGAGAATTGAAGGAGCAAGACAATGATTGTCACAAGTGTATGTATATTGCTTCCATATAATGTACAAGTGATTTGAAGTCTCTATATAGACTCTAGGAATGTTCCATGACTTCTACAATTGAAGTTTGAATTCAAATGAAGGTGGTAATGGTTGTTGGAGGGAATCAACTCACTTTCCTACAATCTAGGAAAAGTGAAGATCTAGTTTGATCTACTTTTAGGTGATTGATTGCTTGATTGAATGCAACTTTAACCACCATAAATTCATAGGATTTGGGCTTTATCTTTCTACCTTCACATGTGTAAAGCTCAATGATTTTAGAACGGTAAATGAACCATCAAAAATCTCTCAAAAAAATACAATAAATGAGCATAAGAAAATGAACTCTCCAACGGATATTCTTTCGACGCGATAGCCTTTGATGTAGATCAAATCCACCTCAAACATAGTGTAACCTTGATGTTCTCACTGTTGATATATTTAGGTAGTGATGTGTGTGAACACTCTACGACCGTCGAGGCACTTTTTTCCCTCTTTAGGAGGTTTTTTTCCCCGCCTATTTCCCTAATGGGCAACTTATCTTTGTACATTCTCTAGTAATACATTCAGTATTGTGTGTTGTGCTCCAAGCTTCTTCTTCTTCCTTGTGTTGTTCATGTGCTTCCATGTCTAACTCCAATAATTGGTATCAGAGCAGGTCGTCGCTTCATCTAGGGCACCGTTGACACTCCGCCGTTTGCAATCTCAGATTTGCACAAAATTTGGTGAGCATACTCAGGATGTTTCAGAGATCAAAACGGTTCACTCTATGGTGCCGAAAACGCGATTTGAGCTCGTTTCAGCCTCCTAACGCACTATCACAGTGCTTGTGCAGGCTATTTCATCTTTTTGTGCTAAAGGTATATACCAGTTTCTGTTTGCCAGTATAAGCGTCTCGAAGTCTGGTACAGGTTTAGCAGAATTCATCTGGGAAGTTCTGTTCAACTTTTTGAGATACAGTCAATTTTCTGCATCAAAGTATTTTAGTCACCGGCCATGGCTGAAAGCAGTGATGTATTCCATATGTTGACTGTTGAGGATAAGTTGGATGGTACCAACTACCCGTTATGGGATTATATGATGCGACATGTGTTGGTTGCAAAAGGACTGTTGAACATTGTGTAGGGTGTCAAAAAACGTCCTATCACACGTGCAACTATTACAACTACAAGTACTGAAGCTGATGTAGAAGGTGTCGAAGATGATGGTATTCTACATATTCCTGTTCATGCTACAATTTCTGCTGCACCTATTGCAGAGCATATTTGTTGGGATGGCAGAGATGCCCAGTCACATGCATTGATAGCTTTGTCTGTCAAACATGCCATTATTCCTTATATTCGCTCTTGCAGAATAGCTAAGGATGCTTGGGATAAACTTACCACATTGTACCAAGCTAGGAATGAGGCTCGTGTTGCTTACCTCTGAAAACAATTGGAGAGTGAGCACATGAATGAAGGTGATTCTATGGACAGTTTCCTAACAAAGATCAAAGACTTGAAGGAACATTTGATTTTTGCTGATGAGTTTATACCAGATAGCTCACTTGTGTAGACCGTTCTGAATGGTCTTCCTGATTCATATCAGAGTTTTGCTTCTACTCTTTGGTTGATGATGAAAGGCAATCCAAATGCCTTGTCATTTGAGGAGTTAGTCTCTGTTCTGTTGCAAGAAGATCAATCTAGGCAGGACAGGTCCATTATGCATGTTGTAGATCAAGCTTTCCTGGCTAGTCAGAAGGGCAAAGGAAAATGGAGCTCTTCTACTAGTAAGCAGAAATCTGCAAATGCTGCACATTCGAAGAACCAAGACAAAGATGAGAAAAAATTAGAAAAGCACAAACTGTTTTGTAAGTACTGCAAAGGGAATGATCATATCATAATTAACTGTCCAAAACTAGCTGCAAAAGAGGCAAAGAAGAAAGAGGTTGGAATGGTTGTTGCAGAAGCCTTTACACCAAAAACGGAGTCTGCTAATCTTGTGCAGGAAGAAGAATGGGCATTTACTACTGTTTGCAGTTTGACCCATCTTCTCATGAGCAGTGCATGTCTGCAGTAGACTCAGATGTTTGGTACTTTGACAGTGGGGCGACCAAACATATTACCTCGCAGCGCAGTTTCTTCTCTTCACTCGAGCCTGCCCCTACAGGGAATACTGTTACATGCGCCAACAACTCCTCTTATCCTGATATGGGAGTTGGTAAGATCATTTTGACTACTGCTGATGGTAGTTCTTTCACTTTGTCAGATGCATTATTTGTGCCAAGGATCCAGAAGAACGTGTTATCAGTTTCTGCATTAGCCAAGATTGGCTTGGTTGTGAAATTTGTTGATGACAGGTGTACAGTTCATGATCTGTCAAATGGCGATGTGATTATTGCTTCTGGCATTTTATATCGTGGGCTATATAAGCTCATAGACTATGAAAGATCTGTAAATGATTTGGCATTTGCAATAAAAGATTCTCAGGCTATGTCAGATGCAAAGCTTTGGCATGCACACTTTGGTCATCTGAATTGCTAGTTTGCTATGCCTGCAGAAATCTGAAATGGTGTCCTCTTTGCCCAAACTTGAGGCACCTGGAAAACATGTTTGTGAAGGCTGTATTTTGGGCAAAATGCAGAGTTCATCCTTTCCAAAATATGGTTCAGTTTGGGCTACTCAGAAATTGTAGTTTGTACATAGTGATGTATGTGGTCCTATGCAGACACCTTCTTTTGGGAATTATCTTTACTTCGTGACTTTCATCGATGATTTTTCCAAGCATGCATGGGTATATCCATTGAAGGCAAAGTCCGAAGTGTTCATGTGCTTCAAACAGTTTTTGGTTTTGGCTGAAAATATGTCAGCATGTAAAATGGGCACCCTCCGTTCAGATCAAGGGGGGGAATATATGTCTTCTAATTTTAATGCATTTCTGGTTGGAGGTGGGATATAACACCAGTGTACAGTGCCATATACACCTCAACAAAATGGAGTTGCTAAACGAAAGAATAGTTCACTCATGGAGATGGCAAGGTGTATGGTCAAGAGTCAGGCTTTACCACATAGTTTCTAGCTTGATGTTGTCATGTGTGCAGCATATGTACTGAACAGGTGTCCCACTAAAGCACTGCAGTCTATCACTCCATATGAGGCTTCGCATGATCGCAAGCCATCTGTTGCTCATCTGTGTGTTTTTGGTTGTTTGGCATATGCATTAGTGTCTGAACAACATCACAGAAAATTGGATGATAAAGTAGTAAAATGTATTTTTGTTGGGTACATTCTGGTTAGCCGTGATGTTGTTTTTGCGGAAGATGCTATTCAGCCATTGCTTTCATGTACTAAGGAGACATCTGTTAGCTCCAAAGACATGTATGATACTTTGCTACCTCTTTTTACAAGTGGACAGTCTAATGCTAGTCCCAAAGAGGCAACTTCTCCACCTTTGCAAGTTTCATGTGATTATGGAGATCATTCCATTTCTGATGCAGATTTACATGATGCACTAGTTGATGAGAGAGCTGATATTTATCAGGCAAAAACTATGCCAAAATGGTTGGTGCAAACTTTGCGTGACAACAAATTAGATGCACCTCTCTCATATCATACTCATTCAGGTTCTCATAGTGCCTCTTTTACATCAGATTGCTATGTTTTGGCTTCATCTAGTCTCTATGATGAGAATGAGCCTGTTTCGTTTGATGAAGCACAAAATTCAAAAAATTGGATGGCTGCTATGCAATCTGAATATGATGCTATAATGAAGAATGCTACTTGGTCTTTGTGTGACTTGCCTCCTGGCAAGAAGTCCATTGGCACTAAGTGGGTATACAAGCTAAAGCGTAAACCTGATGGTACAGTTGACATATATAAGGCTAGGCTTGTTGCAAAGGGTTATGCATACGAACGAGGCATTGATTTTGATGAGACCTTTGCACATACATGCCGTATGACTACTGTTCGGAGCATTCGTGCACTTGCAGCCCATCATGGTTGGAATGTACATTAGTTGGACATTAAAACAGCTTTTCTAAATGGTGACTTGCATGAAGAAGTGTATGTTTTTCAGCCCCATGGCTTTGTGCAAAAAGTTCATGAAAACCAGGTGTGCAGGTTAAAGAAGGAATTATATGGTTTAAAGCAAGCACCACGTGCTTGGTATGAGAAGATACATGCCTATCTAATTGCACGTGGTTTTGGGAACAGTCCAACTGAAAGCACCTTATATATTAAGCGTGCTAATGATGTGCTTTTGATCATTGTTGTCTATGTTGATGACATGCTGCTCATTAGTCCTATTGAGAAGCATATTGCTGATTTTAAGGCTCGTCTGCATGCCTCATTTGAGATGTTTGATTTGGGGCATTTGCATCACTATTTGGGCATTGAGTTTATGCAAGTTGATGGTGGAATGTCTTTGTGTCAAACCAAATATATTGACACATTATTGCAGTGTTTTGGCCTTGAAGAATGGAAGCCTATTGCCACTCCTATGGAGAGAGGTTTACGATTGAGTCTTCATGATGCTAGAGATGCATTTGATGTTGTTCTCTATCAACAGGTTGTTGGATGCTTGATTTATTTATGCATTACTCGGCCAGATATTCAGTTTGTGGTCTCATAGATGAGCAAGTTTATGCATTGCCCAGGAGTCAAACATTGGCAGGCGGTTAAGCGCATCTTTCGCTACTTGAGTGGTACTCGGCTACTTGGGTTGTTTTATCCCAAGGGGGGATCATCACCACCAGATTTGCATGCTTTTTGTGACTCTCATTGGGTTGGTTGCTATGACACTCGTGTGTCCATTAGTGGCTTTTGCTTCATGCTTGGTAGCTCATGTATATCTTGGTTGAGCAAGAAGCAGCCTACTGTGGCCACTTCCAGTTGTGAGGCTGAGTATAGGGCATCTTTCACAGCTATTGTTGAGTGTGTGTGGCTCAGACGCCTTATGGATGATTTGGGTGTTGGTCAGTCTTGTGCCACCACCATCTTCACTGACAGTCAGAGCACATTGGCAGTTGCGAGGAACCCTGTGTTCCATGCTCGCACTAAGCACATTGAGGTGCATTATCATTATGTCAAGGAGAGGTTCTCTGTTGGGGAGATCAGCTTGGCATATGTACCCACGCAGGAGAACATTGCAAACCTTTTCACAAAGGCTCTCCCTAGGAAGAAGTTTGAAGCTTTCTGCAAAGCTTTGGGCTTACTACCTTTTGTGGAGTGATTTCCACATAGCTTGGCACTTCCTTATACATTAGTGCCAGCTACTTGTTCCCCTCATCACTCGTAGGGGGGATTTGTTGATATATTTAGGTAGTGATGTGTGTGAACCCTCTAAGATCGTTGGGGCACTTTTTTCCCTCTTTAGGAGGTTTTTTTCCCCCGACTTGTATATACGCCTATTGCCCTAATGGGTTACTTATCTTTTTACATTCTCTAGTAATACATTCAGTATTGTGTGTTGTGCTCCAAGCTTCTTCTTCTTCCTTGTGTTGTTTGCGTGCTTCCGCAGACGTTTAACCCATAGCTCCCCCTCAAGCTAAAGTATGCTTGAGCCTTCATTCTCTGACAGGTTGAATACCTTCCATAGCTTTGAATGTACAAACCTTTATTCCATCAAGTGCCTTCATCATCATATCTGCTACTTGCTTTTCAGTTGGAACAAAAGAAATGTCAATCTCCTTTGTCATGAGCTTCTCCTTGATGATATGGTAATGGACTTCTATGTGCTTGGTTCTCACATGGAAAATAGGATTTGCCACTAGATGCATGGAACTCACAAGTCGCAAATCTATATAAAATGCTTTTAACCATATTGCCTCTTGAGTTGCTATGGTCAAGCCTCTATACTCTGCTTCAGTTGAGGATAAAGCAATTGTTGGTTGCTTCTTGGAACTCCATGCCACTAGCTTCGAACCTCCAAATGCTAAGTAAACAGATGTACTTTTTCTATCATCCTTAGCTCTTGCCCAATCTGCATCTGAGTAGATTTTGGCATCCAAATCTGAAGAGTAAGGAGAGAATATACCTTCATTGATTGTACCTTTGAGATACTTAAGTACTCTCTTATCTGCATCCATGTGTGGTCTTCTCGATGAGTGCATGAACTGACCAAGCACTCCCACACTATATGAGATGTCTACCCTTGTATGAGTAGCGTATATCAAGCTACCTACCAAGCTTTGATACTCTTTAATGTCTTCAATTTCCTCACCTTCATAAACACTTAGTTTATGATTCATCTCCAAAGGTGTACCTGCAGGTTTAGTGTTCTCCATTTTGAACTTGAGAAGAAGATCATGAATGTATCTTCTCTGAGTCAAATACATTCCTTCATTTGTGTATATCACCTGCATACCTACAAAATATGTGAGCTCACCTAGGTCACTAATTTTGAACTCCTCTTGCATGTGTCTCCTAATCCTTTGAATGCCATTTAGATCATCACCTGTCACAATAATATCATCTACATATACACATAGATAGATAACCTCATTGTGATCCCTTTTGATGAATAGAGAAGGATCTGAGCTGCTAGCTTTGAACCCTTGATCTTGAATATATGTAACCAACCTGTAATTCCAAGCTCTAGGAGCTTGTTTCAATCCATATAATGCTTTCTTAAGTCTGCAAACATAAGATGGATGATTAGGGTTTTCAAAACCTGGTGGTTGTGACACGTATACCTCTTCACTTATACAACCATTTAAGAATGCATTTTTCACATCAAGTTGGAGGAGTCTCCAATTCCTTGCAGCAGCTACACTTATCAATGTCCTGATTGTAGTCATCTTTGCAACTGGTGATAATGTTTCCTCATAGTCTATACCATGAGTTTGTGAGCATCCTTTGGCATTTATTAAGATCATAACCAATGAAGATGCATTTCTCTACCTTTGGATCTAATTTGCCTCTTATTTGTGAAGGTATGTGTGCATACGCTATGCACCCAAAGATCCTGCAATGTTCAAGGCTAGGTCTTCTTCCATTCTTTGATTCAAATGGTGTCATTCCATCCAAGTCTTTTGCTAGGAGTCTATTGATCAGATAGGTGGTTGTGGATTTAGCCTCTACCCACAAGCAATTTGGTAACTTCTTCTCATTTAGCATTGACCTTGTAGCCTCCACAATTGTACTATTTCTCCTCTCTGTCACTCCATTTTTCTTTGGAGTATACATGGTTGGGATTTCCCTTTTGATTCCTCTCTCTTGGAGATATGTATCAAAATTTGTTCCTCGAGTTGCTTTGATGTGAACCTTTTCCCTATACATGGACACTTTTCACTCTAGTGCTAGCTAGAGGTTTTTTCCCCATGTCACCACATACTTGATACACTCATATGTGGTGGTAATTTGTACTTAAGGATATTATTTAGCTCTTAATTCAGTTCAATTCATCATCAATAGAGAGAGCTCTTTTAGTTGTCCGCCTTCTCCGTGTGTCTTCCTGCATTTTTGCTCCTTGTGTGCGCTTCTCATGTGCCTCTTGCACATCTATACACATTTAGAAGTGGTATCAGAGCATGTTCAACTCCTTCTCAATTTTTGGTTTTTTGTGTCATAGTGCGTGCACACTTCTAATAGTGCAAATTGACTTCGAATCATAGAACAATGAATTTCAGCAACCAAGAAACATTTCCACCAGTTGCACATTGCACTAGGGTTTTACCCCCATTTGGAAGGCATTCGTGCAATCATAATGGCCATCAAAGTGACAATTTGTGATATGAAATTTCAACATTGATTTCAGTTTTTGTCGAAGTAAAGAGTTTGTCATATTCTTGTTCTTTAGTGAAATGGCAAGAAGCAATGACTTGTTTGGCATGCTTCAAGCTGAAGATAATATTGATGGGACCAACCATCCAATGTGTTCTTACATGATGAAGCATGTTCTTGTTGCAAAACAACTTTTGAACATAGTGACATATGTAGATCAAAGACCCAAAGGTTCTTCTACTTCACAGTCTACTATCACAGATGGAGCTTCCTCTTCAAGTACTATAGTTAATCCTCCACCTACACAAGCGCAGCTTAGATGGGATGGACAAGATGCTCAAGATCATGTATTGATTATGCTTTTTGGGAAGCGTCATATAGTTCCACACATTCGGTTATGTTCTACATCAAGATAGGCATGGGTCACTCTTGCTTCTTTGTGTCCATGCGTAATGAAGCACATGTTGCATACTTGAGGAAGCAACTTGATGATGTATGTATGGCCAGAAATGATTCTGTGGATGTGTATGTGACACACATCAAGGACTTGAAAGAGAAATTGGCAAACATAGACGAGATTATTCCAGTTGCATCACTCATCTCTAAATTGTTGAAAGGATTGCTAGAATTTTTTCAAAGCTTTGCAACTACACTCCATTAGGTTGCAAAAGGGAATCCAAATACGTATGCATTTGATGAGATTATGTCTCTTCCTTTGCATGAAGAGCAATCTAGTCACACACATCCAACATGATTTTCTACAAGTGCTAGGTATTTCTTGAAACATGAAAACACTTCATCTTTATGCTTCATCAAGTATAGTATTGTCCATATGTTACAATCATCAATGAATGACACATAACACCTAGATCGAGGGATTAAAGGCTCCTTGTTTGCTCCCCATACCTGAATAGAGCCATAGTGCCAGTAACACCATTGCTTTCCAAAAGTGACCCTAGTGATCATAGTTTCGATTCTACTCATATTGATAGCCCCATGATTACTAGATGCAGTTACTTGAGCATAATGAGTCCTATTTGTTGGAACATCAAGCTTACACTATGCTTGAGGTGGATTTGATCTACATCAAAGGCTATAGCATCGAAATAATATCCGTTGGAGAGTTCTTTTTCTTATGCTCATTTATTGTTATTTTTTGAAAGATTTTTGATGGTTAATTTACCATTGTAAAAGCCTTGAGCTTTACACATGTAAAGGTAGAAAGATAAAGCCCAAATCCCACGAATTTGTGGTGGTTGAAGTTGCATTCAATCAAGCAATCAATCACTTAAAAGTAGATTAAACTAGATCTTCACTTTTCCTAGATTATAGGAAAGTAAATTGATTCCCTCCAACAACCATTCCCACCTTCATTTGAATTCAAAATTCACTTGTAGAAGTCGTGGAACACTCCTAGAGTATATATAAAGACTTGAAATCACTTGTACATTACATGGAAGCAATATACATACACTTGTGACAATCATTGTCTTGCTCCTTCAATTCTCTGCATCATCTTCTTCGCCAACAGTAATCTTGCAGAGGCTGGCGCTCTCTCTCTAGAGCTCCAAATTGAGTGCACAATGTCTCATTGGAAAGGTATTAGTGTCTAGTTTATGCCTATACAGTTTCATAGCATTTAGTTCAGTAGAGTGGGAGAAATACGAGTTTTTCTATCTCAAGGTCAATATCTACGTATTCCTGAAAAATAGGAAGTACCACCGGTGAATGTCTCATTCATTCCTATAGCATATTTTGCTTATTCCTTATATTTTTTTGCATTCTATACACTCAACCCTATGAGTATCACTCTCATAAAAGGATTTTTTCTAATTGTAATCACGCTGGTCGCTATGGGCATTTGAAGTTCATTGTCTCTTCCATAGATAGTAAGTTTTTTGAGCTAGTCGACCCGTGAACCTATCTCTTTTGCATCGACTCATTCTCTTTGATGCTACAAAGTACATAGTGTGTTTCTTTGCACTTATCACATGCTTATATGGTCTATTTGAGTCACCATAAGCTCAAGGGCTGGTCTTGTGCCGGTTGGCTAGACCAAACTTCGTCGCTTCGAAATGCATTTTTCTAACTTCTACAAGCTTTTCCAAGTTCTTTCAGTGGTATCAAAGCTAAATCAAGATGGGTGACGACTTTCCCTCAATGATCGAGAAGCTTGATCGACACAACTACGCCGCTTGGCAAATCAGGATGGGGGCCTACTTGCAAGGTAGAAATCTTTATGGAATTGTAGCAGATGATGAATCTATGCCTATTCCAAGATCCAAAGGAGGACCTACACAAGAGGAGACAGATAAGCTCACACTTTGGTGCGCAAGGGATGCTCAAGCAAGGTGGTACATACTAAACTCTATCTCCTACTTTCTATTACCACATATTAGAGGATGCAAGACATCTCAAGAGACTCGTGATGCCCTCAAGACTTTCTTTTCTTCTAGTACCAAAGCAAGAAAGAATCATGTTTTGAATGAGTTCAACCAAATGAAGACCTAAACAAACCATCACAGAGTTTGTTACCAAGGTGAAGGAGGTTGTGGATCAATTAGCATCTATTGAAGAGTTGATTGAAGAAGAGGTCATCATGAGGCCAATTCTCAATGGCATTCAAAGTGATAAGCAATGACAATCCTTCAAGACGGCTTATGATCTCATCATGGATGTGCAAACTCGAGACTTCAACATCTTAATTGGACAATTCTTCAATCAAGAACCCAACAATAGCATAAAGGAAGGTAATTCTTATCATGGTAATTCAACTAGTGCTCTATATGCAGATAAGAAGTATAAGAAGTAAAAAGGCAAGAAGAAGGAAGAAGATGAAGAAGAGACCTCCCAAGCCAACTTCGCAAGCAAGAGCAAGTGGAAAGGGAAGAAGAAAGGACCAAAGCAAGACAAAGACAAAGGTCAGAATGTTCAACCTTGTGCCATATGCGATAAGACAAACCACACCACTCAGAATTGCTGGTTCAATGGGAACACCCAGAAAGGAAGTGGAAGAGGTGGATATGGAAGCAATAGAGGCAGAGGTGGACACAACTTCAACAATAACAATAGAGGCTATAATAGAAGGGACTACAACAATTATTTAGAAGATCAACCACATGAAGACTCATTGCTTCTTATGAATCTAACCCACAAAGAAGGTAAAGAAGATGATCATTTGTTCTACATAGATTTAGGATGTTCGAATCATGTTGCAGGCAACATTGCTCTTCTATCTGATTTGGAAAGTCCAAAGCATAGACATGAAGTGAAAACAGGGGATGACACAAAGCTCAATGTGGAGAAGATTGGTAATGTCAAAGCTTCCAATGGTAGGACAAACATTCTAAGTAAGGTTCTCTATGTACCCACTATCACTAAAAACCTAATAAGTGTAGGCCAAACAGTTGAAAAAGGCTTGCAAGTTAAGTTCGTGCAACATGGAGCTTTTGTAGAAGATCCATGTTAAGGCTTCAAAAAGATAGCCCGAGGTGAGAAGCATGGTAGGCTCTTTACTAGGAACATAGCTCTATTCAACTTTGGGTCTCAAACCCTAAGTGACCTTGAAGTGTGGCATAAGAGACTTGCTCATGTGAATGAAAGAACCTTGAAGGATATATGCAGGGATCAAAGTGTTCTAGGACTGTCGACCATATCAAAGCAACACATGATCAACAGGTGTGATGCATGTCAGATTGGGAAGGCACAAAGACAACCATTCAATGACAAAGGCTACATCCACAAAAACATATTGGACTTAGTACCTACAAATGTATGGGGACCAAATCAAGAACCTTCATTGGCAGGATCAAGGTATTATGTCTCATTTATTGACGACCATAGTAGATGGACTGTTCTATATTTTATCAAGAGTAAGAATGAAGTTTTTGATTGCTTCAAGAAGTATCTTGCACATGTGGAGAATCATACAGGTAGATCACTAAAGAAGCTTAGATATGATGGCGGGGGAGAATACTTCTCCAAAGAGTTTGATGAGTTATTGCACGACAAAGGTATAAAAAGGGAAGTGACTACTAGGTACTCTCCTCAACTAAATGGAATTGCAAAGAGGAGAAACAAGACATTGGTTGGATCAGCCCAAACAATGCTTGAAGAAAAGAAGTTTCCACATTATCTATGGGCAGAAGCTATTTCAACCGCTCTGTACCTTGTCAATAGACTACCATCCAAATCACTTCAAGGTATGACTCCTTATGAAGCATGGCATGGAAGAAAACCTAGTCTTGGACATTGATGGGTTTTTTGGTTGTTTAGCTTATGTTCATGTACCATCACAAATAAGAGGTAAGCTAGATGAAAGGGCAAGAAAGGCAGTGTTTATTGGATATGATTCAACTCAGATGGGTTATAGGTTCTTCAATCCTTCAACCAAGCAATTCACTACAAGTAGAGATGTTGTGTTTGAAGAACACAGGTCTTGGTACGCCGAAGACAAACAAAAGGTAACACTACCATATGATCTTGATTCTGACTTTTATCAATTAGGAGGCAAGCATGATACATGGGTCGAGGATCCAAGAAGTGATACAGACGATGACTAAGATGAAAGGGAAAAGGATTACAAGCTATGGAAGTCAAGAGGCAAAGCAAAGATGCAAGAGGTTGGAGAATGCTCCAAAGAAGCACGTAGAAGATCAGCAAGAGAGAAGAAACAACCAAAAAGGTATGGATATGATTCCACATTTGTTACGAATCATTCAATATACTTGGCAAAAGACTCAAATTCAGAGGAACCCTCAACCTATGAAGAGGCAAAGGGAAACCCTAATTGGGAAAGGCCATGAAAGAAGAGATAGATGCATTGAAGGAGATGGACACTTGGGATTTGGTTCCAATATCACCGAATCAAAAGGTAATTAGTTGCAGATGGGTATATAAAGTTAAAAAAAACTCAGATGGATCAGTTTGCACGTACAAGGCAAGATTAGTTGCCAAAGGATGCTCACAAACTCATGGTATAGACTATGAGGAAACATTCTCACTAGTTGCAAAGATGACTACAATCAGGACATTGATAAGTGTAGCTGCTGCAAGGAATTGGAGACTTCTCCAACTTGATGTGAAAAATGCATTCTTAAATGGTTGGATAAGTGAAGAGGTATACATATCACAACCACCAGGTTTTGAAAACCCCAATCATCCATCTTATGTTTGCAGACTTTAGAAAGCATTGTATGGATTGAAACAAGCTCCTAGAGCTTGGAATTACAGGTTGGTTACATATCTTCAAGATCAAGGTTTCAAAGCTAGCAGCTCAGATCCTTCTCTATTCATCAAAAGGGATCACAATGAGGTTATCTATCTATGTGTATATGTAGATGATATTATTGTGACATGTGATGATCTAAATGGCATTGAAAGGATCAAGAGACACATGCAAGAGGAGTTCAAAATCAGTGACCTAGGTGAGCTCACATATTTCCTAGGTATGCAGGTGATATATACAGATGAAGGAATGTATAATTTGACTCAAAGAAGATACATTCAGGATCTTCTTCTCAAGTTCAAAATGCAGAACACTAAACCTGTAGGTACACCTTTGGAGATGAATAATAAACTTAGTGTTTATGAAGGTGAGAAAATTGAAGACCTAAAAGAATATCAAAGCTTGGTAGGTAGCTTGATATATGCTACTCATACAAGGTTAGACATCTCATATAGTGTGGGAGTGCTTAGTCAGTTCATGCACTCACCGAGAAGACCACACATGGATGCGACTAAGAAAGTACTTAAGTATCTCAAAGGTACAATCAACGAAGGTATATTCTATCCTTATTCTTCAGAGTTAGATATCAAAATCTATTGAGATGCAGATTGGCAGGAGCTAAGGATGATAGAAAAAGTACATCTGGCTACTTAGCATTTGTAGGTTCGAAGCTAGTGTCATGGAGTTCCAAGAAGCAACCAACAGTTGCTTTATCCTCAACTAAAGCCGAGTACAGAGGCTTGACCATAACAACTCAAGAGGCAATATGGTTAAAAGCATTGTATACAGATTTGGGACTTGTGAGTTCCAAACCTCACATATTTGGAGACAATGTAAGTTCCATGCATCTGGGGGCAAATCCTATTTTCCATGTGAGAACCAAGCACATAGAAGTCCATTACCACTTCATCAGGGAGAAGCTCATGGCAAAGGAGATTGACATTTCTTTTGTTCCAACTGAAAAGCAAGTAGCAGATATGATGATGAAGGCACTTGATGGAATAAAGCTTTGTAGATTCAAAGCTATGGGAGGTATTCAACCTATAAGAGAATGAAGACTCAAGCATACTTTAGCTTGAGGGGGAGCTATTGCAACATGAATCTTACACTATGCTCGAGGTGTATTTGATCTACATCAAAGGCTATAGCGTCGAACGAATATCCGTTGGAGAGTTCTTTTTCTTATGCTCATTTATTGTACTTTTTTGAGAGATTTTTGATGGTTCATTTACCATTGTAAAAACCTTGAGCTTTACACATATAAAGGTAGAAAGATAAAACCCAAATCTCATGAATTTGTGGTGGTTGAAGTTGCATTCAATCAAGCAATCAATCACCTAAAAGTAGATCAAATTAGATCTTCACTTTTCCTAGATTGTAGGAAAGTGAATTGATTCCCTCCAACAACCATTCCCACCTTCATTTGAATTCAAACTTCACTTGTAGAAGTCCTGGAACACTCCTAGAGTCTATATAAAGACTTGAAATCACTTGTACATTACATGGAAGCATTATAATAACACTTGTGACAATCATTGTCTTGCTCCTTCAATTCTCTACATCATCTTATTTGCCAACAGTAATCTTGCAGAGGCTGTTGCTCTCTCTTCAAAGCTCCAAATTGAGTGTAAGATGGCTCATTGGAAATTTATTAGCTTCTAGTTTATAGCTTTAATTTTTCATAGCATTTGGTTTAGGAGGTTGGGAGAAATCTGAGTTTTTCTCTCTCGGGGTCAATCTCTACGTATTCCTGAAAAATAGGAAGTACCACCGGTGAATGTTTCATTCATTCCTATAGCATATTTTGCTTATTACTTATAATTTTATGCATTCTATACACTCAACCCTATGTGTATCACTCCCATAAAAGGATTTTTTCTAATTGTAATCACGCTGGTTGCTATGGGCATTTGAAGTTCATTGTCTCTTCCATAGATAGTAAGTTTTTTGCGCTAGTCAACCCGCGAACCAATCTGTTTTGTATTGACTCATTCTCCTTGATGCTCCAATATACATAGTGTGTTTATTTGCACTTAGCAAATGCTTATAAGGTCTATTTGAGTCTCCATAAGCTCAAGGGCTGGTCTTGTGCCGGTTGGCTAGACCAAACTTTGTCGCTTCGAAACACATTTTTCTACCTTCTACAAGCTTCTCCAAGTTCTTTCACTATTATTATGAAGACCTGAGTGAAACTAGTTGGGAGCTAGAGTATGAAAATGTCATGTATGCGAACCCCAACTCTAGGCCTCAACCTAGGCAGGTAAGAACCCCATTTCCTAGAGGATCGTGCTACCGATGTCAGGGAGATCATCATTCATGATTTCCCTATGCGTGCACCTGCACAAACCCAATCTGTGACAATTCAAGGTTTTTGTTCCGATTGTGTGAAAGAGCATTTCTTGCAAGATTGTCCCAAAAACCCATATAATACTAAAAATCACTCCTATCAATGTTATTGGGTTAGTGGTAGACTCTACAGGAAGTGTGACTTCTAGTGCCTCTGTGCAAGTGGTCACTAGAGCTCAAGCCTTGCAACCAAACTAGGGTTTAGGATAGGAAAAGAGTTTTGAGGTTAGTGAGATGGAGAGCATAATAAAGAAGAGGATGGGAGATTGGAAGGATAGTCGAGAAAGAATGAAAAGGCAATGGGCAAAGAAGATGAGTGAACTCGAGGAAAGCCTAAGAGAAACGAAAGCGAAGATAATTGAACTCACATCTCAAACTCACTCTCACACTACCCACCACCACCATTCCCACCTCCCTCCAATCCACCACCTTCCAACCTGTTGGAGCATCAAGCTTACACTATGCTTGAGGTGGATTTGATCTACATCAAAGGCTATCGTGTCAAACAAATATCCATTGGAGAGTTCTTTTTCTTATGCTCATTTATTGTATTTTTTTGAGAGATTTTTGATGGCTCATTTACCGTTATAAAAGCCTTAAGCTTTACACATGTAAAGGTAGAAACATAAAGCCCAAATCCCACGAATTTGTGGTGGTTGAAGTTGCATTCAATCAAGCAATCAATCACCTAAAAGTAGATCAAACTAGATCTTCACTCTTTCCTAGATTGTAGGAAAGTGAATTGATTCCCTCCAACAACGATTCCCACCTTCATTTGAATTCAAACTTCACTTGTAGAAGTTGTGGAACACTCCTACAGTCTATATAAAGACTTGAAATCACTGTACATTACATGGAAGCAATATACATACACTTGTGACCATCATTGTCTTGCTCCTTCAATTCTCTACATCATCTTCTTCGCCAATGGTAATCTTGCAGAGGTTGCTGCTCTCTCTTTAGAGCTCCAAATTGAGTCAAAGATGGCTCACTAGAAAGGTATTAGTATCTATTTTATGTCTATAAACTTTCATAGCATTTGCTTCAGTAGATTAGGAGAAATCTGAGTTTTTCTGTCTCGGGGTCAATCTCTACATATTCCTGAAAAATAGGAAGTACCATTGGTGAATGTCTCATTCATTCCTAGAGCATACTTTGCTTATTCCTTATACTTTTGTGCATTCTATACACTCAAACGTATGTTTATCACTCCCATAAAATGATTTATTCTAATTGTAATCACACTAGTGGCTATGGGCATTTGAAGTTCATTGTCTCTTCCAAAGCTCGTAAGTTTTTGAGCTAGTCGACCCGCGAACCTATCTCTTTTGTATTGACTCATTCTCCTTGATGCTCCAAAGTACATAGTGTGTTTCTTTGCACTTTTCGCATGCTTATAAGGTCTATTTGAGTCTCCATAAGCTCAAGGGCTGGGCTTGTGCCAGTTGGCTAGAACAAACTTCGTCGCTTCGAAACACAATTTTCTACCTTCTACAAGCTTCTCCAAGTTCTTTTAGTGGTATAAGAGCTAGATCAAGATGGGTGACAGCTTTCCCTCAATGATCGAGAAGCTTGATTGACACAACTATGCAGCTTGGAAAATCAGGATGGAGGCCTATTTGCAAGGTAGAAATCTTTATGGAATTGCCGCAGGTGATGAAGCTATGCCTATTCCAAGATCCAAAGGAGGACCAACACAAGAGGAGACAGATAAACTCACACTTTGGTGTGCAAGGGATGCTCAAGCACGGTCGTACATACTAAAATCTATCTCTAACTTTCTATTACCACATATTAGAGGATGCAAGACATCTCGAGAGACTTGGGATGCCCTCAAGACTTTCTTTTCCGCTAGTACCAAAGCAAGAAAGAATCATCTTTGGAACGAGTTCAACCAAATGAAGAAGACAGCTAAACAAACCATCAAAGAGTTTGTTACCAAGGTCAAGGAGGTTGCGGATCAGTTAGCATCCATTGGAGAGCTGATTGAAGAAGAGGTCATCGTGAGGCAAATTCTCAACGACATTCGAAGTGACAAGCAATGGCAATCCTTCACGACGGCTTATGATCTCATCATGGATGTGCAAACTCCAGACTTCAACATCTTTCTTGGACAACTCTTCAATCAAGAAGCCAACAATAGCATAAAGGAAGGTAACTCTTATCATGGTAATTCAACTAGTGCTCTACTGAAGATAAGAAGGATAAGAAGTAGAAAGGCAAGAAGAAGAAAGAAGATGAAGAAGAGTCCTCCCAAGCCAACTTCGCAAGCAAGAGCAAGTGGAAAGGGAAGAAGAAAGGACCAAAGCAAAACAAAACCAAAGGTCAGAATGTTCAACCTTGTGCCATATGCGATAAGATCAACCACACCACTCAGAATTGCTGGTTCAATGGGAAGACCCAGAAAGGAAATGGAAGAGGTGGATATGGCAGCAATAGAGGCAGAGGTGGACACAACTTCAACAATAACAATAGAAGCTATAATAGATGGGACTACAACAATTATTTAGAAGATCAACCACATGAAGACTCATTGCTTCTTATGAATCTAAGCCGCAAAGAAGGTAAAGAAGATGATCATTTGTTCTACATAGATTCAGGATGTTCGAATCCTGTTGCAGGCAACATTTCTCTTCTATCTGATTTGGAAAGTCCAAAGAATAGACATGAAAGTGCAAACAGGGGATGACACAAAGCACAATGTGGAAGTGGAAGAGGTGGATATGGCAACAATAGAGGCAAAGGTGGACACAAGTTCAACAATAACAATAGAAGCTATAATAGATGGGACTACAACAATTATTCAAAAGATCAACCACATGAAGACTCATTGCTTCTTATGAATCTAAGCCACAAAGAAGGTAAAGAAGATGATCATTTGTTCTACATAGATTCAGGACATCCGAATCATGTTACAGGCAACATTTCTCTTCTATCTAATTTGGAAAGTCCAAAGCATAGACATGAAGTGCAAACAGGGGATGACACAAAGCACAATGTGGAGAAGATTGGTAATGTCAAAGCTTCCAATGTCAAGACAAACATTCTAAGTAAAGTTCTCTATGTACCCACTATCACTAAAAACCTAATAAGTGTAGGCCAAATAGTTGAAAAAGGCTTGCAAGCTTTTGTGGAAGATCCATGTCAAGGCTTCAAAAAGATAGCCCGAGGTGAGAAGCATGGTAGGCTCTTTACTTTTGAAGTAGGAGAAACCAGGAACGTCGCTCTATTCAACTTTGGGTCTCAAACCCTAAGTGAGCTTGAAGTGTGGCATAAGAGGCTTGCTCATGTGAATGAAAGAGCCTTGACGGATATATGCACGGATCAAAGTGTTCTAGGACTGCCAAACATATCAAAGCAACACATGATCAACAGGTGTGATGCATGTCAGATTTGGAAGGCACAAAGACAACCATTCAATGACAAAGGCTACATCGACAACAACTTATTGGACTTAATACATACAGATGCATGGGGACCAAGTCAAGAACCTTCATTGGCACGATCAAGGTATTATGTCTCATTTATTGATGACCATAGTAGATGGACTATTCTATACTTTATCAAGAGTAAGAATGAAGTGTTTGATTGCTTCAAGAAGTATCTTGCACATGTGGAGAATCATACAGGTAGATCACTAAAGAAGCTTAGATCTGATGGAGGGGGAGAATACTTCTCCAAAGAGTTTGATGCGTTTTTGCAGGACAAAGGTATCAAAAGGGAAGTGAGTACTAGGTACTCTCCTCAACTAAAACGAATTGTGGAGAGGAGAAGCAAGACACTAGTTGGATCAACCCGAACAATGCATGAAGAGAAGAAGTTGCCACACTATCTATGGGAAAAATCTATTTCAACTAATGTGTACCTTGTCAATAGACTACCATCCAAATCACTTCAAGGTATGACTCCTTATGAAGCATGGCATGGAAGAAAACCTAGTCTAGGACATTGCAAGGTTTTTATTTGTTTAGCTTATGTTCATGTACCATCACAAATAAGAGGAAATCTAGATGAAAGGGCAACAAAGGCAATGTTTATTGGATATGATTCAACTCAGATGGGTTAGAGGTTCTTCAATCCTTCAACCAAGCAATTCACTACAAGTAGAGATGTTGTGTCTGAAGAACACAGGTCTTGGTATGATGAAGACAAACAAAAGGTAACACTACCATATGATCTTGATTCTGACTCTTGTCAATTAGGAAGCAAGCATGATACACAGGTCCAGGATCCAAGAAGTGATACACACGATGCCCAAGATGAAAGGGAAAAGGATTACAAGCTATGGAAGTCAAGAGGCAAAACAAAGATGTAATAGGTTGGAGGATGCTCCAAACAAGCACCTAGAAGATCAGCAAGCGAGAAGAAACAACCAGAAAGGTATGGATATGATTCCACATTTGTTACAAAACATTCAATATACTTGGCAAAAGACTCTATTTCAGAGGAACCCTCAACCTATGAAAAGGCAAAGGGAAACCCTAATTGGGAAAAGGCCATGAAAGAAGAGATAGATGCATTGAAGGAAATGGACACTTGGGATTTGGTTCCAATGTCACCAAATCAAAAGGTAATTGGTTGGAGATGGGTACATAAAGTTAAAAGAAACTCAGATGGATCAGTTTGCAGGTACAAGGCAAGAGGAGTTGGTACCCAAGAAACCATCTATGAAGGTTGTTGGCTCAAGGTGGATATACACCGTAAAGAAGAATTCTAATGGCTCAATTAACAGATACAAAGCAAGGCTTGTAGCCAAAGGATTTGTGCAAACCCAAGGCATTGATTATGAAGAAACATTTTCACCTATTGCAAAAATGCCTACTATTAGAGTACTCATGAGTGTTGCATATTCCAAGAATTGGAAGATATATCAAATGGATGTTCAAAATGATTTTCTAAATGGATGGATTTTAGAGGAGGTGTACATGGCTCAACCTCCTAGTTTTGAAGATCAATCATACCCTGAACATGTGTGAAGGTTGAGGAAAGCCTTGTATGGCTTGAAGCAAGCTCCTAGATCTTGGAATCATAGACTTGTCACTTACTTGTAGGATAAAGTTTTTATTGCAAGCAAGGCAGATCATTCCCTCTTCACTAAGAGGAAACATTCAAAGGTCATATACTTATGTGTATATGTGGATGATATAATCATCATAGGAAATAATGCAGATGGAATAAGGAGGATCAAAGCTCAAATGAAGGAAGAGTTCAAGATCAGTGATCTTGGTTTGCTCACATACTTCCTAGGTTTGGAAGTGGTATATACAAAGAAAGGTATGTTCCTCACTCAAAGAAAGTACATTGGATATATGCTCTCTAAATTCAAGATGGAGAATACAAAGAGTGCAAGTACTCCCATGGGGGTAAATCTGAAATTAAGTGCTCATGAAGGTAAATTGATTGAAGATATAACTAGCTATCAAAGTCTAGTTGGAATCTTGAATTATGTTACTCTAACTAGAATAGATATTTGTTATGTAAGTGTGCTCAGTAAGTTCATGCACACTCCAAGGAAGCCTCACATGGAGGCATCCAAGATAATTAGTCTAAAGTACTTTAAGGGAATAATCAATGAAGGACTATACTATCCATATACATCTAATAATAGATGTTAAACTCTTCCCTAATGTAGATTGGGCAAGCTCTAAAGATGATAGGAGATGCGCATCTAGATATCTTACCTTTGCAAGTACAAAGTTGATCTCATGTTCTTCAAAGAAGCAACCCATAGTTGCTCTTTCATCAATAGAGGCTGAATGCAGAGGATTTGCAAATGCTACACAAGAAGCTATGTGGATTAGAACCCTATATTTTGATTTAGGGTTGAACACTTCAACTCCATATATATTTGGAGATAAAATTAGCTCATTAGATCTTGCTACTAACCCAATCTATCATGCTAGGAATAAACATATGGAAGTTCACTATCATTATGTCAGGGAGAATATTATGATCAAAGAGATTGAACACTCATATGTATCAACTCATCAATAATGTGCAGATATAATGACAAAGGCTTTGGATGGAAGTAAACTAAATAGATTCAACTCAATGATTGGATGATAGGAATCATGTAGTGGACTTCCCTTGTATCATATGTTCAATAGCATTTAGTGTTACCGTTAGTGTCCATGTGAAAGGCCAAATGGCCACTGGACACTTCTTTGTATATGTTCTTTAATAAAACATATAGTGGCATGGTCAGTCCCAGACTGTAAGTTTGACCGCATTTGTAAGACCTAAGAGGTCTATCTTCGTGCTCCCTGTGTACTGTGTTTTTTGCATATTTTGCAGTCTCTGTGCGGAGTACCGTGTGCGGACTTAGGAGTTCCATTTTCTACTCCGAGGATATCATCATGGAGCTCTCGATAAGGAGAGCCCGGTGTGGTGCATTGCCATAGAAACCCTTCACTCGTATCAGAGCAGTTTGCTGCAAACACTTTGTTCCTTTTGTGCAAGCGAAGCGAGCACCCCCTCCCCCCCCCCCCGGGTTTCTCCAAGGCTTACGACTAAAGCGGCGACCAAGGCATAGACCTTGGCATACCTTGTCATCCGAGTCACCGAAGTCACCGTTGGTGCCATTGGCTACGTGGGAGGGAGGACCTCAATGAACAAAGAAGATAGAGGTTCTCGATACTTCCCGGGATGTCACCCATCCCAATACTGTTCCCCCCAGAGATCGCTTAACCGTGCCACTAAGCTACACTCTTGTGGTGTCTAAAGAAGGGGAAAGACTAAGGTTGACATTACCTTGAACATGTTTTGGTCCCTCAAAGCTTCATTCTTTGCTTTCAAGACTATTTTTGAAGCATTTTTGGGGTGTCTTTTGGAGCGGCGCTTACGTTCTTTGCATAAAGCCTTTTATGTTTGATAAAGAGGGTCATGGTGAGGTTTTCTTAACTGGGAGACACCTAGATGTTGGGGTCTCTTCAGTGATGCAGGTGGAAGACTTACCCAACCTCGCCATAGGAGATGTATGATAGTTGTTCATTGGTGCTCGATAAGCCTAATTGGCTTCTATTGGGTAACTGATTATATGTAGTGGAGTCAGTGATTCACTAAAACTTTTTCAAGATTTTTTGGTTTTGTCAACTATACAGTGGACGATTTACTCCTTGATACACTTATTCGTTGGTGTTCGGACTCTTCTAGCTCCATTATCATTCCGTTCAGTTCTCTACCATCATGTCATCAGAGATCTCCGGCACATCCAGTGGATCAGGGTCTAGTGCCAGTGTTCCGAGGAGGAGCTATAACTTGCAGGGCAAAGGCCATTTTGAGATCCGAAAATTTGATGGCACAAACTTTGCTTTATGGAAGAATCAAACTAAAGATGTGTTGATTCAAAGGAGGCAATGGAAGCCAGTAAATGGAATTTCAAAGAAGCTTGCTGACATGGGTGAAGATGATTGGGATGAGTTAGATGAAATTTGCACCTGGCATATAATGTTTACTTTACAGTATTAGACTATGAAAGTGCAGAGGAGCTTTGGAAGAAGTTATGCAAAACATATGAAAAAGAGACGGCATCAAATAAAGTCTATCTGATGAGAAAATTATTGTTGATATATTTAGGTAGTGATGTGTGTGAACACACTAGGACCGCCGGGGCACTTTTTTCCCTCTTTAGGAGGTTTTTTTCCCTCGGCTTGTATATACGCCTATTGCCCTAATGGGCTACTTATCTTTGTACATTCTCTAGTAATACATTCAGTATTGTGTGTTGTGCTCCAAGCTTCTTCTTCTTCCTTGTGTTGTTCGCGTGCTTCCGCAGAAGTCTAACTCCAACAATTGGTATCACAGCAGGTCGTCGCTTCATCTAGGGCGTCGACACTCCTCCGTTTGCAGTCTCAAAATCGTACGAATTTTGGTGAGCATACTCCCTATCGCAGTGCTTGTGCAGGCTATTTCGTCTTTTTGTGCCAAAGGTATATACCAGTTTCTGTTCGCCAATTTAAGCGTCTCAAAGTCTGCTACAGGTCTAGCAGAACTCGTCTGGGTAGTTCTGTTCAACTTTTTGAGATACAGTCAATTTTCTGCATCAAGGTATTTTAGTCACCGGCCATGGCTGAAAGCAGTGATGTATTCCGTATGTTGGGCGTTGAGGATAAGTTGGATGGTACAAACTACCCACTATGGGCTTATATGATGCCACATGTATTGGTTGCAAAAGGATTATGGAACATTGTGCAGGGTGTTGAAAGACGTCATGTTACACCTGTAACAACAGGTACTATGAATACATGTGCTGGAGTTGATGAAGATGGTGTCGAAGATGATATTGTGCAGATTCCTGTTCGTGCTGCTATTTCTGCTACACCTACTATAGAGCAAATTTGTTGGGATAGCAGAGATGCCCAGGCACATGCATTGATAGCTTTGTCTGTCAAACGTGCCATTATTCCTCACATTCGCTCTTGCAGAACAGCTAGGGATGCTTGAGATACACTTACCACATTGTACCAAGCTAGGAATGAGGCTCGTGTTGCTTACCTCCGAAAACAGCTGGAGAGTGAGCACATGAATGAAGGTGATTCTATGGATAGTTTCCTAACGAAGATCAAAGATTTGAAGGAACAGTTGATTTCTGCTGATGAGGTTATACGAGATAGCTCACTTGTGCAGACCGTTCTGAATGGTCTTCCTAATTCATACCAGAGTTTTGCATCTACTCTTCGCTTGATGATGAAAGGCAATCCGAATGCCTTATCATTTGAGGAGTTAGTTTCTGTTCTGTTGCAGGAAGATCAGTCCAGACAGAACAGGTCCATTATGCATGTTGCAGATCAAGCTTTCCTGGCTAGTCAGATGGGCAAAGGAAAATGGAGCTCTTCTACTAGTAAGCAAAAATCTGCAAATGTTGCACATTCAAAGAACCATGATAAAGATGAGAAGAAATCAGAAAAGCACAAATTGTTTTGCAAGTACTGTAAAGGGAATGATCATATCATAAAGAACTGTCCAAAACTGGTTACAAAAGAGGCAAAGAAAAAGGAGGCTGGAATGGTTCTTGCAGAAGCCTCTACACCAAAAACAGAGTCTGCTAATCTTGTGTAGGAAGAAGAATGGGCATTTACTATTATTTGCAGTTTTGACCCATCTTCTCATGAGCAGTGCATGTCTGCAGTGGACTCAGATGTTTGGTACTTTGACAGTGGGGCAACCAAACATATTACCTCGCAGCGTAGTTTCTTCTCTTCACTCGAGCCTACCCCTACAGGGAATACTGTCACATGCACCAACAGCTCCTCTTATCCTGTTATGGGAGTTGGTAAGATCATTCTGACTACTGTTGATGGTAGTTCTTTCCCCTTGTCAGATGCTTTATTTGTGCCAAGGATCAAGAAGAATTTGTTATCAGTTTCTGCATTAGCCAAGATTGGCTTGTTTGTGAAATTTGTTGATGACAGATGTACAGTTCATGATCTGTCAAATGGCGATGTTATTATTGCTTCTGGCATTTTATGTCGTGGGCTGTATAAGCTCATAGACTATGAAAGATCTGTGAATGATTCGGCATGTGTAGTTCATGATTCTCAGGCTATGTCAGATGCAAAGCTTTGGCATGCATGCTTTGGCCATCTGAATTTTGCTAGTTTGCTACGCCTGCAGAATCTGATATGGTGTCTTCTTTGCCCAGGCTTGAGGCACCTGGAAAATATGTATGTGAAGGCTATATTTTGGGCAGAATGCAGCGTTCGTCCTTTCCAAAAGATGGTTCAATTCGGGCTACGCAGAAATTGCAGCTTGTACATAGTGATGTCTGTGGTACTATGCAGACACCTTCTTTTGGAAACTATCTTTACTTCATGACTTTCATTGAGGATTTTTCCAAGCATGCATGGGTATATCCATTGAAGGCAAAGTCCGAAGTGTTTTTGTGCTTCAAACAATTTTTGGTTTTGGCCGAAAATATGTCAGCATGTAAAATGGTCACCCTCCGTTCTGATCGAGGGGGGGAATATATGTCTTCTGATTTTAATGCATTTCTGGTTGAATGTGGGATAAAACACCAGTGTACAGTGCCGTATACACCTCAACAGAATGGAGTTGCTGAACGGAAGAACAGGTCACTCATGGAGATGGCAAGGTGTATGGTCAAGAGTCAGGCTTTACCACATAGTTTCTGGCTTGAGGTTGTCATGTGTGCAGCATATGTACTTAACAGGTGTCCCACTAAAGCGCTGCAGTCTATCACTCCATATGAGGCTTGGCATGACCGCAAGCCATCTGTTGCTCATCTGCGTGTTTTTGGTTGTTTGGCACATGCATTAGTGACTGAACAACATCACAGAAAATTGGATGATAAGGCAGTAAAATGTATTTTTGTTGGGTACAGTTCTGAAAGTAAAGGCTATCGTCTGTATCATCCATAGACTAAACACATTCTGGTTAGCCGTGATGTTGTCTTTGTGGAAGATGCTCTTCAGCCATTGCTTTCATGTACTAAGGAGACATCTGTTAGCTCCAAAGACATGTATGATACTTTGATGCCTCTTTTTACAAGTGGACAGTCTAGTGCTGGTCCTAATGAGGCAACTTCTCCGCCTTTGCAGGTTTCATATGATGATGCAGATCATTCCATTTTTGATGCAGATTTACATGATGCACTTGTTGATGAGAGAGCTGATATTGAGCAGGCAAAAACTATGCCAAAATGGCTAGTGCAGACTTTGTGTGACAACAAATTAGATGCACCTTTGTCATATCGTACTCGTTCAGGCTCTCATAGTGCCTCTTTTGCATCAGATTACTATGATATGGCTGCGTCTAGTCTCTGTGATGAGAATGAGCATGTTTCTTTTGATGAAGCACAAAATTCGGAAAATTGGATGGCTGCTATGCAATCTAAATATGATGCTATAATGAAGAATGGTACATGGTCTTTATGTGACTTGCCTCCTGGCAAGAAGGCCATTGGCACTAAGTGGGTATACAAGCTGAAGCATAAACCTGATGGTACAGTTGACAGCTATAAGGCTAGGCTTGTTGCAAAGGGTTATGCACAGGAAAGAGGCATTGATTTTGATGAGACCTTTGCACCTACATGTTGTATGACTACTGTTTGGAGCATTTGTGCACTAGCATCCCATCATGGTTGGAATGTACATCAGTTGGACATTAAAACAGCATTTGTGAATGGTGACTTGCATGAAGAAGTGTATGTTTTTCAGCCCCGTGGCTTTGTGCAGAAAGGGCATGAAAACCAGGTGTGCAGGTTAAAGAAGGCATTATATGGTTTAAAGCAAGCACCATGTGCTTGGTATGAGAAGATGCATGCCTATCTGATTGCACATGGTTTTGAGAACAGTCCAATTGAAAGCACCTTATATGTTAAGCATGCTAATGATGTGCTTCTGATCATTGTTGTCTATGTTGACGACATTCTGCTCACTGGTCCTATTGAGAAGCATATTGCTGATTTCAAGGCTGATTTGCATGCCTCATTTGAGATGTCTGATTTGGGGCATTTGCATCACTATTTGGGCATTGAGTTTATGCAAGTTGATGGTGGGATGTCTTTGTGTCAAACGAAATATATTGACACATTATTGCAGCATTTTGGCCTTGAAGACTATAAGCCTATTTCTACTCCTATGGAGACAGGTTTACGATTGAGTCTTCATGATGCTGGAGATGCATTTGATGTTGTTCTCTATCAGCAGGCTGTTGGATGCTTGATTTATTTATGCATTACTAGGCTAGATATTCAGTTTGCTGTCTCACAGATGAGCAGGTTTATGCATTGCCGAGGAGACACACATTGGAAGGCGGTTAAGCGCATCTTTCGCTACTTGAGTGGTACTCGGCTACTTGGGTTGTTTTATCCCAAGGGAGGATCACTACCGCCAGATTTGCATGCTTTTTCTGACTCAGATTGGGCTGGTTGCTATGACACTCGTGTGTCCACCAGTGGTTTTTGCTTCATGCTTGGTAGCTCATGTATATCTTGGTTGAGTAAGAAGCAGCCTACTGTGGCCACTTCCAGTTGTGAGGCTGAGTATAGGGTAGCTTTCACAGTGACTGTTGATTGTGTGTGGCTCAGACGCCTTATGGCTGATTTGGGTGTTCGCCAGTCTTCTGCCACCACCATCTTCACTGACAGTCAGAGCGCATTGGCAGTTGCGAGGAACCCTGTGTTCCATGCTCGCACTAAGCACATTGAGGTGCATTATCACTATGTCAGGGAGAGGTTCTCTGCTGGGGAGATCGGCTTGGCATATGTGCCGACGCAGGAGAACATAACAGACCTTTTCACAAAGGCTCTGCCTAGGGAGAAGTTTGAAGCTTTTCGCAAAGCTTTGGGCTTACTTCCTTTTGTGGAGTGATTTCCACATAGCTTGGCACTTCCTTATACATGAGTGCCAGCTCCTTGTTCATTGCATCACTCCCAGGGGGGATTTGTTGATATATTTAGGTAGTGATGTGTGTGAACACATTAGGACCGTCGGGGCACTTTTTTCCCTCTTTAGGAGGTTTTTTTCCCTCGGCTAAGTCAAGAGTGATAAGTTGAGTAAAAACATGATAACCTTAAGGGAACAAATATAATTAGGTGATTAAACAAGAAAAACCAACAAACTAAAGTTACTCCTAATGGTGCGTTATCAAAGACAAGACCCACACAAAAGATATTTAAAAAGGGCAAGTGATTGATACATAAAAGAATCTTACAACGTTTGTGTACTCTAAAAAATTAAAAGGATAAGTGAACAAAGTCATGAACCTTATATCATGTAAACACATAGGAAAGGCGGACGGAGAATGCCATATATCATATTAACCTAGTGTTAATATCACTATTAAATCTTGGGATCAATAGTTGAGTGATTATCCCTATGTAGTGCACTTAGAGACCAGTGAATTAGAGATGTCATTTAGCATGGAAAGAACCGTAGACCCTAGAAGGAACCTACAAGACTCAGCTTGAATACAGTTGAACCAGCCTCTTAGGTGCTCACATCCATGAGGATGGTTTAAGAAGATCAGTTACCCAGCTTCAAAGTCTAGAACATCCCTTTGGAATTGATCACCATGTGGTTAAATTCGAAGAAGGATCATACATAGGTAAGCAAGCAACCATGTATGAGGTAACCAACTTACCAGCTAGAATGCATGACTTGGGATTTATCATACTTGAGTCCAAAATAGGGGATCCTAAGAATGAGAACAAAGAACAAGAACCTAGAATCCCTAGAGGAAAATCAATCCTAACTAGGATCATAGCCATTGATTGGATCCTTCAAAACAATATGAGAATAGATATTTTCATTAATAGAGATACTATGGAAGCCTTTTGAAGGTTCAAGCCAAACAAACTTAGCAATGTAGATGAGTTCATCATCCATGAGTTCAAGGATAGTGATGTTCCAAGCAATCTCATATATTTGGACGACATCTCGAAAAGAATATATGTTGTTTTATATCCTACTAGGCATGTATGCACTTGGAAAGGCGAAAATATTTTCCCCTCACACAAGCCTACTACCCCTCATGCACAAAATGGAACAGGATCTTCACATGTCCTGGGAGCTCAAAAAGAAAAGTCCAAGGAACAAGTTGAAGTTAGTTTTGTGCACATTATAGGAAGAGAGAGATTAGGAATAGACACAGATAAAACCAAAAGAGAAAGAGCCAGAGGGCATATGAGTCAGAGAGGCATGGAGGACTTTCCTCTGCCTAGACAAAGAGATCATCTAAGAGTCTTTAGACCCTCTCAAGGGGTGAAAACCATGAAAAGTTACTTTGATGGCACAAGAGATTCCTATGACCAAGAAGTCTAATTTAACCAAGTGTTGAGGATGGAACAAGTGAAGAATTTGTTCAATCAATATGAGGCTTTTGGACAAACCCTAAAAACTAGAGCCCTGACATGGTTTTAACCAATGCAACAAGGTCAGTTTAGAAATGTCACACAACTGCTAGATTCTTTCATTGTAGAGTTCTCCAAGAGTGGGATCAGACACAACACCTCATCTTTGATCCATAGTTTCAAACATACACATTATGCGACAATCAAGTTAGTAGGATGTAGTTTCAGGTAGTACATTGAAAGGTGCCCTATCCCATAGTTACCTACTTAGGCTAAACAAGTCTCCTTGTTCTTAGAGCAAAAAGCTAAGGTCATATGTCTACTTGAAGGAGCCACATACCTTAGAGCAATTATGTGCATTGATATTGAAGATAATCTAGGAGACGAACTAGAACTCTCTAGACTCTATAAGATCAACTAGTGTTACATCTAAACCCATGACATTGATAGATGAATTCGCATAACAATTAGCCTGAAAGTTAGGAGTTTTTAATAAAAAAGCTTAGAGATTATCATTGTGAAGCATTGTTATACTTGTGGAGGTGATCACATGGCCAACATGTTTCCAATGCAAATGTAGAACTTAGGGAACTTAAGCACACAATATTGCATGATAGAGAGGAAATACACAAACCATGTGGCTTAGGATTGCCCCTATGAAAAATATGCAATTAGGAAGAACTACTAAAAGATATACCAACAGCCATGTAGGTATTAGAACTACTGCCAGTAGTAGCCTCACTATAGGCCACAGCAAAATTACCAACCACAGTATCAAGCACAACCTAGACCTCAACAAGTATTAGGAAAACAACCGCCATCTCCTGGCAATGTAATATCAATCAAGTATGTGGTGATAGAAGATAACCTAAATAGGGCATTAGTGCCAGCATCTCCTCTAATCTCAAAAAACGATCCTCATGCTCAAAGTTTTGATTTGGGACATGGAGATAGCCCACTAGTTTATTACATCAAATCCCTAGAGCATAATGAGACATATCACTATGATATGTCATTGCTAGACCCTAGTTGGGAATTGATGGAGATGATTAATCTCTAAGGTACAAGATATTCTTGAGTTTAGAATACAATTATTCCAAGCATAGCTCAAGACTTTCACCAGTTTTGGAAGTCTTTATCAAAACATGAAATATTAACTCTTCTGTGAAAGATAGCTTCACTTAGGAAAGTCTGCTTCACAAAACTCACTCATTGATTAATGAAATGATTAAAGTTTTCTATGAAATTTTGAAAGAACACTCTCCTAGTGGTTTTGCCACTAGTCCAAGTGAAATTTCTTCAAAATAAATTACAATAGTCTAGACTTACCTCAATATGACAGATCCCTCTCAATCATTAATTATGATTAACTACCTCTTCTTTATACCTACCATTTCTTTAAATGTCTACAACTTAGGTCCATCTGAACTCTTTGTTAACATATTTGTAACTTGATCTTTTGTGGGAGTATACATGACTTCTATCTCTTTGGCAATCACCTTTTCTCTTAGGAAGTGATACTGAATCTCAATATTTTTTGTCCTGGCATGAAACATGTAATAAAGTAAGTTTGTGATCCAAAGGTCTGGCCAATTCAGACAGATCTGAAATCGAACATCGTTTGGTCATCCGTGTGTATGACCAAAGATCTCGAGTTTAGACTTACTAGGAGGTCTTGTGCTCTTGTGAACAAGTGATCCACTTAGCTTAGTGGCTAAGTCTCAAGGATGTGAAGGAGGAGGCCTTGGGTTCAATCCCCATGGGGGACATGGGGAGAGTATTTAGCCCAAAGAGATCTAGAGCCTTCTAGAAGCATCCACTCGAGTTAACTCGAGTTGACTGGGACACTTGGCGCACATGCAGTTACATGGCTAACACATGGCTAGCTAGTATCCACCTGCTCAAGAAGGCAGTCCCCTGGAGAGAGCTATATATAGAGGCATTTGGTTGGGAGGAGACTCATCTCTCTAGCACATGGTGGGGTCATAATATACATTCTCTTGCATTGGTATCAGAGCACCACGCAAGCTTCCATGGTGACCTTGGTGAGGTTACTCCTTGATTTCACATCCTTCATCAAGCTTGGTTTCATTATCATCCTCGCACATTTTTGTGGCTCGCGGCTACAAGATCAGAGGAGGCGGCATTTCAAGTTTGCATTGTGTGGCTCTCGGTTGCAAGATCAGAGGAGGCGGCAGTTCAAATTTGCATGACTATGCAAAACATTTTGATGATTGTAGTACAAAAAATAACAATCTTTCAATCTGGCATTCGCGTTAGGGTTCGAACCCGCATCGACGGCGTGCAACTGTCCTTCTCATGGCCAAGATGATAGGCATAAGCATTGTATATCATACAGTTTTCATATTACTCTTAATATGATTGCAAGCTCAAGCAAAAGTGGAAGTTATTGTGATAGTGCACAGGATTGAACCCATGACCTGCGCTTAGGGAGGGAGATCTCTTCTCCAAGTTGTCCAGCCGCTTGTGTGTCCTGTGATGGACCAGATACTTCACTCTCCATGATACAATGGGCGACACAATTTTTGATGTCTAAGTGGCGGACGAGCAATCTTGATCAACCAAAACGTTCTGCTATACGACTCCGCCAAATATGTTACACGTTCAAAGGTTGATCTTCTGTTGAAGATATCGAGTTTTTGTGGCACAAAAGCTTGGAATGTACAAGCAAAAGGTAAAAGATTTTCTTTAGATGGTCCTGAGCAGGAATTGAACCATAATCGGTTTGCAATTTGACCGCTATGCTAGCCAATCCTTCAAAGCACTGATCATTTGCTTTCAAAGCAAATCTACACTAGTAGAGCGAGAGCTCTTCATCTCTTCGATCTCCATTCGAGAGATACAACCTGGATGTACTAGCTTTGTGCTACCGGAGCCTCTACCAAGGCGCGCTCCAACGATTAAAAAAACAAAAGATTAAAATCTTCTTTTTCTATAATTTGAGTTGTGTGGGAGGACATGCACTCGTGGTGGATGTTGCATATAGTAATTAATGGCTTCAAGAGAAATTTGACTCTTGAGCTCATTGATCATTCTCAAGCACCAACCAAAGATAAAGAGAAGCAATCTTGAATCATGAAGGATCGTGTTTTGGTTTTCATTTCTCGTCGAGCAACAAAGGAAGGCTTCATTTCTTCAAAGAAGAAGACAAGAGGAACCTACGGCCTTCAAGGAAGAGTATGTAATTTTCCTCATGGACCAAAAGATGAAGAATCACTCTTCCTACGGATTAGAGGATGGATGAAGATATGATCAAAGCTAAGTATTTTCCAGTTTATACTTGGCCTTAACGCTTGATTTATCTTGTTTTCATTATTCTACACTTAATCCTAGATGCGCATTGAAATAGCCAAGATTTCAATCGATTAAGTCTAGATTAGGATAATGAAACCATCCACTTCTCATTTCAAGCATTAGTTTGCATTAGGGAAAGACTTGCTTTAAAAAAGAATCCTTGTGCATCAAAGAATGTATTTTGGTAATTTAATTCCATATTTCCTTTCCATTGAGTAAGCTTTTTATTGCACCTCAAGGATATGTTTTTGTGCATTAAGACAAAGGAAAGGATATACATGCATCAAGATTGCATGATATACATTTGTTGAAGCTCAAGGTCAAGGACAAAGCATGGAAGCACATCAAAGAAGTGGACATAGAAGAAGAGAGAGCAAGTAGGGAGCTCCAAGAAGTGTATGTCAAAGTTTCAGAAGAATCCCCTACAAAAATAGTGATTTTCATCACTAGAAACCATTGTAAATACCATTATCTATTTTTAGTAACTCCATTTTGTTCAAGCCGAGGAGTCCTCGAGCTTGAGGAGTATTAGAAGTACCATCATACCAATTTTCATAATTTTTAGACTTCGTTTGAGCCCTCAAATAAGCCCTGGAACCTAATTTTTAACTAGGCCGGACACTAGGTCTGGACAGGGCCAAAACTAGTCAAAAAACTATAAAAAGAGCTAGAGAGCTCATTTTTGGGGTTAGCTGGTTAGAGAATAGAACTTTTGTAAGAGAACTCTTTTGCAATCTAAGCTTTCCATTGTTCCTCTCTTTGATCTTACCTTGTGCGCGTGTGTGTGTATGTGTGTGCATGTTTGTGTGCTTTCACTCACGCACTTGTGCCTTCACTTGCTCGTGGTCTTCATACCGGTCCTCACGTCTCCGCGGATTGACAAGTAAAGGAGGTGGTGCTTACGCTTGAGCTACACCAAATTTTGGCGCCGTTGCCGGGGAGAGAGCTTCGAGGACGAGCGTTGTGATGGTAAGATCGTAGATTTGCGACGTTGGAAGGTAAAAAAACTGTCATTTCAGTTCATTTTCTGTTTTTTCCTCTTCATCTTCATCGTCATCATCATCTCCACCTTCTTCCATCTTCTTCTTCATAGAAAATTCTTGTTTTTTAGTGCATTTTCACCATCTTCATACCATTTTTCATGCATTATTGTGTGGGAAGGAGTTAGGAGGTGCAAGGGAGAGCAAGCGCTGTATTTTTTTCATGATTTTCTGCTCATACGGAGCTCGTCATAGCCGGCGCTCAGAAATTTGAATTTCCCGCCAAAAAACGCGATTCTGTGATGAAAATCGCGATTCTGTGAAAATTCAAAATTTTTTGAAAAATCACGATTTTCAGTTTTCCCGCCTAAAAGTTGGTTGAAAAAAATCGCGATTCTGTGTTTTTCTCAAAAAAAACACGATTCTCTGCTCAAAATCGCGATTCTCTGAAAAACACGATTCTCTGCTCAAAATCGCGATTCTCACCAATCACGATTTTCAGCAAAAACACGATTTTGTGAAAAAGGCGATTCTGTGAAAACACGATTTTTTGCTCAAAATCGCGATTTTCAAAAACACGATTTTCTGCTCAAAATCGCGATTCTCACCAATCACGATTTTCAGAAAAAAAAAAAAAAAAAAAAAAAAAAAAAAAAAAAACACGATTTTGTGAAAAACACGACTTTAGGCTCAAAATCGCGATTCTCACAAATCACGATTTTCAGCCAAAAATACGATTTTGAGAAAAACACGATTCTGTGTCAAAAACACGATTTTGAGAAAACACGAATTTTTGCTCAAAATCGCGATTTTCATGTCAAAAACACGATTCTGAGAAAACACGATTTTCAGTCAAAAACACGATTTTGTGATCAAAATCGCGATTTTCAAAAACACGATTTTGTGATCAACATCGCGATTTTCTGAAACACGATTTTGTGATCAAAATCGCGATTCTCTGAAACACGATTTTGTGATCAAAATCGCGATTTTCAAAAACACGAGAAAACACAAATTTTTGCTCAAAATCGCGATTTTCATGTCAAAAACACGATTCTGAGAAAACACGATTTTCAGTCAAAAACACGATTTTGTGATCAACATCGCGATTCTCTGAAACACGATTTTGTGATCAACATCGCGATTTTCAGAAACACGATTTTGTGCTCAACATCGCGATTTTCAAATCACGATTTTCTGCTCAAAATCGCGATTTTCAAAAACACGATTTTGTGATCAACATCGCGATTCTCTGAAACACGATTTTGTGATCAAAATCGCGATTTTCAAAAACCCGATTTTGTGATCAACATCGCGATTCTCTGAAACACGATTTTGTGATCAACATCGCGATTTTCAGAAACACGATTTTGTGCTCAACATTGCGATTTTTTTGACTTCACAGCATCGCGATTTTCAGAAAGTTCACAAAATCGCGATTTTCTCCAAAGGTCCTGTTTGCCTGTTTTGACCCCCAGGAGCCTGATTTGACATAACTTTCTCATCCAAAGTCCATTTTTTGAGCTCTATAGCTTGTTGGAAAGCTCGTTTCAAATCCTACACGATCTCAACTGTTTTTTTCAAGAATAATGCGTTGATTTTGAGATAGGATAATTTGAAGTTGACCCTCAGGTGGGACTAGGGAACCAAGGGGGCTCTAAAGAATTGTGAACCATACCAAAGGGAAAATTTGGACTCTTGACTAAAGCTTATGAACCTGAGATCTGGTAGACACTTAGGCAAGGATAAACAAAGCATTAGATCTTCTGAGGCTAGTGTCAACCATACATCCAAGTCTTGGGCACAACAACTAAGTGGTCATCTGTTACTCAGATCGGACACAAGTGATTCAGAAATGTCTTTTAGTATGGGAAAACCTGCAGGTGGCTCAGGGACTGCCCATCTACAAACACCGGAAGGTCCCTATAAGACACAGTTGGAATATATTCGGACCAACCAATTAGGTGCTCGCATCTATGAGGATGGTCTGAGGCGATCAGTGGTCCAACTCAAAAATCCAGATCAATCCTTTGGACTTGAACACCCGGTGGTCAAGTTCGAAGAGGGTTCATACATTGATAAGGAAGGAACCATGTATGTGGTTACCAACCAACCAGATAGGACCGATGAGTTTGGAAATATCATTCATGAGAATGAGATAGGAGACCTAGAACAAGGAAACGTAGGACAAGGACCCCAGACTCCTAGAGGTAAGTCAGTTTTGACCCGAGTGATCACTCCGGACTGGATCCCTCAAGACAACAAAAGCATAGAACTATTTTTGAATAGAGAAACAGAGGAAGCCTTTTGGAGGTTCAAGCCAGATCAACCTAGCCAATTGGGCATAGTGATCATCTATGAATTCAAAGATCCTGAGATACCAGGCAAAGTTGTCTACCTGGATAACACATCAGAGAAAATTTTCTTGGTAACGGAACATGATAGACATGCATATACATGGAAGAATGACATGATTTTCCCCCCACCAAGATCCAATGTTTCCCATGGCCTCCAAGGGGTAGGATCATCCCAGGCTCATGAAGCCCAGAGAGAAAGAACTAGAGAGAGACCTGAGGTAAGTTTTGCACACACCGTGGGCAGGAATAGGTTAGGATTTGAAAATGAAAGATCTGAAAGAGAGAGACATCAAGCACATAGGCAACAAAGAGATGAACAGGATTTTCCATTGCTTAGACCCCGGGAGTACCCAAGAACCATTAAACCCAGTCACGTGATCAAGGCAATGAAGAACTATTTCGATGGGACAGGGGATCCTTATGATCATGTGGCCGAGTACAAACAAGTGCTGAGAGCCGAACAAATTGAGGACTGGTTCACCCAGTACGAGGCATTTGGTTTGACCCTTAAAGGCACGGCCTTAGCTTGGTTTCAACCATTGAGTAGAAGCAGCTATCGCGATATAGGTCAACTGCTAGACGAATTCATTGTAGAATTTTCCAAGAGTGGTATCAGGCATAACACATCGTCCCTGATCCATAGTTTCAAGCAGACACCCCAAGAAACAGTGCGACTAGCAGGTAGAAGGTTCAGACAGTACCTAGAAAGATGCCCTGCTCCAGAGCTACCCACACCAGCCAAACAAGTGGCTTTGTTTTTAGATGGCTTATTGAGCACAAAGTTAAGATCCTATGTATACTTGAAAGATCCTAGATCCATTGAAGAGTGTGTACGGACGTGCATAGACATAGAAGATAACTTGGGTGAGGAGTTAGGATTGTCCAAACTCTACAAAGATTCGGATAGTTCTACTAGTCATACTTCAAAGACCTCCACAGAAATAGAAGAGATAGTTGAGCAAGTTGCCAAGAAGCTGGGAGTCCAAAATAAACAAACACAGAGAGTCACTTCATTGAATCGGTGCTATACTTGCGGAGGTGACCACATGGCTAACATATGCCCAATGCAAAACCAAAACATTAGAGAAAGGAATGCTCCATATTGCACTATTGAGAGAAAATACACAAACCACACGGCTCAAGATTGTCCCTACAATAGGCAGGCTGTTAGACAAAATTATCAGCAACCTTACCCACAAGGTAGGTATCAGAATCAATACCAACAGCCATATTACAGACCACAACAGCAATATCAGGTACCATATAGGCCACAACCTGTCTTGGTAAACCAACCACCAGCTCCAGCCAACGTGATTCCAGTCAAGTATGCTGTGGGAGAGGAAAATCCACATAGAGCTTTGGTGCCACTAACCCCATTGATACCAGATAACGACTCTCATGCTCATAGTTCAGACTACTCCCATGAAGGTAGTCCACATGCTTATTACACAGAGTCACCTGAACATAGTGAGATTTACTCGTATCAATATGAGGCACCGCCTATGGAGCAAAATTGGGAGCCAGAATACTCCAATGTCATGTACACAAATCCTAACCCTAGGCCCCAGTTGAGACAAATGAGACCACAAGCTCCTAGAGGATCTTGTTTCAGATGTCATGGTGACCATTTCATTCGTGACTGTCCCCACCCACCATCTCCGAGTCAAGGACAGGCTATCACAATACAGGCTTTTTGTCCTGATTGTGGCAAAGACCATCTCCCCAGAGATTGTCCAAGAAACCCCTCTAGTGCACCCAAGATTACACCCATTAATGTGGTAGGCTTAGTGGCAGATCCAAGTTCAAGTAGTAGCAATGTGGCTCCTATACAAGCTGTCACTAGAGCACAAGCCTTAAAACAGGATAAACCAATAGAACAATCAGAGTCGAGTGAATCGGGAGAGCCTAGTAAGAGGAAAACAAGAACATGGAAGGATACCAGAGAGAAGGCCAATCGCAAGTGGAATAAAAAGTTATCGGAACTAGAAGAAAGCTTAAAAGAAGCGAAAACAAAAATAGAAGACATTGCATCTCAAAGCCCCTCGCATGCCGAAACTCCATCCACTCCACCTCATCCCACCCCACCACCCATTGTAAATAGACCGCAACCAGGGTCTGTTCTTGCAGATCCAACCCCAGAAGGCTTGGACATGATGTTCAAGGCCTACCAGGCTCGAGGGCCTACAGCGGCAAACCTAGACAAGAGTTACCCTAGAGCAGATTTAGAGATTGAACGGATGAAAATGTGCATGAAAATGGTAGAACAAGCTCAAGCCATACTTGAGACTAGTCAAAAGTTCAATCAGACAAACTCTATCAAATCGGATTTGCATTTCCAGGGCTTACTAGAACGATTAGAGCAGTTGGTAAACAAACCACAAGTTTCTTTACCTCCACAGGCTCAACCAGTTATTGAAAGAGGAAGCTCACCACCCAGGGGAGCTTATGTTCCTAATTCCACGGATGCTGGAATACCTCCTTCTATTCAACAGTACTCTCAAGAATTCTTGCGGGAAATACAAGAAGAGAAATGGGCCAAGGAGAAGGGTAATTCCCCTCCTATTCCTGAGATTGATGATCTTCATGATCAATTTCCCCAAGACATCCCATCTATTTACGAAGATGAAGCAGAACAACAAGAGGACGAAAGGTTAGATTTTGAATCTAATACCTTAGAAGAACTGCCTCAATTTCCAGGCCCATGGGAATCTGAATCACTTCAGATTAGAGCTCCCACAATACTGGTAAGAAATGAAGACTCGGTGGTTCCAAGGAACACTGATGTCGTGAAGAACACTAAGGTTCAGTGTCATCTCACTGTAGAAGAGCTGCTCAAAGCAAAACCTGAGCTCTGGAATCATGTGAAGGATCAGGTTCCAGAACTTGATTCTAACATGCCAAAAGCAGGCTCCAAGCAAAGGGTACCAGAGATACCTCTAGACAAAATAGGGGACATGTGTGAGGGTGAAGAAGGTAATACTTATCTTCCCATCACCTACCAAGGTTACACAACCAAAGCAATCATAGATTCAGGTGCTGGTGTTGCTATTGCGACCACCTCCTTGTGGAAGCAATGGGGCAAGCCCACATTAAGACCAAGTAGAATGAAGCTTCAAATGGCTGATGGTCACTTTGAAAGACCTCTAGGATTGCTAGAAGGGATCACTCTAACCACTTGTGGTGTAGAGTTTGAGCACACATTTGCTATATGTGACTTCGAGAAAAATAATGTCTTTGAGATGATCCTAGGAAGACCCTTCCTACGACAATTGCAAATAGTACAGGATTGGGGAACTAACTCCTTGTACTTACAGCACTTAGGGGTCACCACTAAGGTCAATTTGAAGGATTACACCTTCAGAGATGTACCACCCCTACAGTGGAATTCTATCCACAAAGCGAAAGAAGATTCCATCTCTGTGCATTCTGAAAGTTCACCTGATCCATCATGGCTGCATGAAGATACTCATTTGTGGATGTGCAAGGTCGCAAAGGAAGAGGAAAAACGTTTAAAGGCAAGAGAAGAAGGAACTTCGCTAGGAGATAGACCAGTTAGGGACCCAGCCTACACACCGATGATCTTTCCAGATGAGGAGTTTGAGCCTCATGGCTGGCCAGAAATCTTAGCCACCATGGACATTGCTGTCAATGAGGAACAATGGACACCTCATTGTGATGAGGAGGGTTATGATATCTCAGTGTTCATGTGTCAACCCCTGCTAGAAGAATGTGACCCTAGTGATGTCATAGAAGAAGAAGAGAATGACGATGATTTGGAGTCTATTGTGATGGATAGTTGCTTTAACTCAGAGCAGCACTATCTAGAAGATATAGGAGTGTTCACCCAGAAAGAAGAAGAACCTCTCACAAGTATTAAAACAGTAAACTCAAAGGATGGAAGTGAGAGTAGTCAAAAGAAAAAGAAAAGAAAAGCAGTGAAACAAGAAAAGGAGGAATCATTGTTTGAAGTACCAGAAAACTTCAAGAAATATGAAGTTGACGACCGCAAAATTTTGGTACGAATGCCTAAGAGAGAGGCCATCATAGGAGAATCATATGATAATAAAGAAAAGACCAAGAAGATTGTAGTGACCATTGAAGAGAACGAAGAGAGATGCACATATATAGGAGATGATCTAAGTGCAAGAGAAGAAATGGAGCTCATAGCTCTATTAAGGGAATATAGGGATGTGTTTGCATGGCACTATAGAGACTTGAAAGGGGTAGATCCAAGAATTTGTTCTCATACTATCCCCATGACTGCTGATGCTAAGCCCACCAAACAAAAGCCCTACACATATAATGATACCTATGCAGCCAAAATCAAAGAAGAAATTGATAGGTTGATTGAGGCTGGATTCATCTATGAGATTGAGCATACCGAATGGGTGTCCCCCATTGTTGTGGTACCCAAGAAGAACGGGAAGTTGCGAGTGTGTATTAACCTTAAAAAAGTTAATGCCGCTACGATTAGAGATAGTTATCCACTTCCAATCACAGAACACCTATTGGAGCGTGTTGCAGGCAAGGAAGTTTATAGCTTCCTTGATGGATTTTCAGGTTACAATCAAGTAGCCATTGCCCCAGAAGATCAACACAAAACAGCTTTTGCTACAGAGTGGGGAATCTTTGCATTTCGGGTGATGCCATTTGGGCTCACCAATGCACCTGCAACATTCCAAAGGCTCATGTGTCATGTCTTCAAAGAGTTCTTGCGAAAGAGCTTAGAAGTGTATGTGGATGATTTATGTGCTCATTCCCAAGAAAGAAGGGTTCACATCCCTGAACTCAGACAAATCTTCAACAAGTGCAGAGAATATCGAGTGTGTCTAAACCCAGAAAAGTGTGTGTTTATGGTGCGTCAAGGTAAAATCCTCGGTCATATTGTTTCTAAGAATGGAATCTCAACGGATGAAGATAAGGTACGAGCCATAGCGGAGTTGCCAAGGCCAAGGAATGTTAAAGAGGTACAAGCCTTTATGGGCCATTGTGGATATTACCGTAGGTTTATCCACATGTACGCGATCATAGCTAGACCCCTTTATGCCTTGTTGTCTAATTTTGAGTGGAACGACGAATGCGAGAATTCTTTCAATGAACTGAAGAAACGTTTGTGCACAGCACCAATATTGACCACTCCTGATTGGAATAAGCCATTCCATGTCCATGTGGATGCATCCAATCATGCCATAGGATGTGTGCTAGCACAACCCACAAGTGAAGGGAATTTAGATTTGCCCATAGCATATGCTAGTAGACAACTAAACCCAGCCGAAAGAAATTATACCACAACCGAGCGAGAAGGGTTAGGCATGGTATATGCTGTAAAGAAGTTTAGACACTATTTATTGGCCAACAAGTTCAAGTTTTTCACCGATCATCAAGCTTTGTTATATTTGGTCAATAAACCTTGCAATACTGGACGCTTAGTAAGATGGTTCCTCTTACTAATGGAGTATGACTTTGAAGTTGTTGTCAGGAAAGGTAGAACCCACCTTCGGGCAGATCACCTTTCTCGCATTACTTCAGGAGAGTCACCACAAGGAGTGTCTGATGAACTACCTGATGCTTATCTGTTCAATTTGGAAGTTGTTCCTAAATGGGCAAATAAGTTGGTACCAGTCCTAACCTTCGGCCCTGCAAATAAGAATGTGAAAACATCACAAGAAGAAATTGTAAAATCACAAAAATATCACATATTGGCTGGAAGCATGTACAAACAAGATACTGAGGGTGTATTAGCTTGTTGTGTCGAGGATGATGAACATAGTAGTTGGTTGCAGCAAGCTCATGAGGGATTGCTAGGAAATCACTATTCTAAACAACGACATTGCAGAATTTGAAACGTTTAGGAGTGTATTGGCCTAGCATGGACAAAGAAATACATGAGTGGATCAAGAATTGTCCAATGTGCAGAGAGAGACCACCAGTGGAGCATGCGACCCTTTATCAAGTATCTTTAATTCCAGATTGGAGTGCTCCATTGGTAGAGTTTATGAGAACGGGAAGATTACCCAAAGAGGCCAGTCTAGCAAGAAGACGAAATATGGAGCAAGAGGCTCAAGGCTATGCCTTAGTAGGAGAGAACCTATACCGAAGAGGCAAAGATGGTTACTTAAGACTATGCGTTCACGAATCAGATTATTTGAAAGTCTTAGAAACTGCACACAGCAGTGTTGCAGGTGGACATTTTGGTCCTGACCGAGTGATCAAGACCATTCTATTCTCAGGACTTTGGTGGCCCACTCTTCATATGGATGCACATACCTATGTGAAGAAATGTGACACATGCCAACGTGCACAATATCCAGTGAGAAAAGACGAGATGCCCTTGAGGCCAATGATGGGAGGACGTGCATTTTCGAAGTGGGGCATAGACTTCATAGGTCCTATTAACCCCCCAGCTAGAAACTCCCATGCAGAGTACATCATTGTAGCCACAGATTACCTTACAAAGTGGGTAGAAGTCAAAGCCACAACAAAGAATGATGCTCAGACTACGGCTAAGTTCTTATTCGAGAATGTGTTCACGAGATATGGACTACCAATAGAGTTGGTGAGCGATAGAGGCACACACTTCTTGAATGAAGTCATTGAAAATCTTCTCCAAGAATTCTTGGTGATACATAAGAAATCCGCCCCCTATCATCCACAAGCCAACGGACAAGCCGAGAGTACCAATAAGATCCTCTGTAACGTATTGACAAAATTGGTAAATAATAAACGATCTGATTGGGACAAACAACTTCATCATGCTGTTTGGGCTTATCGAGTTGCCTACAAAACGGTACTCAACGCCACCCCGTTTCAGATGGTCTTCGGACAGAACGCTGTGCTACCATTAGATTTCTTAATCCCTGCCTTAAAAGTAGCACAAGAGTATGAGTGGAATGGGCATGAATTGTCCTCTAGGATCTTTGATCTCGAACGCTTGGGTGAAACGAGGCTACGAGCGGCAGCAGGCATCTACGCTGCAAAGAAGAGGCAAAAGGCATACTTTGATGCACACATCAAGGATAAGGGATTGAAAGAGGGAGATCTAGTGTTGGTATACACACTAAAACAACATGCCCGTAAGTTGGAAAAAAGAGGTTATGGACCCATGATCATTAATAGAATTTCCACTAGTGGTGCAGTTCAGTTGGCCACTCTAGAAGGAGATATCTTGCCAAACTATATTAGTGGCTGTAGAGTCAAGCTATATCAAGAACCTCTTACTGAGGATATGCTAATGAGACTCAACACTGCGAAGAAGCGAAAAGAAGAAGAGTTAAGAGTGAGAGAAGAAGCACAAGAAGAGGCTAGAGAGCGTATTAGGCAAAATAAGTTAAGGCGATTAGGCCTAGATGTCAACTCAAAAGCCCCAAAATATCACATGGATATGTGTCAAAAGTCAGGCATTGCGACTTCTCAGGTCATTGACCGAAGACCCTTTGTGATCATAGAGATAGGACAAGGGAAGGGTGCAAGGACGGTGAAAGCATTGATTGACTCAGGTGCAGCAAGTAGTGCAGTTAAACTTTCCTACTGCCAAGACTTGGGGTTGAACATCAATCCCATAGAAGCTTATCTCATAGGATTGGGAGGTGTGGAAACCCCTTGTTTGGGCGAGGTGGAACTTCCCATCTACCTTCAAGATGTTCCAATGATAGTCAAAGCGCTAGTATGTCAAGATGAGAACCTTACAGAACCACTTGTCTTGGGTCAAGATTGGATCTATGACCATGCAGTTAACTTAAACCTAAGAAGTCAAATTCTTCAAGTTTGGGTACATGAACAATGCATTACATTAGAATTAGAGAACTGCATGCTCCTAGATCATGGCACCACACACTCTCTTAGTTCTTCCAAGACTAATCATATGAAAGAAGATGTTGTATGTGTCCAAAGCTCTATGATGCAGAAGGAGTCAATCGTGGAAGACCAGGTTCGAAGGCGGGTGGATCTTTCTTCTTCTCCAAAGACTCAAGTAGCCATAGTAGTGAGCCCACCACACAAGCAAACCCAACCGTTCACGACAACTGCTACATCAAATAGAAAGACACCATTCGATAAAAAAGCGGTTCCGGGCATGAAGCAGATCTGGGTACGCAAAGGAGAGCAACCACCAGCCTTAACCCCACAAATCCCATCCATGCACACTAACCAAGCCAGAAGACGAAGGAAGTAGCTCAGACAAGCTCCGTCACAAGATATCCAACAAGTTTGGGTGCCTAAGAAGTTAGCTGCAGCTCAACAAGGGCAATTACAGATGTGGGTACCTAAGAAGATCCTACACCCACAACAACCTTTGTTCTCCCACATGCAAAAGGTTTCAACAAAGAGGCCAAAAAGAGAAAAGGGTAAGAACCACGTACAGAGACCAAAAGAAGATCAAATCAGCTCTTCAACATTAGTAGGAAGACATGCAAAAAGGATATGGGTTTGGAAGCCAAAAGTGCAGGTAGCCTCCACCAAACCAAAGCATCAACCACACTGGATACCACAGTTCAGAAAGCATCCAAAGAGAAAGACGCCTGAAGTGACCTCTACAGTGCCAAATGATGTTCTAAAATGGACTCCAATAAGGAGGATTACATCAGTTCGAGACTCAATGGATACCTCCACTAAGGCCGGCATCAACCTCCACAAATAACATCGAAAGCCTCGAACGAGCAACAACCATGTGCTCCTTGCACAACCCTGTCTTTTGCACCATTTAGGTCATGCATTTCCAAAGTATGCATTAATATAGGGCCACATTACACGGCCGTGCATAGATACACTTGAGAATCCCATGCACAAGAGCACAGTGACATATGTCGAACATTTCTATTGATACTAACTTTTGTGTTCTTGTTTTGTGATATCCTGTTCCTCTAAAAAAAAAAAAAAAAAAAAAAAAAAAAAAAAAAGAGAGAGAAGTGGGAGAGAGCTTGTTCCCAGTGTGTCTCGGCCAGCAGTGAGATTATTGCTGCCTTATCTGGTAGAGGACAAGCATTTGGCATGAACATGGCATCTACAGCTATGATTTTCTCTTACCATGGTAGGAATGAAGAGCTTGAAGGTCCGCAACTTGCGTGATGCTTAACTACTTCATGTACCAGAGCATCCAAGGAGATATCTGCAAAAGGTAGTTCTAGAGGAGAAGACTCCTGCATATGGTGAGCTAAAGAGTATATGTGAAACACAGCTTGGTGTAGTTATCCGATGTTGCTTGTCAAGGAATATAAAGCAATTCAATTCTCAGTATTTCCTGAACCAGTATGGAACAGTAGCACTGGTGAATGGTCTATGTCAATCAGCATGGTAATCTCTTAGAAACCGGCACGTGTCCAATATTCCTCTGAGTGTCAATATAGGGAAGTGAACGTGCATGAGCCCAAGCTCAGAAATGCACATTGCTAGTGACAAATGTTGCTTTGAAAAGAGGAGAGGGGATCCACCACTCAAAAGATCTCATCAGTGGACAATCAACATGGACATTCATCAACAAGGTTCCATCCCAAAGGCCGAGTGTACCACACGAAGAGGCAAACATCCATCAACCTTCGCCATGGTAAGTATCTTTACTCTGGAAACACCATAACCATGATAGTTTAGGAAACCTCTTCGTCAGCATACCCTTGAGCACTTAGCTCAAGACCCGCAATTTTTGCACCATACTTCTTCCAATGCATTTTCCAAGTAAGCATGCGTAGGGCTACATTACAAGGCCGTGCACACGGCACATACTTTTTTCAACCCATGCACGAACACACTTACCCATCACTCAATATGGGTTATGAGTACTTGGCTTGACTACTATGAAGATCAACTTTGGAAGATCTAGAAAACATCAACGGAGACTCACAACGACACAGTCATGCTGGAATACAAGACAGAAGCACATACCAAGAGACTACAACCTGCAAAGACTCACAGTGATAGATGAAGAACGTCGGACGACTTGTGTTCATACAGCAGGGACACTCCCTCTCAAGGCACTACTTGGAACAATCACTACAACAAGGGTCTGTCAGGGACGACAGACTCGAGAGGGGGGGGAGTGTTGAAGCTCAAGGTCAAGGACAAAGCATGGAAGCACATCAAAGAAGTGGACATAGAAGAAGAGAGAGCAAGTAGGGAGCTCCAAGAAGTGTATGTCAAAGTTTCAGAAGAATCCCCTACAAAAATAGTGATTTTCATCACTAGAAACCATTGTAAATACCATTATCTATTTTTAGTAACTCCATTTTGTTCAAGCCGAGGAGTCCTCGAGCTTGAGGAGTATTAGAAGTACCATCGTACCAATTTTCATAATTTTTAGACTTCGTTTGAGCCCTCAAATAAGCCCTGGAACCTAATTTTTAACTAGGCCGGACACTAGGTCTGGACAGGGCCAAAACTAGTCAAAAAACTATAAAAAGAGCTAGAGAGCTCATTTTTGGGGTTAGCTGGTTAGAGAATAGAACTTTTGTAAGAGAACTCTTTTGCAATCTAAGCTTTCCATTGTTCCTCTCTTTGATCTTACCTTGTGCGCGTGTGTGTGTATGTGTGTGCATGTTTGTGTGCTTTCACTCACGCACTTGTGCCTTCACTTGCTCGTGGTCTTCATACCGGTCCTCACGTCTCCGCGGATTGACAAGTAAAGGAGGTGGTGCTTACGCTTGAGCTACAACATTCTTAGTACAAGGAAAAGTCATGCATCAAGCTCATGCATGATTGTTGCATTATTTTTTGGGCATACAAAGAACATGCATACATACGCATGTGAGCATATGCATTTGCATGTAGGCACATGTATTTGCATGATAGTACGGGATGTTGTTTGCAAGTAGATATGAAAATGTACTCTCTTAGTATTTAGCTTACTTTATAAAGCTCATGGCTTGACATTAGGGAAGACAGAGGACTAGTTATTTGCAAAGACATACTAGTTCTAGTTTGCAGCTCAAGTAATTAGTCGATTCCTTCCCAAGTTGATACTTCGCTATCAAAAATAAATACTTAATGACAATTAAGTATGTTTGATGTCTTGCTAGGTATAAGTAGGCACTAGGAGAAAGTGAACTATTCTTGATGACCAAGAAAACTTAAATTACTTGCAAAGCTTTTGCGATGTATGACGACTCTAAGTCCCGGATGTACTTAGGGAGTCATGAAAATAAGCTTTCGTTGATTAATTACGTAATTTATGTAACTTCTCAAGCATCCCAAGATTGGATGATAACTTCAGTTATATTTCCAAGTTCCATGAGCACTCTTCGATTCCATGGAACTTAGTAACCAAATCGATGAACTTAGATACAAATTGAACTTTGAAGTTCAATAGATTTGTGTTTCGTTCATGTTTTGCATCTCTGGTAATGATGCATAGGGCCATGAAAACATGGAAACTTTGGAAGCACTTTTCTATTTAGAAGAGTTCGAAAGTTCTAAGAAGTTTCTTTGTGGTTTCAAGATTCGAAGAAACCTCGGTAAGTGACTTTTAGGAATTGAGATATTTTCTAAAAGAAAAACACTAAAATGAAATAGTCAAGCCTTCTATTCCACACGTGAGATCATTCTCCTACCATGTTCAAGATGAATTTATTTTTTGGGAAGGTAGATGTTCCAAGTAGAGGATCGTAATTGATTCATGAACTATTCCCGAAATACACATACATTCATAATATATGATAGTACTAAGGAATGATGATAAAAGGTGTATAAAGGAAAAATTATAGTTAACTATTTCCTTAGTTAAAAAGGAATATCTTTTGGACAAGTAATAAAGCCTTAAGTCTTGTTCTTGTTCAATAGCTAATATTTAAGAGAGAAGATTATAGTAAAACTAAGGATTCCAAGATGAATCATAAGGCTGAAAAGCAAAAGATTCCAAGATGAATCATTGGCTTAGTGCTACTGATTCCTTGATAGGAATCTAAAGTTCATGAAAGAAAAATCTCCCTAGATGTGAGAATATACTTTTTCAAGAAAAGTCTAATAGCAAGTAGTTCCCAGTAATTCCCAAACCACTAGTATTGGTACTTAAGTCCAAATTGTGATATAAGCTAAAGGTATATCAAATATTCTTAGTTTTGGAATCGGAGAGGCAGTAGTGTATGCTTCGACTTGAGTAAGGGAAAGATCTCTAAAAATCCCGCGGGTAAGCAAAGAAGCTTTTGATAGGTCAGGAGAACTTAAAAGATAAAGACTAAGTCTTTATTTTAGTCACAAGATCAACTAAACTTGATCGAGCTTGACCATGATTGTCCAAGAACATGCGATTGGAACTACTTTGTAGATTGCCCAAGTATTGGCAATAAAATTCCTTTTGGGAATTATTCACTCAGGTTCCATTTATCCAATGGAAAATTGTGAAAAGAGTAAGTTGTTCCAAGTCTGAACAGAGAGAAGAAATTCCAAGGATGTAGTCTGCAACCATGAAGACGGTACTTAAGCCTATTGAAGGTAAAACATAAATGTTTGCCTATCCTTAAAGGGATTTTGGTACAAATCCAAAGAGCATGCGTGGATGCTTAGACTTAAGCAGTAGAGAGATTCCTGTAAAAGTCTCATCCGAGATAGGTACCTAAAGCATCAGTATAGAAGGAATCTAAAGACAAGAAGTTAAAAGCTCTTGTCACTACAAATTGGTCTAGAATAAACCAATTGAACTTGAATTTGTGAAATTTCAAGTAGTTGGAATTTGAATTGGTTTTCATTTGAAAACCCTAGCAAAGAAGGATGGATGTTCCATCAAAAGGTTTTTTCAAGTTCCCCAAGAAAAGCACAAGCTCGTGAAACGATCATGTGAAGGGATCAAAAACCTAGAAAATCAAATTAGAGATAATGCCTGAAACTTCAAAATTCTCGTAAAGAATTGAAGAAAGAAGGTACTCTATCAAGATATGTTGAGACTTTAGGGTAAAATTCACTCACACGTCAATGTAAGTATAAAGTAGGGTGGTATGGGACACCATATTTTATACTCAGATTGATGTAGGAAAGATGGTATGGGACATCGGACAATGAGATGATGATTATCGTTTAGTCCTAAATTAGATCTTGAAGTTAGGTTTGATCCTCAAGGAAATTAAACCTTCAAAGAAGGAGTTTAATTCAAGAAGGATGAAAGCAGTATCTCAGGATACTTCAAGATAACTTCAAGATCAAGGAAATTGAAGATATGAAGTAAGTAACTTCTAAGATTTTCTCAGAACACTTCAAGCTTAAGTGTTGTCGATAAAAAATATTTGATAAAATTCTAAAAAAGTTGGACTTCGACTTTGAGTTGATCTTTTCAAACCAAGGATTTGATTGACTAAGTCAAGCACCAAGTTCCTAGTGTAATTTGGTAAATTCACTCTTTTGACTCAAAGAAATGCACAAGAATTGCATTCCCAATAAGGAGTCAGAAAGACTGAATATGACATGAACTTAGTCTCAAGTGAAGCATTATTTTGAATACAAAACTCATCAACAAAACCTCAGTGGGTCGACACACTGATGTTGGTTACCACACTAGTATCTTGTGGTTGAATGATGTTTTCGATTTGCTTTGAATCTTTTTGAGAATCCAGTTTGCTTCTCTTAAAGATAGATAAATGCTTCAATATCTTGTTGAGATAGATCTTTGGGAAGTTGAAGTCCTGAGTCATCTAGGCTTTGACTCATAGCGACCTTACGTATCTTCGAAGTTTGAATTGGTTGTACTCAGTTTCAGTTATTTCTTTCTGCCTTTCAAATCTTTTGGAACTGGCTCAGATATGGTATCTGATTCCTTTTGCAAAAGACCAGGGTTAGCTGGTTCGAACTAGATAACTAAATTAAAACATCCTAGATAGATGTTATGTACAAGAACCTTTTCAATCTTCAAAAGATAATAAGTCTAAGTGAACTTATTTATTTGAGTTTGCTTCAAGTTACAGCATAAATGATTTCCTAGAGTCCACTATACTCTAAAATAGAGAAGTTAGGAATTGCTCAATAGATTGACAATTCAACTTTTAGCTAAAAACTAGTCATTGAGAATAGTCTCCTAAGTTGGACAAATTTCATTGTGAATTTGTATTGGGCAAGTTTTAGTATGGTTGACTCAAAGAAAATGGTAACTTTCTCTTACAGTTTACATAGGATCTTTAAACTCATCAGGACAAAGTAGTCCTCTAATCGGGTGAAAAAATCAAGTAACTGTTGGATCAGAGTAAACCATTGTACAAATATTCAATTTAGATGTTTGGGACAACCAGATTTCAAGTTCTCCAAAAAACAAATTCAAGTGAATCAAGAGTTCTCAAAGTCTACCTTCATTACTGAGTACATACACTACTCATGCCTAGAAAGGACTAGTAATTTAAATCCACCCAATTGACATGTTTGTGCCTACATCGCACATCGAGAAATTGTGAATCGGCTAGGGATATTTTTAGATCCACCCTTATTATTCATTCACTACTTTGTACTTTGACTAGTTTATCAAAGTGCAAAATGAGATAGTGTTTTGAACCATTTGGGTAGGGATGCCACCACAGAGATGAGACATGTTCTTCCAGTTTTAGAACACGACCATGTTCTTCCAGTTTTAGAACACGACCATGTTCTTCCAGTTTTAGAACATGAGGCTCGGGGGTTGCCTACAGTAGATATATAGCTCTATTTTTGAGGATGAAAATGTTTTTCAAGGGGGCAAGAATGTAATAAAGTAAGTCTATGATCCAAAGGTCCGGCCAATTCAGATAGATCTGAAATCGGACACTGTTTGGTCATCATCCGTGTGTATGACCAAAGATCTCGAGTTTAGACTTACTAGGAGGTATTGTGCTCTTGTGAACAAGTGATCCACTTAGCTTAGTGGTTAAGTCTCAAGGATGTGAAGGAGGAGGTCTTGGGTTCAATCCCCATGGGGGACATGGGGAGAGTATTTAGCCCAAAGAGATCTAGAGCCTTCTAGAAGCATCCACTTGAGTTAACTCGAGTTGACTGTGACACTTGGCGCACATGCAGTTACATGGTCGACACATGGCTGGCTAGTATCCACTTGCCCAAGAAGGCAGTCCCCTGGAGAGAGCTATATATAGAGGCATTTGGTTGGGAGGAGAGTCATCTCTCTAGCACGTGGTGGTCGTAATAGTCATTCTCTTGCAAAACACAGGGTTAACTACCAAATACAAAGAACTCATATTGTCTCCATAAATGATAGGAACACTCTGATTGATGGCAAAACTCTTCATTAGATTTCTCAACCATATGACCTCCTTTGCAGCTTCCACAATACCTTTATATTCTACTTCAGTAGATGATAAAAGCAACTGTGTGTTGCTTCTTAGAACACCAAAAAATCAATTTATCTCCCACATAACACAAATATCCATGTGTTGATCTTCTATCATCAAAGTTACCTTCCCAATCTGCATCACTATGTATCTTGATTCTTGTATATGATGTGAACCCATAGTACAAACCTTCTTTAAGTGTGCCCTTAATATATCTTAGCACCCTTTGACCTGCAATCCAATGTTCCGTCCTTGGACAATGCATGAATTGAGATAAAACTCCAACTGCATATGATAGATCAGGCCTGGTCAATGTAGCATAAATCAATCTACCCACCAAACTCTGATGAAGCTTCATATCTTTGAATTCTTCTCATCCATATCTACTCAATTTGTGGTTCAGCTCCATTGGGGTTGATGCTATCACGCAATCTTCCATATTAAACTTGATTAACAAATCCTTCAAATACCTTTCTTGAATTACATATACCCCATGTTGAGTATATAAAATCTCCATGCCCAAGAAGTATGATAAATCTCCCAAGTCCTTGATCTTGAATTCTTTCTCCATCTACTTCTTAAGCATTTGTATGCCTTTGTCATCTCTACCTCTGAGTATCATGTCATGAACATAAATGCAAACATAAATGAAACCATCTTCACTTGCTTTGACTAACAAGCTACTATTTGCCTTTGATGCTTGAAAACCAAGTTCCTTCAAGAACTTTTCAAGCCTATAACTCCATGCCCTTGGGGCTTGCTTCAAGCCATACAAAGCTCTCTTGAGCTTACACACATAATCTGGATTATGTTGATCTTCGAAACCATCTAATTGTTCCATGTAGACTTCATCTAAAATGTAACCATTTAAAAATGCATTCTTCACATCTAATTGAGATCATTTTCAAACTTTACAAGCATCAATAGCTATGAGAGTCCTTATGGTTGTCATCTTTGCAACAGGACTATATGTTTCATCATAGTCCACACCATAAGTTTGTGCATATCCTTTCACAACAAGTCTAGCTTTGTACCTAGACACACTTCCATCTACAAACTCTCTGTTTTGTAGACCCATTTGCATCCAATTACCTTCTGATTACTTGGTTTGTGTACAAAGTCCCAAGTCTCATTCTCAATTAGTGCATCATACTCTTCCTTCATATCTTTTTCCCAATTCTCCTTTCCTTTGGCTTCATCATATGTAGATGGGCCTTCATCTGCTTTCACTTTATAAGCATAATCTTTAGTTGTCAAGGAAGAGGTGTCATAGCTATACCTTATAGGTTGTCTTTTGTTCCTTGATGACCTTCTGAGTTCTCCACTTCTTGAAGTTTCTGGTTCATCATATTCTGGATCAAACCTTGGCAATTCTTCATTTTCAACTAGCACTTCATCATTCTCTTCTTCCTCAGAAATTTGAACCTTTGATTTACCTTTCTTTTGATTCAATGTTTCTTCAAGACCTGCATAAGCACTAGTTGTATTTGAATACCAAGTACCGTGCTCATCAAATGTGACATCCTTTGATACAAGGAATTGCTTTGTAGATGGACTCCACAACTTGTATCCCATTTGTTTATCATCATAACCAATGACAAATACTTTTCAGCTTTTGGTTCTAACTTATGCCTTAATTGAGACGGAACATAAGCATAGGCTAAGCAACCAAATACTTTGCAATGATCTAATGTAGGTTTCTTGCCCCACCAAGCTTCATATGGTGTCATACCCTGTAAAGCTTTACATGGTAGCCCATTAACCAAGTATGTGGCTATATTTATAGTCTCAACCCACAAATAATTAGGGCAATTCTTCTCTTTCATCATTGACCTTGCAAACTCAACAAGAGTTATATTTCTCCTTTCTGATACACCATTTTGTTGAGGAGACTACCTGTGAGTAACTTCTCTTTTTATACCTGCATTCCACAAAAAATCATTGAATTCATTTGAGAAATAATCTCCCCCTCCATTTGAACTTAATCTCTTCAATGTTTGTCTTGTAACACTCTCTCCATATACATGATAGTGTTTAAATGTGCTAAACACTTCTCATTTATCTTTGATCACATAAATAGTGATTCACCTGATAGCATCATCAACATAAATCACATAATATCTAGAACCATTTATACGAAAGTCCTTTGAAGGACCCCACACATCTATATGCACCAATTCAAGTTTTTCTGAATACATGAAACCTTGTTTATTGTATGATTCCTTGTGAGCCTTACCTAATTGACATGCTTCACATCTGTATGTCATGTGTTGACCTACAACATTAGGCAATCCAAGCATTGAACTATTATTCATCATCTCTTTAATACCTCTTTCATTGAAGTGTCCAAGCCTCTTGTGCCAAAGATCCAACTCGTATATCTTTTGCCCTCCATATGTGCACAAGGCATGTCCAACATTATCTTGTACCTTCAATATGAAGAGCCTTCCTTCTTTCTTCCCTGTAACAATTTGCTTATACCCTTGGCTAGGGTCTTCAACATAAACTCCATCATTAGTGAACATCACTTCATAACCTTTTTCTACAATTTGTCCTACAATGATCAAATTCTTTGGAATTGTAGGAACATTTAGAACCTTACTCAAAAGAGCCATATTTAGCCTTCACTGATCCAATAGAATTTACCTTGTGCTTTTTATTGTTACATGTTTGAATTGTATGATTGATTACCTTATTCTCCAAATCAATCATCAATGCAATGTTCCCACTCAGGTGATTACTACACCATGAGTCAATGTAAAATAGCCTTTGGTCTTCATTTGGAAATTCACATGTTGCATTCATGATTAGAGTTGAGTCTTCTTTCTCATCCGATGCATAGTTGTAGTAGGTATTATTGTAAGATTGGTTTTGGAAGCTTCTTCCACCATTCCTTCCAAAGAAGCTTCTACCACGTCTACCTAACTTCCTCTCTTATTTCTTCCACCTCTGCCTCTTTGATTGAAATTCTAATTAAAAGTACTAGTGCTTTGATTACTATGCCAACATTCATGAGCTAGATGATTGGTCTTACCACATATCCAACAAGCTTTGACATTATCCTTGTTATTTGTGCTTGTTCCTCTACTCCTTATGAAGTTTTCTTGACTTGGAGTGCCTTCATCTTCAACTGATTGTTGCTTTCCTTTGATAGCCTTCTTCTTATCCTTAAAATACATTGCTTGACCTACATTCTTATCAATATCCCCTATGATATCATCCTCAAAGCTTAGCATATGACCTAGTAATTGATTCAAATCAGGAGTAAAATGATCCAATGAAAATTTTGTTGATAATATGAAAGGCTTCCACTTCTCATTTCCTCTTAAACTTGTAGGAAATTTGTCTTACCAATTTATCTTCGTCAATGTCTTCATCAACTGCACCTAAAGAATCAGCAATGTCTTTCATCTTTGTCACATAATTAGATATTGATTGTGAGGCCTTCTTCTTGAATGTGGTAAATTCTACCAATAGTGATGCCTTCCTTGACTTGGTTGTATTCTAGAAATGCTCCTCCAAAGAATTCCATATATCATTTGCGCTTTCAAGTCCTCTGATATGAGGAAGCAAGTAATCATTCACTACCATATAAATGATGCTCCTTGCTTGAGCATCCTTCTTCATCCAAACCATCAAATCTGCAAGCTCCTCCCTAGTTGGAACACTAGGATCTTTGAAATCTAGCTTTTCTTCTTCTTATATGATGTATCCCATCAGATATTTGCTCATATGATGAGCTTCTATCCTCATGGACCAGGTTGGATAGTTTTCTCTATCCAATCTCTCAATTTGAAGGCTATGTCCCATTCTCTCTTATTACCGTTAGTGTCCATGTGAAAGGCCAAATGGCCACCGGACACTTCCTTGTATATGTTCTTTAATAAAACACATAGTGGCTTGGTCAGTCATAGACTGTAAGTTCGACCGCATTTGTAAGACCTAAGAAGTCTATCTTCATGCTCCCTGTGTATCGTGTTTTCTGTGTATTCTGCGGCATCTGTGTGAAGTACTGTGTGCGGCCTACCTGGCTTACGACTAAGGTGGCGACCAAGGCATAGACCTTGGCATACCTTGTCATCCAAGTCACCGAAGTCACCGTTGGTGCCGTTGGCTGTGTGCGAGGGAGGACCTCAATGATCAAGGGAGATAGAGGTTCTCGATACTTCCCGAGAGGTCACCCATCCCAGTATTGTTCCCCATAGAGCTCACTTAACCATGGCAATCTCTTGCCACTAAGATACACTCTTGTGGTGTCTGAAAAAGGGGAAAGACTAAGGTTGACATTACCTTGAACATGTTTTGGTCCCTCAAAGCCTCATTCTTTGCTTTCAAAACCTATTTTTGAAGCATTTTTGGGTGTCTTTTGGAGCCGTTTTGGAGTACTTCCACACATAGTTCTCTTCACACAGTCTAAGAACATCAAGAAGAGTGTTCTTTGTACTTCTCTAACATTAAATATCAACCTTTGGGGCTGTGTTTTCAGCCACACTCGTAAAACTACAGGTTTCTTGAAAGGTTTCAGTTTTGGTGGGAGCAGCTGCTCCAAATTTATGCAAGTTTTTGAGTCTAAAACATCAAAGTTAAACGACACTTGCAGGTGTTATTGGCTACTTTTTAGGTTGTGTATTCAGCTTTTAGTGTCATTTTACTGCATATATTGAGCACATACACAGCATGTATGCTTTTGTGGATATCGCTTGTGTACGTCCATGTGGTCATTGATATAGCGGTTACGTTCTTTGCATAAAGCCTTTTACATTTGATAAAGAGGGTCGTGGTGAGGTTTTCTTAACTATGAGACACCAAGATGTCAGGGTCTCTTCGGTGATGCAGGTGGAAGACTTACCCAGCCTTGCCATAGGAGATGTATGATAGTTGTTCATAGGTGCTCGATAAGCCTAGTTGGCTTCTATTGGATAATTGATTATATGTAGTGGAGTCAGTCATTCACTATGCAGGAAAACATGTCAGTACTTGCAGTTTTATGATATTTTGACACTAGTCATACGCTCATTTTGCAGAGGATACTCTGGCAAAATTTTTCCAGATTTCTGGTTTTGTCATCTATACAGTGGTTGATTTACTCCTTGATACACTTATTCATTGGTGTTCGGACTCTTCTAGCTCCTTTATCATTCTATTATGTTCTCTACCATCATGGCATCAGAGGTCTCAGGCACATCTAGTGGATCAGGGTCTAGTGTTGGTGTTCCAAGGAGCAGTTATAACTTGCAGGGCAAAGACCATTTTGAGATCTGAAAATTTGATGGCACAAACTTTCCTCTATGGAAGAATCAGATTAAAGATGTCCTCATTCAAAGGAGGCAATGGAAGCCAGTAAATGGGATTTCAAAGAAGCCTGCTGACATGAATGAAGATGATTGGGATGAGTTAGATGAAATGGCCAAGTCTACCATTCACTTGCACCTGGCAGATAATGTTTACTTTACAGTATTAGACTGTGAAAGTGCAGAGGAGCTTTGGAAGAAGTTATGCAATACATATGAAAAAGAGATGGCATCAAATAAAGTCTATCTGATGAGAAAATTATATGACCTTCGTATGAAGGACACAGATAGTGTTGTTGCTCATCTAAATGAGTTTGACGCTATATTCTCTCAGTTACGGGTTCAGAAAATGGATATGGATAATGAAATGAAAGCAGTATTTCTATTATGCACCTTGCCTTCATCATGGGATACATTTTGCACAGCTATTAGCAATAGTGCACCTAGTGGTAAACTCGTCTATGATGACATATATGGAGCACTCTTGAGTGAGGAGATTCGTAGAAAATCTATGGTTGGCATTCAGAGTGGAGATGCATATAATGTTCGTAATTCTTACCGAGGAAAGAATCAACAATGTGGCAGGAGCAAGAACAAGGAAAAGAATGGCCAGCAAAATAAGAGTAGAAGTAAATCAAGGAAGAGGGATATCGAATGCCATTATTGTCATAAGAAAGGACATATGAAGAAAGATTGTTATGCATTAAAGAATGCTAAAGGTAAAGGACAGAACGTTGATGGGCATGTTAAACAGTTACCTGCACCATCTACTTTGACTGTGAAGATTGAAGAAATTAATGCTATTTCTGATGATGCTGATGTGTTGACACTTGACAGTACTATGCCATCTGAGGCGCTTATGGATGATTCTTTTTTCCCACACCTGGTTGCTAGATTTCGGTACTTTTTTCCATGTGACACCACATAGAGAATGGTTCTCTAATTATGGAGCAAAGTCTCTTGGTACCGTGGGACTTGGTGATTCTTACCAGTGTGATGTTGTGGGGATTGGAGATGTGGTTGTGCAGTTCATTGATGGTTCAAAGTTTACTATGCATAATGTATGCTATGTACCTCAGTTATCACGCAGTTTGATGTCAGTTGGTCAACTTGATGACCTTGGTTACAAGGTGATCTTCTATGCTCAGTCCTTTTGCATATCAAAGGGCAATCTGGTTATTACAAAAGGAAGCAAAGTTGGCTCACTTTATCCTTTATTTGTATCACAGAAAGAACACTTGTTAGCTATTACTGAACAGCCTATGGCTTGTATTTGGCATGGTCGTTTGGGCCATATATCTCGTAGTGGAATGGAAAATCTTTCTCGTTTTGGCTACTTACCTGTGTTATCTTTCTTCGATTTTTCATTTTGTGAGCAGTGTCAATATGGAAAGCAAACCAGGAATGTGCATCGAACACACATTGAATCTGCAATTCAACCTTTAGATCTCGTTCATACAGATGGGTGTGGTCCTATGCCCATTAGGTCCTTAGGTGGTTCTCTCTATTTTTTCACTTTCATAGATGATTCTACTAGAAAAGTTTGGGTTGAGGTATCACTTCATTAGAGATTTCTTAGCCAGTGAGTGCATTATTCTTGAGAAGGTTCACACTCAAGATAATTTTGCAGATGCTTTGACTAAAGCTCTACCACAGGATAGCTTTCGACACTGTTGTCACTTGATGGGGATTACTTGATTCTTGATCTTACACAGTCACTTGTACACTGTGTAACATGCGCCTTTAGTGGGAGATTGTTATCGTTAGTGTCCATGTGAAAGGCCAAAAAACCACCAGACACTTCCTTGTATATGTTCTTTCTTGATAAGCAGAGCACACTGTGGTGCATCAACATCGACGTTCTTCATCTCTTCACTTGTACTATCAAATCTTAGTGTCATCTCACTTTAGAAGAACTACTCAAAATCAAACAGAAGTTGTGGAAGCATGTAGCAAGCCAATTTCCAAAAATTATTATTTCCACTCTCAAGTATGATCACAAAGGAAAGTACTAGAGATACCCATAGAAAAGATAAGAGATATGATCAAAGGAGAAGAAGGAAACACCTGTCCCCCTATCACATTTCAAGATTACACGATGAAGGCAATCCTAAACATAGGAGGAGGAGTTTCCATTGCTACCACTTCCTTATGGAAACATTGGGGCAAAACAAATTTAAGACCCACACAAATGAAGCTACGAATGGCACATGGACACATAAGGAAGCCGCTAGGATTTTTAGAAGGAATCACTCTCACTACTTGTGGTGTTGAGTTTGAGCATACCTTTACCATATGTGAATTTGGAAAGAACCATGTCTATGAAATGATCTTGGGTAGAACTTTCATGAGACGATTGCAAATAGTGTAGGATTGGAGAACCAATTCTTTGTACTTATAGCATTTAGAGGTAACTACCAAAGTCAACCTCAGAGACTATATGCATAAAGATGACCACCCTTACAGTGGAACACTTCCATAAAACACTAGAAGATATTGAATCGTTGTACTCCATAGGATCAGATCCTTCATGGATGCATGAGGATGCACACTTATGGATGTGTAAGTTTGTAGTGGAAGAAGAGTCTAGACTAGAAGTTAGAAACATAAGAGTCTCAAAAAACCATAGATCGCTTCAAGAGCTAGCCTATGTGCCAATGATCTTTCCAGATGAAGAGATCCCACATGTGGGCAAAGATCTAAGCAACAATGGACATAGTGGCAAATGAGGAACAATTGACTCCCCATTGTGATGAGGATATCTATGACATTTCAATATTCATGTGTGAACCTATAATTGCGGAATGTAGCCTAGCATAGATGTAGTTGAAGAAAAGAATGATGAAGAATTAGAATCCATCATCATGGACCCTTTTTATAACTCAAAAAAACAGTACCTATACTTGACAGAGGCTAAGACTTAGGAGCAAAAGGACTTTAAGAATGTTGGGATGTTAGCAACACAAGTAGACTTAGAGAGTAAGAAAAAGAGATGTAAAAAGAATCCCACCACATAAGAAGAAGAAGAAGAATCCTTGTTTGAAGTACCAGAGAATTTCAAGAAATTTGACATAGAAGAGAGGAAAATGATGATACGAATTCCAAAAATAGAAGCTCTCCTAGGAAAATCTTATGAAAACAAAGAGAAAACCAAGAAAGTAGTAGTGAAGATAGAACAAGGAGAAAAGAAGCATGTATATAGAACACAACTTGAGTGAAGAAGAAGAGTGAGAATTGATAAGTCTACTAAGAGAGAATAGGGATGTATTTGCTTGGAACTACAAGGGCTTGAAAGGAATGGATCCAAGCATATGTTCTCGTAGGATCCATGACTTTAGAATCCAAGCCAACAAAGAAAAAGATGTATACATACAATGACATTTATGCAGAGAAGATAAAAGAGTAAATTGATAGGTTGATCCAAGTTGGATTTATCTATGAGACTAAGCATACAAGATGGGTATCACCCAGTGTGTTTATGCCCAAGAACAATGGAAAATTGCACATTTGTATTAAATTAAAGAAGGTTAATGCAGCCCCAATAAGAGATAGCTATCCGCTTCTTATCATAGAAGATTTACTAGAACACATAGTAGGCAAGGAAGTTTATAGCTTCCTTGTTGGATTTTTAGGTTACAATCAAGTAGTCGTAGCCCCTGAAGATCAACATGATGGCTTTTGGGTGTGGATGCCACCTTCATTCAATCCATAGAAGCCTTAGAAAAAGCAGTGGGGTGATCGAGGCCCTCAACCACATGATTAAGAAACCCAACATACCATATGATGCCAAAAGAGTTAGAACCCTCCCCCATCTAGGCAAAACCATCCAAATACCTGTAACCCCCACCTCCATACACCTCCACACACAGCATCTCCATTTCCCACCCACCAAAACCACACATGTAATGTCCCAGCCACTGAAACACCTATCATCACTAATCATGTACCTACGATTATTCCCACCTCAAGCTTTGAATTTCATATACCATCTTCACACACTCATCTCTTTTCTTCCCATGTCAGCCCCCTATGTCAACCCCCTGTATAATGTAAGCCTCCATGCACCATTGGGCATAATGTCAGAATCACTAGCTTTCACCTCCATTTTCACTACTCCTCCCCCAACCCAGCTTCTCTCCAATTCCAAGCTCACTATGCTACTCTTTTCCCCTCCAGCTCCCCCCTCTTTTTCCTTCCACCTGGACGTTTCTTATCAAGGGAAAGTATTGTTTCATCTCAAGGTCTTCTCAGTCCTTTCTTTCAACTACCTAGTGCCCAACATGTTCCTGTTTCATCACAATTTTTGTCAAGTTTCACAAGCACATCATCACAAAGTTCACCCACAGTATCACTCCTTCACTATCAATAGAGTACACATGACCACGTCTGACCCATGGACATGTCACACCACTCACAATACCTCCCCCAATTCCCAATCCCCTGTCCATCAACATCACCTCCACCCATCATTGTTTTTTCTTCTACACCCATAGTTCCCATCCACTCTATATTTAACACACCATACATTGTATCCAATGTTAATTCAGCTATAACCATGATGATTATCTTTTCCAATCAGTTATGACATGATTACTCCATGCTAACACAATGCAACATAACTCTACAACATCAATCTTCTCAGCTACAAGATAGAATATCAGCATTGATTACTACCAACGAGACAATCTAAAAACACTATACCACTCTCCAATAGGCACATGTACAATTGGAAGCTCAAGTGCAAGAACAAAGTAAGCAATTTGTTGAAAAAATGGAAGAGCACTTGTGCATTCACATGGAGTGTAATGCCAAGCTTACACTCAATATGGCATTGTTGAGACAACACTTAGTAGTTGCAAAGGAAGAGAATCAAAGATTATAGAAACAAAATGCAAACAACTCTAAAGATGTTATAGAGGATATGCTAGGAGCACCCATCAACCCTAGTGAGTTTTAGGCAATCACCTCAAGAAACATACATATTATATTAGAGGATTCAGCTAATATTATGGAGCTCATGACATGTCTACTCCAAGGTGAACGCTGCAACTGTTGGATTTTCATTATGATTTGAAAATCTACATGGCATAAGAGATCATCCATGTCTAGTAGGTCATCTAGATTGAAATGATGATTGATGTTGATTTCAAATGTCAAGGCATTCAGCTAAATGTATTCGTCACTACATAAGGGTTCTAGTGAGTGATATTGGGTGGAGACAGGGAAGATCATCCCTCACCATCATGGGGAAGAGTAGATGGAGGGGAATAATCTAGGGAGCAAATAGAAGAGGTTGTCAAAGAAGGAACAAGATGGAAGGAGGAGGAAGGAGAAACTAAAGCATTGACAAGGGCGGTCGTTGAGGAGAAAGTGACATCACCCAAGCATTAGGGGAAGTGGAGTCTGAACATGAATGAACCACCAGGGATGCAAGAGTTTGGGTGGTTATGGGCTAGGGTGGAGAGAGAGGTGGGATTTGTTCTAATCAAACCACAGTGGGCAGTGACATGGGCAACCACAATGAAATAGTATGTCGAAAGACAATTCTTCTTTAGCATCATAAGAAATGGGTGGCGAAACTAGGTATGACAAGAATGTTAGGGCATGGTACTATTAGGGTGTGGATTTGGATGGGAAATTCAAGGAGGAATAGAACTGAAAAAATGTATGGAAAGCAAGTTTTTGGATGGCATTTGTGGGCTACGGTGTCAATTATGCAATGGCACTCCTTATTCATTCATCAAAAGTTAGCCCAATTGATTGGCATTGCTCTGACAAGAAACAAGAAAGAATATAACCTAGATCTGATCCCATTGTGTTTTGTCTGAAGATTAAGTGCCACAACCAAAAAATGTAGGATACTATGCTACAATTCATGGGTTTAGGAATGAAGTATTCATTGGAAGAGGATTTACTAAAAATTCATTGCATATTGTCAAGGGGAACAAGATCGACTTGATCCACACCCTCTGTAGGAAGGTGGAGTCTACAGGTTATATCAACCATGGTGGTGGACGACATTGTCCTAAGAGGAAAGGTGATCTCCCACACACAATTTCTTGTGTAGTAGTAGGCTATCTCCATGATGAGTTTCTCTATCAATGGGTGGAATGAAGTCACAAGCCACTAGAGCAAAGTGCAAGGTACTAAATGCCAAACTTGCAAATATGCATGAACGACATCAAAAAAAATTATAGGCAAAGGCTCAAAAGGAGGAATCACCTCCATCATGAAAATAAGTAAATGGACAAGGAAATAGTGTGCACAAGCACAATCACAAAACACATAGAAGACACAACACACACAAACATGCAATACATGAAAGTGAGAGCAATCCACAAGGGGGAAACATAAAGGGCAAGCGACATTGAGTCATTAGAGGGACATCATGCCAAAAGATCATGGTGCATGGAAGGAATGGTGCACAAACATGAAGAAAGTAAGGGCGACAAAGAAATAAAACAATGATACAATAAAAGTTATGAAGGTCTCATTGATGTGGCATCTGTCAATCGAAATGGCCATAATTTTGGCCCATTGAGTGGAGTGGGAAGTTGCTGACCGAAAATATTCTACAATCAGAATGTGATCATATTGAGTTTCACCAAAATTTGGTATGGTCTTGTCCAAAAAACCTTGAATTTATCAGCCTTGCGATTGGTTTTTGAATTAAAAAATAGAACAAGATCACCAACTCCAAAAAGAAAACACAAAAGACAGTCATGAGTGCGGGCTTGGCATAATTGCATTTTGTGTAGCAATAGAAAGATGGTAAATCGATCTTCATCCAACTATCATAACATATCAATCCAAGCAAATAGTGATTCTTCAAGTAATAACTTGGTCTCAAGAGCCACTAGAAGACTAGGAACTGCTAAATCCATCAAGGCAATAGCCTCAATACCGTAAGCCAATTTAAAAGGATTGAACCCCATAGAGACCTTATATGTAGTGTGATATGCCTAGAGAACAGATGGAAACAATTGTCCCATTGTTTCAAGAACTCCAAAACTAGTTTATGTAACATGGTTAACAATACTTTGCTTGTGCTATCTTCCAATACATTTTCTTGTAGATAATAAGGAGTACTAAACGTATGCAAGATCCCATATTATTCCATTAAAGCCTTAATCAATTATTTGCAAAAATGGGTACCCCTATCTAAAACAATTTCAAATGAGACTTTGAAACAAGGAAAGAGGTCATGAGATAGTTGAAGTATTTCGATGACCATGCATCGTAGTGCACTCTCCTTCTCGAGAGCTCCAAGATGATATGCTCGTAGTAGAAAACTGAGCTCCTGAGATTGCACACAGTACTTCACACAGATGATGCAAAATACACAGAAAACACAGTACACAGGGAGCACAAAGACAGACTTCTTAGGTCTCACGAATGTAGTCAAACATACAGTCTGTGGCTGACCAGACCACTATATGTTTTATTAAAGAACATATACATAGAAGTTTCCAGTGGCCATTTGGCCTTTCACATGGACACTAACGGTAACATTCTCCCAGTAAAGGCCAATATGGCCAAAGTAACTATGGGAGAGAAAATAAAGAATGATAAAGAATACTTGAGTGTAAGTATACAAATTGTACCTCCCACCTGATGGGCATGTTACACAGTAGACAAGTGACTGTGTAAGATCAGGAATCAAGTAACCCCCATCAAGTGACAACAGTGTCGAAAGTTATCCTGTGGTAGAGCTTTTGTCAAAGCATCTGCAGCATTATCTCGAGTGTGAACCTTCTCAAGAATAATGCGCTCAGTGGCTAAGCAATCTCTAATGAAGTGATACCTCACCTCAATGTGCTTGGTCTTTGCATGATAGACCGGATTCTTAGCCAAAGCAATGGCACTTTGACTATCACTGAGCAAATAAGGTACATGCTGAGGTAAACCCATATCACAAGAAAGACGAGAAAGCAACAATGCTTCCTTACATGCCTCACTTACTGCAACATACTCTGCTTCTGTGGTGGAAACAGTTGTACATTCTTGAAGACGAGATCTCCAAGAGATAGTACCTCCAACAAAATGAAAAATGTAACCGGATGTAGACTTACGATTGTCTACACAACCAGCATAGTCAGAATTTTTGTAACCAATAATGGATGATTTCCCTCTACCTAAGCATAGACACTTGTCCTTAGTGCCACTTAGATATCTTAAAATCATCTTGACCGCTTCCCAATGTTTCTTGCCAGGATTAGACATATATTTGCTCACAACTTTGACTGCAAATGAAATGTCTGGTCTCGTAGCTACCATAGCATACACGAGACTACCAACAGCAGACTGATAGGGAATTTTGGTCATGAATTCCTTTTCCTCATCTAATTTGGGGCAATCATCCTTTCTCAATTTCACATATGTGGGTAAAGGTGTACTCAATGCCTTTCCACCCTGCATATTGAACATGTGAAGTACTTTGGATGTGTACTCACTTTGACACAAGTATATGCATCTTTTATTCCTATTAGGAGTAATGCGCATGCCAAGAATATGTTTGGCATCCCCCAAATCCTTCATATCAAATGTCTGGCTCAACTTCTTTTTGAGAATTGACAAATCATAAGAGGACTTCCCAACAATCAACATATCATCAACATAAAGTATCAAGCATATCAAGTTTTCATCTGAGCATCTCTTTGTGTAGAGACAATGATCCTCATTGCTTTGAGAATAGCCTTGAGAATTCATAAAAGCATCAAACTTTTGGTACCATTGTCTAGGGGAGTGTTTTAGTCCATACAAGCTCTTCTTAAGTTTACAAACTAGACTTTCCTTGCCAAGAACTACATAACCCTCTGGTTGCTCCATATACATCTCATCTGTAAGATCTCCATGCAAGAAACCAGTTTTCACATCCATTTGGACTAGCTCTAAGTCCTCCATTGCAACAAATCCAAGCAACATGCACATGGTAGTCATCTTGACCACTGGAGAGAAGATTGAAATCAACACCATGTTGTTGCTTAAAAGCCTTTGCAACAAGTCGTGCCTTATACTTTGGAGAAGCACTATCTGATGTGAATTTCAGCTTATATACCCATTTACATGGTAAATCTTTCTTGCCATTTGGCAAAGGTACTAAATCCCAAGTACCATTCTTGTGAATAGAATCCAACTCACTCTTCATGGAACGCTCCCACTTGACATGATCCTCTATCTGCATAGCCTCTTTGTAGCAAGAAGACTCACCGGCATCTATTAGCATAACAAAATCTAAACCTAGAACATATCTATCAGGTGGATGTGAGACACGTGCAGAACGTCTCAATGGTTGCTGAACAGGAACATGTGCAGACTGATCTGAATGGACATTCTCTTGAACATCCCTATGTGTAGCATTTTTATGCATGCTAACCGGAGGACTAGTATCCTCAAACACCACTCTTCTCACTTCAACCTCCTTAATGGGTTGCTTATGCATCTTAGACTCATTGAAAATGACATCACTACTTCTGATCACTGATCATGTTTTAGGATCCCATAAGCGATATCAAAATTTTCCTTATCGACCATATACAAGAAAAATGCATTTCTTTGACTTATGGTCCAACTTTTGTCTAAGATTCTTGGGTATATGATCATAATATGATGGCTTCCTTGGCCATAACTCTTGTGCCACTTTCATACCTTTGGCAGTACTAGGTGAAAGGTTTATCACATGAACTGCAGTCAATACGGCTACTGACCAAAAGCCTTTTGAGAGGTTTGCATGATGCAATATAGAGACTACTCTATCTTGAATAGTTATATTCATCCTCTCAGCTACACCATTCTATACTGGGGTATAGGGAGTTGTAAACTCTCTACGGATCCCTCTAGACTGATAGAAAAGACTGAATTCATGTGAGGTATACTCACCCCCGTTATCTAAATGTAAAGCCTTAAGTTTAGTTCCTTTTTCAGTCTCAACTGAAGCAAGCCATTTTCTGAAAGAAGGGAATACCTCATCCTTCGATTTGATAGGATATACCCAAACTTTTCTAGTAGCATCATCTATGAAAGTGACAAAGTAGAGAGAACCACCTAAGGACCTAGTGGGCATGGGACCACACACATCTGTATGAACAAGATCGAAAGGCTGAATTGAAGAGTCAATGTGCATTCTATGCACATTTCTGGTTTTCTTTCCATATTGACAATGCTCACAAAATGAAAAATTGGAGAAAGATAACACAGGTAAGTAGCTAGAATGAGAAACATTTTACATTCCACTACGAGATATATGGCCCAAACAACGATGCCAAATACAAGCCATAGGTTGTTCAGTAACACCTAACAAGTGTTCTTTCTATCATACAAATAAAGGATAAAGTGAACCAACTTTGCTTCCTTTTGCAATAACCATATTTCCCTTTTATATGTGAAAGGACTGAGCATAGAAGACCACCTTGTAACCAAGGTCATCAAGTTGAGACCAACTGACATCAAACTACATGATAACTGAGGTACATGGCATACATTATGCATAGTAAATTTTGAACCATCAATGAACTGTACAACCACATCTCCAATCCCCACAACATCACACTGGTAAGAGTCACCAAGTCTCACGGTACCAAGAGACTTTGCTACATAATTAGAGAACCATTCTATGTGTGGTGTCACATGGAAAGAAGCACCAGAATCTAGCAGCCATGTGTGGGAAAGAGAATCAGCCATAAGCGCCTCAGATGGCACAGTACTATCAAGTGTTAACACATCAGCAGGATCAGAAATAGCATTAATTTCTTCAATCTTCACAGTCAAAGTAGATGGTGCAGGTAACTGTTTAACATGCCCATCAACGTTATGTCCTTTACCTTTAGCATTCTTTAATGCATAACAATCTTTCTTTATATGTCCTTTCTTAGGACAATAATGGCATTCGATATCCCTCTTCCTTGATTTGCTTCTATTCTTATTTCATTGACCATTCTTTTCCTTGTTCTTCCTCCTGCCACATTGCTGATTCTTTCCTTGTTAAGAATCATGAACATTATATGCATCTCCACTCTAGGTGCCAACCATATATTTTCTACGAATCTCCTCACTCAAGAGTGCTCCACATATGTCATCATAGACAAGTTTACCACCAGGTGCACTATTGCTAATAGCTCTGCAAAATGTATCCCATGATGATGGCAGGGTGCATAACATCAATACTGCTTTCTTTTCATTATCCATATCCATTTTTTGAGCCTCTAATTGGGAGAATATAGCATCGAACTCGTTTAGATGAGCAGCAACAGTATCTGTGTCCTTCCTACAAAGGTCATATAATTTTCTCATCAGATACACTTTATTTGATGCCGTCTCTTTTTCATATGTATTGCATAACTTCTTCCAAAGCTCCTCTGCACTTTCACAGTCTAATACTATAAAGTAAACATTATCTGCCAGGTGCAAGCGAATGGTAGACCTGGCCATTTCATCCAACTCATCCCAATCATCTTCATCCATGTCAGCAGGCTTCTTTGAAATCCCATTTACTGGCTTCCATTACCTCCTTTGAATCAGCACATCTTTAATCTGATTCTTCCATAGAGCAAAGTTTGTGCCATCAAATTTTCGGATCTCAAGTTATAGCCCCTCTTCGGAACACTAGCACTAGACCCTGATCCACCGGATGTGCCTGAGACCTCTGATGCCATGATGCTAGAAAATTGACTGGAATGATAATGGAGCTAGAAGAGTTCGAGCACCAACGAATAAGTGTATCAAGAGAGTAAATCTACCACTGTATAGTTGACAAAACCAAAGATCTAGAAAAATTTTACCAGAGTATCCTCTGCAAAATGAGCATATGACCAGTGTCAAAATATCATAAAACTGCAAGTACTGACATGTTTGCCTGCATAGTGAATCATTGACTCCACTACATATAATCAGTTACCCAGTAGAAGCCAACTAGGCTTATCGAGCACCTATGAACAACTATAATACATCTCCTATGGCGAGGCTGGGTAAGTCTTCCACCTGCATCACTGAAGAGGCCCCGACATTTGGGTGTCTCCCAGTTAAGAAAACCTCACCATGACCCTCTTTATCAAACGTAAAATGCATTATGCAAGGAACGTAACCACTATATCAATGACCACATGGACGTACATAAGCGGTATCCATAGAAGCATACATGATGTGTATGTGCTCAATATATGTAGTAAAATGACACTAAAAGGCTGCATGCACAGCCCAAAAACTAGCCAATAACTCCGACAAGTTTCTATCAACTCTGATGTTTTTGGCTCAAAAACCTACATAAATTTGCAGCGCTTGCTCCCACCAAAACTGAAAACCTTTCTAGAAACCTATAGTTTTGCGTGTGGCTGAAAAACACAGCCCAAAAGGTTAATATTTATTGTCAGAGAAGTACAAAGAACACTCCTCTTGATGTTTGTGGACCTGTGTGAAGAGAACTATGTGCAAAAGTACTCCAAAATGGCTCCAAAAGACACCCAAGAATGCTTCAGAAATAGGCTTTGAAAGCAAAGAATGAAGCTTTGAGGGACCAAAACATGTTCAAGGTAATGTCAACCTTAGTCTTTCCCCTTCTTCAGACACCACAAGAGTGTAGCTTAGTGGCAAGAGATTGTCACAGTTAAGCGATCTTTGGGGGGAACAGTACTGGGATGGGTGACCTCTCGGGAAGTACCGGGAACCTCTATCTTCCTTGATCGTTGAGGTCCTCCCTCGCGTGTAGCCAATGGTGCCAATGGTGACTTCGATGACTCGGATGACAATGTATGCCAAGGTCTATGCCTTGGTCGCTGCCTTAGTCGTAAGCATGGGGGGGTCATTTTGCTTACACAAAAGGAACAAAGCTTTTTGCATTGATCTGCTTTGATAGTAGTGAAGTATTTCGATGACGATGCATTGCAGTGCGCTCTTCTTCTCGAGAGCTCCACGATGATATGCTCGTAGTAGAAAACCGAGCTCCTGAGGCCGCATACAGTACTTTGCACAGATGCTACAGACACACAGAAAACACAGTACATAGGGAGCACGAAGACAGAGTTCTTAGGTCTCACAATTGCAGTCGAACATACAGTCTGTGACTGACCATGCCACTATATGTTTTATTAAAGAACATATACAAAGAAGTGTCTAGTGGATATTTGGCCTTTCACACGGACACTAACGATAACAATAGTAATTTGGCAACTACTACAATAGTGGTTGCCTTAACCACCCATGCCTCAGCATAGTGGGTCGCATAATCAGTACATATTAAGATATAATGGTGATTAGTGAGGACCACTAGAAGAGAAATCAGACCAATAAAATTGAATTTTCACTTCTAAAAAGGGTCCAAGGGCATGATCAAATGGAGAGGAAAACAATTCACAAGAAGAGGTTGTTTAAAATGTTCATAGGGGTCACAAGCATAATGGTGACAATCTTTGTGTGAAGTAGGCCACCATAATCTAGATTGTTATAAGTTATGCACGATAAGTTATCTAGAGATATTTCCACCGGTGGAATACCATGAAACATGTGTAAGACCACTGAAATCTCCTGTGAGGGTACACAATAGAGCCAAGCACCAAAAACATCCTAATAGCAATTGCAAATTGACTACTATATTGAGTCAATTTCTTATGAGCTATCATTGATAATGAATCAAGAGGAATGCATATACATGGGAAGGATAATAAAGTTTCATATTAGGATCATTCTAAATCCCAATGAGCATAGGCTCCTCTATGATAGTTGTAAAAAGAGCAGCATCAAGAAAGGAGTCATCAATCCCCAAAGCATCCTCCTAATCTAGTAGAGTTAGTAGCACCTAATGGGCTAGGTGGCTAATTAGATCCTGTTGTTTAACAAAATAGATCAACATAGAATGGTCCACATGAAATGTAAATTTATGACCCAATAAATTATTGCAAAAACTTTTTATAGATTATAACATACCTAAGCATTCATGCTCCATAATAGAATTTGTAGGAAAACAATCACACAATTTCCCAAAATAATAAAAAAATCTAGCAACCCTAATTTTGATACTTAGTCAAAATTTGGTCAAAGATTATCAAAATTTTTTATTGGCTCGTTGAGAAGTACTTATTGAGAGCTTTCTAATGATATATAACATCTCACCAATCCAACATCAAAAATTCAAGTCAGACCCTAATTTCTACTTTTAATATGCTTTTCATGCAAAAACTTACTTTTCAATAGTTTTTTCATAGGCTTTCATGCTAATTTGCCACACACAAAGAAAATTATAATCAAAGAAAAGATTACTATTGCAAGGGAGTCTCATATCACCCAATCTTTGTAATATCCACCCCCACAAGTTAGACGTGTCCATTGAATCATTGTTTAGACAATATAGCATTACTACCAAGGCGTGTGGGATCCGCGAAAGGAATATGGCATATCCTCCCACCATAGAGGCCAATCAGCACCTAGGAAGCATCATAAATTCTTGAATGCATACAAGATTAACCTCTAGGGTTAAGAGCTAGGAGGCATTTTGGAGGTATATATGTAGATTTGGAGGAATTTTTTGGTAGTCGATCTTGTTCTTATTCACACTCCCATGTGTGCATGCTGAATTTGGAGAGGATTAGTACCTACTTCAAGATTTCTTCATGTATACGTGCATGTTAATGCTTTGAACTATGCCATATGTTTTATCTTAGTCCTACTAATGAAGATAGACTTGATTTTCCAATTGCCTATGCACGTAGACAATTAAACAGTGCATAGAAAAACTATATTATAACTGAACAAGAAGGAATAGGAATGATATGTGCAGTAAATAAATTTAGAAAGTATTTTCTTGCAACTAGTTTTAAATTCTTTGCTGATCATCAAGCCCTACTCTATTTAGTATATAAGCCCTATAACACTAGAAGATTAGTTTGATGGCTTCTCTTGCTAATGGAATTTGATTTCGAGGCTATATTGAAAAAAGCTAAAACATAATGTGCATACAAATCACCTTTCTAGGTTGAGAAATAGCAAACCACCCAATGGGATCTCATATGAGTTTCCAAATACCTATTTGTTTAATTTAAGTGGCTCCTGGATGGATGTAATCTTATGTGTCAGTTTTGACCTATGGTCCATTGCACCACCACATTTCTACACAAAAAGAAGATAAGTGAGTCCAAAGATTTGCAAATCGTTTCTGTAAGTGTCTGTAGAAAAGATGAACAAGGCATTTTTTCTTGTTGTGTAGATGACAATGAGAAGTGGGATCTCATGATGCAAGCCCACATCGCAAGTTTAGGATGGCACTTTCCTCAATCTAGAACTTTGCAAAACCTAGGGCAATTAGGAGTATACTAGCCTCATATGGACAAAGACATTCATGGTGATTGCATCAATTTCCATTCTTGCATTGCTAAACCCACCAAAAAATGTTCAACGCTTTATTAGGTGACTATAGCACCAAATCGGAGTAAGCTAATAATAGATTACATACATAATGGAATATTTCCATGAGGAAATGCTTTTGCAAGAAAAAAGTTGCTACAAGAAGAGTAGAAAGATTACACAAGATAGGAAAAGATAACCTCTTCGGATTATGCATCCTTGAAAGAAAATAATTTCCTATCTTGGAAATTGCACATTGAGGTGTTTTAGGAGGTCATTTCTCCCCTAAACAAATAGAAAATCAAATACTTTTTGTTGTCTTATGGTGGCCAACCTTACATATGGATGCAAGAAGTTACGTTGGAAGATGTGAGATATGTCAAAAAATGAAAATCCATTCTAAAAAGATCAAATGCCAATATCATGGAAGCATTAGATTGTGCCCTTTGACTAGAATGGACAAGATTTCAGAACTATAATTTTGATTGCATGATCACCCATATAGAGGAAATAATACAATAATATACATTTATTATTATAAGAGGTCCCACAATTCAAGACTAATAAGTATGGATAACTAGACTAGATAAGATATAAGAGATCCCACAACTTGGTACTATAAGTATGAAACAAGATATCCAAATTACAAGAACTCCCTTGAGGGAGATCAAGTAGATACAAGAAATGATTGTACAAGATCTTGTTCCACAAGATTACAAGAGGAAAAGCTACAAGTCCAAAAAACTAGACTAAAGAGGTCCATAACAAGGAGCAAAACAAGAGCTGGAACTTGGAAAGTACTTACTTGATGATCATAACTCCTTGAGCTCCCAAGAACTAGCATTGCCAAGATTAAGTATGTATGTGGCCAAGGCCTCCTTGTAAAGGTGTTCAAGGGTGGTTACAAATCGATGATATCATTGATGATGTCAATAATCTAAACAAGACCTATGTATGTTAGAATCATGCAAGTAGACAATCAACCTCAGGGTTTTGCACATTTTGGACCAAATGGTAGGATTAGTTTCTCAAAATTCTAAATCAAACACGAAATATAGAAATTTGTATGAAATCTAAGGCTCAAAAATGTTCCTTTTATGTCCATCATCTCTCCCTCAAGCGACAAGTTCCATGAGGAGCAGTCATGTGATCTAAATATATATTGGATGAATATTCATAGCACTTGGTCTTTGTAGAGTTCTTGGTATGTGGTATTGGAACTAGTGAAAATTGATACCCATGATGAAACTAGAAAAGGTTTGTAGTATATCTAAATGCAAAATCAAATTCACTATTCTCATGTATTTCTCTTTTGACTTTGATGATGATTCTTCTTATATGAGTTGGTGATTGTAGAAGTGCAAAGCTCAACTTGTTTCTTCTTCTTAGGACATTTGACTACCATATGGTCATTATCTCCACAATAAAAGAAAAATCAATTGTCTTTCCAATGCTTTCTTTCCTTTGGTGTAAGTCTTTTGACCTTGATGTTATTCAATTGCACGTGCTTTGTTTGAGATTCTTTTGACAAATATCGTTGAGGGATTGAGGTAAACTTGTATTATCAATCTTGAATAGAAGTATTTTTCTCTTGTTTTCTCTTGAACAACGTATCAGGACACTCAATCGCTTGATTCATGAATTCATTCAAAGTATTTACCTTGGGCATGGTTAGCATTAGGTCCTTGACATCGTCGCATAAGCCCCATCAAAATTGGTTGATAAAATAATCCTCATGTCATGTGAGATCACAAATGATTTGTCTGTATTTTGATGCATAGATAAGAGAAGGCATATTTCCTTCATGTACTTTCCTTTAATTTTTTTTTAGCAATGTTGATATACTTCGGTAGCGATGTATATGAACACACTTAGGACATTCGGGTCACTTTTTTCCCTCTTTAGGAGGTTTTTTTTCCCTGGCTTCTATATACACCTATAACCCTACTGGGTGACTTATGTTTGTACATGCACTTGGTAATACATTCTCTATAGCATTGTGCTTCAAGCTTCTTCTGCCAAAAGGCATCTGATCCACATACACTCAAGAGTTTTGTGAAAGCTTCCCTATACTCAACCTCACAAGTAGGTGTCCACAGTAGGCTAGTTCTTGCTTAACCAAGATATGCATGAGCTACCAAGCATGAAGCAAAAACTACCGGTGGATACATGAGTGCCATAGCAACCAATAAATTTTGAGTCAAAAAAACATGTAAATATGGAAGTAGTGATCCCCCCTTGGGATAAAACAATCCAAGTAGTAGGTACCACTCAAGCTGTGAAAGACGTGCTTAAACATCTTTGAATGCTTCACACCTATTAAATGCATAAGCTTGGTTATCTAAGAGACAACAAATTGAGTATTAGGCCAATTTATGCATAAGTAAATCAAGCATCCAACAACATGATGATAGAAAACAACATCAAATGCATCTCCGATATCATAAAGTCTCAAGTGGTGATAGGTTTGCAATCTCAAGGCCAAAACATTGCAATAATGTGTCAACATATTTCTTTTTGACACATTTGTTCTCCCATCAGCTTGCATAAGTTGAATCTCCAAATAATGATGCAAATGGCCCAATCTGAAATCTCAAAAGAGGCATGCAAATCATACTTAAATTCAGCAATATGATTCTCATTAGGAACAGTGAGTAGCATGTATCAAAAGTACACCATATGCACACTTAACATATAAGGTGCTTTTGAGTTGTACTACTCTCAAAAGCATAAGCATACATAACAATGCTCAAAAGTACAATGTCTGCATGCTTAACATATAAAGTGCTCTAAGTTGAACTGCTCTCAAAACCATATGCAATCAAGTAGGCATGTATCTTTTCATGCCATGCACATGGTGCTTACTTCAAACCATATAATGCCTTTTTCAACCTGCACACTTTGTTTTCATGCCCTTTATACACAAAACAATGGGGCTAAAAACATACACTTCTCCATGTAAGTCACTATTTAGAAATGCAATTTTAATGTCCAACTGATGTGCATTCCAACCATGATGAGTTGCAAGTGCACAGATGCTACCAATGGTGGTCATTCACCATGTGGATGCAAAGGTCTCATCAAAATCAATGCCTTTCTCTTGAGCATTTCCTTTTGCAGCAAGCCTAGTGTTGCAGAGTAAAGGGGCATAAGAGGAGAGCCCCAAAATTTTCAAAATGATGGGCATATTTTTTTCTTCTTCGAGGTCTTCAAGAATTCCCTCAAGCCATGTAAATGCACTAGAGGAGTCCTCTAGTTGCATAATCCCAAGTTGTTGTAAAATATCCCTTGTAAAATAGTAGGAGATTAGTCTTTTAGTGAATAAAGTGCCGGTCTTTTGTGTGCAAGGACCAAACTTAGGGCACATGTATATAAGTCACTTTGTGACTCTTTGTAGAGACTTTTTGCCATTGTGAAGAAGGAGCACTCCTGAATTTTCGAATTTGCCTCTTTCTTGCAGATTTTGATCTTCATTTTGATCTTGTATGTGTGTGTGTTGCTTGAAATGTGTGTGTAGGACTGTTGTCTACCCCTCGCCATTGATTTTGAGCTGCTGTAGTGTGTGTGCGAACTAGTAGGAGTTGTGGCGTGAGTGTGGGTGTTTCCCGCCATTTACTATTTTGGCCATAACTTGAAGCAGGGTCTTCAGAATCAAGTGAAACGACTTTCAATAGATGCGTCTCGTCGAGAGCTTCGAAACGAGTACCCTATTGCCTATATTCAGAGTCTGGAGCTGAGAGAAATCTTTGATTTTTTGAAAACCGCTGTAAGAGGTATCGTGGCAAACACTTTCAGGATTTCAGTGAGTTTGGGAAGTGGATTAGTCTTTTCTCATGCATGCTAGCTTAACCACTTCATTTTCCATCATGTGTGCACATGTCTTCATACACTTGGTTAGGTCGTTTGATCGGATTGACATTTGAATGTGTGTTGATTTCCCACTATATGCACTTGTGTGGCAATTGAGGTACAGTCTCATTGGCACAAGTCCTTGAGTCATTTTGACTTATGTACACACGTTTTTGGCACCGTTGTCGGGGAACACTCAACCAAGGTGCCTTCGTGATGGTTATAGATCGAGTGTGATAGAATCGTACTTGTAGAAGTGAATTTATCTTGTGACAACTAGTCAATCACTTCAGCACTTGTTACTTCACATCTCTGAGGTGTGTGTGATAAGTTTTAGGTTTAGGGTTAGGAGGAAGGGAGAGAAGGAGGAGTTAGGGTTAGGTTAGAAGAAGTAGGAGTAGACAAAAATCACCAAAAAAATCCCCAAAATCACCCAAACAATTTGCAAAATTCAAATTCTGTCAAAAAAAGTATAAAAACGAAAAAATTTGGCTCATTTGACACTTCACAGTGTACTGGTATCGTGGGCGAGCAGCGACCAGTATCGTGGAGTTGGTATCGTGGCTGTCAGGCTGTCAAAGCTAGGTTTGGAGCTCAAGGTGCAAGCTAGGCAATACACTGGTAAGATTTCACAAAGAATATTTGACAAAAACTCTCTAAACATGCATACACACGTGATTAAACATGTGCGCAGTATCGCGGGGGGGGAAAACTGATATCATTACCATCTCTTTGTGTGACACAGAGGCCTAGGAGAGAAGAGGAGACTAAGGAGAGCAAGGGGGTGCAAAAACTTTAGAATTTTCGTGCATTTTGGCTTGAGTATCGCGATCGGTTGAGGTTTGGTATCGTGATACCAAAACTCCCTTGTATCACGATACTCGCCGAAGTATCGTATCGCTGGATACCTGTCTTGGTATCGCGATACCATTTTGGTATCGTGACCCCGAGTTGGTATCGCGATCGCGCCTTGATAAGTTGGTATCGTATTGTTACCCTCTCTGGTATCGTATCGTGTCACTTAGCATCAAGTATCGCGACACCACTTCAATATCGTATCGCCCTCTCACCTGGATAGTATCGCGATACCGTCATAAGTATCGTATCGTCTAGGTTCTGTGGTATCGTATCGTCTTGAATCTTCGTATCGTATCGTCTGCGCCATTTCCTAGTGAAGTATCGCGACACCATAGTTGGTATCGTATCGTGCAAGCCGGTGGTATCGTATCGCCGCTTGTCATAGTATCGTATCGTTTCCTTCAAGAATTGTATCGCGATACCACGCTGATATCGTATCGGCATTAGTTCCAGTATCGTATCGCTAGAGCCCATTGGTATCGTATCGTCGGTCTTTTAATATCGTATCGTGCAAGTCGGTGGTATCGTATCGCCGCTTGTCATAGTATCGTATCGTCCCCTTACCAGAGATCGTATCGCGACACCAAAGTGGTATCGTATCGTCGTTGTGTCTGGTATCGTATCGCAGTCATTATCCAGTATCGTATCGTTTGGACTTCTGGTATCGTATCGCGGCCAGGGCAGTATCGCCAAGTGTGGTATCGCTTGGAAATGGTATCGGCCAGAGTGACATTGGCATTTTTGGTAGACATTCAAAGGCATTAGAAGAGCCACTCAAGGAGAATCTCTGGGATTTTTAGAGAGACTTACGTGAGTGAATGAACTTGAGGTCAGGAAGAGTGCTAAGCAGCCAAGAAGCGTCATATCTTCTGTGGGAAGTGCTGCCCAGGTTAGTCATCACTCCATCTACTCGGAGACTTCTAGTGATTCAGAGGAGGAAATAACCATGGCTTCGAAAGACATGCAGGGCCCAACACCGAATAGGAATTTCATGTCAACTATTGAAGGAGATTACCGTACCTCCTTACAGTATGTGTCCACTAATGCCCAGGAGATCCCTATCTACCTGTATGGCTTAAATAGATCTATGGCTAGGATGATAACTTCCCTGAATACCACCATTGTACCCCGACCTGCTGTTAAGTATGAGGGAGGTGCATATGTAGACAAAATTGGTCATATCTACATTGTGACTGAATTTCTTGAGAGGATCAACGAAAGGGGAGAGTTTGTGGACCCAGACAACTCCGAAAGAGCACACCTTGAAGAGTTTGTGACTACCCCTAGGGGCCGGTCTCAAGTATCACGGGTCTTGAGAGGAGACTTGATTCCTCAGGACGACTACTTGTTGGAAGTTATATGATTCACGGATCAGACCTATTGCTTCAGACCGACTTACCGACTCCAGGGAGAGAAGAAAGCCCCATGACATTCTATGAGTTGAAAGACCCAGATGATGAAACTAGACTCACTTACTTGGATAAGGATCAAAGGAGATACTGGCCTGTGAACGCCTTAGACAGGGCTCGGCTGAGATATATGGGTGCGCCTGTATTTTCTCAGAGAGATCAGGCAACTACTTCACGAAATCCTTTTGGGAATCAACACGAGACTGAACAGACCACATTAGGACAGACCAGCCAACGAAGTGTGCCCAACAGCACTCATGTATAGTTTGCAACTCTAGGAGTGCAAACACACCATCAGACCCACACTGGGATAGGTAATCAGTACCGACCACCAGTAAGACCTCGACCACCAGTAGGAGGACAGCCTAGAGTACCTCCAATACGACCGATTGCCCTAGTTTGCCCTGTGATGCCCAGACCGCCTGAACCAATGAGAAGATTGAGACCTATCCAAGTAGCTAAATGTGTGAGAAACCATTATGATGGATTGGGAGAACCCTATGATCATATCGTTGAATTTAAACAAGTTCTAAGAGCGGAGCAAGTAGATGACTTCTTTGTGCAGTATGAGTCTTTTGGACTCACCCTCACAGGGACAGCTCTAACTTGGTTCCAACCCTTAGATCCCAACCAATTTGGAAACATGGAACAATTCTTTCAAGAATTCATTGGAGAATTTACAAAGAGAGGGATTAAACACAATTCAGCATCTTTAATCCATAGCTTTAAACAAAACCCTAATGAAACTGTGAAGATTGCTGCACGAAGATTCAATCAGTACGTGGATAGATGCCCAGTAGCTGAGAGAACCACTCAACAAAAGATGATTTCATTATTTTTAGATGGACTCACTAACGGAACCCTAAGAACACTAGTGTATGTGAAGAGGCTACAAACATTGAGTGAGCGCCTTCAAGAATGCATTGATTTGGAAGACAACCTTGCCGAGGATCTCAAAGGTACAACCGACCTCACTAAATCAGAAGATTTAAGGAGCACTGTCACGTCCAACTCCAGTAACATGGAAGAATTAGCAGAATTATTAGCAAAGAAACTAGGAGTCCAGGGACAAAGAGCTTACCAAAACCCAACGCAAAGAGTGCCTATGCTACGGAGATGTAATTTATGTGGAGGAGAGCACCCCACACACTTGTGTGTCCGAGGAGGGGCTGGTGCACAACCTATGTATCCATACCACCGACAGCAACAACAAGGGACTTCTTGGTATTGTCACATAGAACAAAAATATACCAATCACCCTACAGAGAACTGTCCCTTCAATAGGCAAGCACGCCCTTTTCAACCACCATAGTATAGACCCTATGGATACCCGCCTAGGGAACCAGGTAGAGAGATACCAAGATGCAACCCGTATGCCCAGCAGAAGCATCACGGCCATACGAGCAAGCACCATATCCACCACCACAACCAGTGCTAGGACCCCAACTGTCAAAACCACAGCAGGTAGTATCCGTGAAGTATGCTCAACCAGAAGAAAACTTAGAAAGAGGTATAGTTCCAGCATCGACAATGACCAATGTAGAATCCACAAACCCTGGATATGAACCTCCTCCAGGAGAGTACTACTCATACGAAGGCAACAGGTTAGAATACGAACCCACATATGATGTTGCTTACTATGGATATGAGGGCTATGATCAGACTTATGGAACAGAGACCACCACCTTGATGTATACGGCCCCTAAAGCACAACCAACAGTTAGACCACCTATCAGACCACCCATGCAGAGAGGACCATGCTATAGATGCGGAGGAGACCATTTTATCCGAGAGTGCCCTCGACCTTACAACCCTCCACCACCTAGGATTTGGGAAGGATATTGCAATGATTGCGGAAAAGAACATCTTTTAAGGGATTGCCCTAAGAATCCGGCAAAAACTCAAGATACTACACCAATCAATGTGATAGAGGTCATAGAAGGATCGGGAAGTGACAAGGAGTACACCGTACCACTAAAGGCTATTACTAGAGCCCAAGCAAAGCAACAAAAAGGAGAACAACCAGAAGAGAAACAGGAGAGCAATAAAACTGTAGGCTCTGAAATTCAGGCAGTCGAGGATTCTGAGAACCCACGTGAGAACTCCCAAAACCCAAGAGTACAAAAATGGAAGGAAAGACAAGAAAAACTCAAAGAAAAATGGGCGAGAAATAAGAGTCGAGACAGTAAGAAACAAACTAAGGGCTTGAAAGAGCATAAAGAACAAAAAACGCATAAGGAGATCCCTGAGCCACCGCTGATGAGCACAGAGAACGAGAAGCCAGGATCCATTCTAGCTGACCCAAAGCCAGACGACTTGGACATGTGGTTGAAAGCTTACCAAGCTAGAATCAAAATGGGCCCAAATATAGAGCAACATGAAAAACTCTATCCTCAAGGAGAATTAGAAAAAGAAAGATTGGCAATATGCAGGAAACTTATCGAGGTAGCACAAGCAACCCTAGAAAAGACTATCCCAATTTTACCAGAGACAAGGATCGCACATGGTCTATACGAAGAATGCATCAAATCCAAGGATAAAGAACCTAGAAAGGAAGATGACCAAGATGAACGAAGAAAAGCACAAAATGAACAGGTATCCATGATACCAGACCTAGAGGCTGATTGGCCAGAAGATTTGTGGAATAGAATCAGAGAAGAGCAATGGAGGAAGAATGGAATCAGTCCACCCTCTTTTGAAGAAATAGATGAGGAAAATTGTCAACCCCATCCCAACCTGGAGGAAGCATATGAGGAAGTATCAAGACTCGATAGAGGTAGAGAGGAAACCCTGAGCATTTCAACATTGCCTAATTACATGGGAGAATACGAAAGAGAGTCTATAATAATACGAGCACCCACAATGCATGGGAAGGAAAAAGGAAACGCAGAAGAGAGTTCACACAATCTAACAGAACTTAAGAAAACAAAGGTGCAATGCAAATTGACAATGGAAGAGTTGCTTCAACTTAAACCACAATTATGGAGACAGTTAGCAAATCAATTAGAACCACCACCAGAGAAAGGAGAAATGAAAGGAAAGGAAAAGGCAAACCAATGCACAATACAAATTCCAGTTGACAAAGTGGGAGAGTTTAGCGAGGGAGACGAAGGTAATACGTGTCTACCTGTCACCCACAATGGGTACATGACCAAGGGTATTCTAGATACGGAAGCTGGGGTAGGAATTGGCACCAAGGAGATATGGGAAAAGTAGGGAAAACCTGCCTTGCGACCCACACGCATGAAACTCCAATTAGTAGACGGTCATGTGGAAAGACCCTTAAGAATATTGGAACGAATCAAATTAACCACCTGCGGAGTAGAATTTGAACACACATTAGCCATTTGTAAGTTCGAGAAAGCAAACAACTATGAAATGATATTGGGACGACCCTTTATGAGACAAATGCGGGTAGTGCAAGACTGAGGAAGAGATTCATTATACCTGCATATCAAGGAAACACCACCAAGATAAATTTGCACACATTTGCTTATCGAGATGTCCCTCCACTACAATGGAATCCAGTCCACAAAGAAGAAGATGACCTATCCATTCACAGTGCTAGATCAAGTGATCAATCTTGGATGCATGAAGATGCCCAGTTATGGATGTGTAAAGAAGCGAAGAGAGAGGACACCCTAACTATCGATCAGTAGAAGACCCAGACTACATGCCTCAAGTCTTTCCTGATGAGATTTTCGAGCCGCATGGATGGATGGAAATCTTAGCAACCTTAGATGTGTGCGTAAACGAAGAAGTTTTGACGATGAACGAGTGTATAGACGATGAAGGCTATGATGTAAATCTATATATGGTTGTTCTTCAAGAAGTTGAAGAAGGGGAAATCCTGGAAAAAGAATGGAAAGAGGAATATGAGAGCATAGAAATGGAACCAGAATTTGACTCTGAAGAAAGCTACTTAAACACTCTTCAGAACAAGAAGGAACAGGAACCAACAAAGATCTTAGCAATTGAAACTGCTCCGGCAATACACAGGCAGAAGGAAGACATGAGTAAGGTAGAACCGGACCCAGATCTTTTTGAAGTTCCTGAACACTTTGAAAAATACAAAGTAGAAGAGAGGAAAGTAGCCATTCAAATGCCTAGACGAGAGGCACGAGACGGAGAAGCATACGACAGCAAAGAACAAACCAAAAAAATTGTGGTAACAGTAGAAGACGGAGAAGAGCGGTGCACATATATTGGAAAAGATGTATCTGAAGAGGAGGAAGAAGAACTCATCAACCTCATCAAAGAGTACCGAGACGTATTCGCATGAACCTATAAGGATCTCAAAGGTGTAGAGCCCACTATTTGTTCCCATCGAATACCAATGACGGCCGACGCAAAACCATCCAAACAACGCCCTTATACGTACAATGAGGTTTATGCAGCAAAAATTAAGGAGGAAATAGACAAACTACTAGCGGCAGGATTCATATATGAGATAGAACACACCGAGTGGGTATCGCCGTTAGTAGTTGTGCCTAAGAAAAATGGAAAATTGAGAGTGTGCATAAATTTGAAGAAGGTGAATGCAGCCACCATACGTGACAGCTGCCCATTACCCATCACAGACCATCTGTTAGAGAGAGTAGCCGGAAAAGAGGTCTATAGTTTCCTAGATGGATTCTCCGGATACAATCAAGTAGCTATTGCGACCGAGGATCAACATAAGACAGCATTTGCCACCGAATGGGGTGTGTATGCCTTCAGAGTGATGCCTTTTGGACTCACTAATGCACCTGCTACTTTCCAATGATTGATGTGTCATGTTTTCAAAGAATTTTTGAAAAAAAGTATGGAAGTATATGTAGATGACCTCTGCACATACTCCAATCAAAGAAACGACCACATCCCCGAGTTAAGGAAGATGTTCAACAAATGTAGACAGTATAGAGTCTGTTTAAACCCGAAAAAATGTGTCTTCATGGTAAGACAAGGGAAAATCCTAGGACATATAGTCTCGAGAAATGGAATATCTACGGATGAGGACAAAATTAAAGTCATCTTAGACCTACCAAGACCTAAGAATGTGAAGGAAGTGCAAGCTTTTATGGGGCATTGTGGATATTACCGTAGGTTTATTCACATGTATGCCATAATAGCAAAACCCTTGTATGGTCTCTTAACTCAATTTACTTGGACAGAAGAGTGTGAGAAGGCATTCAACGAGTTGAAAACAAGGCTTAGTACAGCCCCAATTCTGAAATCACCAAACTGGAGCAAGCCATTTCATATTCATGTTGATGCTTCTAACTATGCCATTGGATGTATCCTCGCCCAACCAGCTGATGAAGGTAAGCTTGATCATCCAATTGCCTATGCTAGTAGACAACTGAATCAAGCGGAACGAAATTATACCACTACGGAATGAGAAGGCTTAGGAATGGTATATGCAGTGAAGAAATTCAGACATTATCTTTTAGCCAACAAGTTCAAATTTGTCATAGATCATCAAGCTTTGTTGTACTTAGTCAATAAACCTTGTAACACGGGAAGGTTGGTACGATGGTTCTTATTACTGATGGAGTTCGACTTCGAAGTAGTAGTGAAAAAAGGAAACACACATGTGAGGGCAGATCACCTTTCTAGGCTGACACACGGAGAGCCACCAAATGGAGTGCCCGACGACCTGCCAGATACTTATTTGTTTAATCTAGAAGTTTGTCCAAACTGGGCAGAAAAATTGATTCCTATACTCACCCATGGCCCTCAACACTCAATCAATAGGAATAGCAAGAAAGAAATTCTTCAATCAAGGAACTTACACATTGTGGCAGGAAGTGTATACTACAAGGAACCCAATGGAGTGTTACTCAGATGTGTTGACGAGGATGAACAAAAGCAACTAATTGAGCAAGCACATGTGAACAAATGGGGAACACACCAAGGGACTCATGGAACAATCTGAGAACTAAAGAGGTTAGGAGTGCACTGGCCTGACATGCCCAAGAATGTTCACAACCACGTAAGTAATTGTGCAGAATGCCAAGAGACGATCCCAGAAGATCATATGTCTCTACCTTTCTCGACCATAGCGCCCAATTGGAGTAAAACATTAGTGAAATACTTAAAAACAAAAGAACATGAAACAGGAGCTAGTTTAGCAAGAAAGCGATCTTTAGAAGAAATGAGTAAGGATTACATACTCATGGGAAGACAACTGTTTAGGCGAGGCAAGGACAACCAACTCAGGTTATGTGTGCATGAAGGAGAATATTTACCCATATTAGAAATGGCACATCTAGGTGCTGCAGGAGGTCATTTTTCAGTGGAGAGAACTGTCAAAATGATTCTCTTTGCGGGCTTGTGGTGGCCAACTCTACATATGGATGCTGAAACATATGTGCGAAGCTGTGAAACCTGTCAGAGAGCTAAATACCCAATTCGAAGAGATGACATGCCATTAAGACCCATGGTCTGTGCGAGAGCATTCACAAAATGGGGTATTGACTTCATAGGACCTATCAATCCACCTGCCAAAGGATCACATGCGGAGTACATCATAGTAGCAACTGATTACTTGACCAAATGGGTAGAAGCAAAAGCCACTAGAAAGAATGATGCTCAAACTACTGCCAAGTTCCTTTTTTAGCATATTTTCACCCGATTTGGATTACCTATCGAGATTGTGAGTGATCGGGGAACGCATTTCCTCAATGAAGTAATCGAGTCACTAATGAATGAGTTTTTAGTGATTCATAAGAAATCAGCCCCATATCATCCCCAAGCAAATGGACAAGCAGAGAGTTCCAATAAGGTACTGTGTACAGTATTGACAAAGATCATCAATAATGGAAGGTCGGATTGGGACAAACAATTGCATCACGCAATTTGGGCCTTCCGAGTTGCATATAAAATGGCAATTGGAACTAGCCCATTTAACTTAGTGTATGGGCAAAATGCAATTTTGCCAATTGACTTTTTAGTGCCAACACTGAAAGTGGCCCAACAGTATGAGTGGAACGGACATGAACTATCCCAACAACTAGACCAAATCGAGAAATTACATGAGACTAGGTTGCAAGCTGTGGCAGGAATTTATGCAGCAAAAAGGAGACAAAAAGCATATTATGATGCACATATAAAAGACAAGGGACTTAAAGAAGGTGACTTAGTCTTAGTGTACACCCTAAAACAACACGCCAAGAAGTTACAAACATGCGGATATGGACCCTTGATCATAAATCGAATCTCGACTGGTGGAGCAGTCAACCTAGCCACTCTAGATGGCGATATTCTTCCCAACTACATCAGCGGATGTAGAGTGAGACGATTCATGGAACCTTTGATTGATCAAATGCTAGCACGATTACTAGGTGCCCAAAATAGGAAGAGGGAAGAGGAACGGATTAGAGAGGAAGCTCGACAAGAAGCACTGGAGCGCATTAGGAAACGGAAAGAATGGATTAGGCAACGAGATGAACGCTATCTACAAGGAGAAGAGCCTATCCCTATGGATAATTATCAAGTCGATAATCATGATACCACGGGTGTGTGTAAAACGCAACCTTACCTAAACCTAGGGATTGGCAAGACAGAGTACAAGTTGATAGACGCATTGATAGACTCAGGAGCAGGACTTAGTTGCATACGAGATAGAATCGCAAAAGATGTGCAATTAAATTTGAATTCCACAAAAGCCCGATTGATCGGAATTGGAGGTCAAACCCTAGAATGTATTGGAACAACAAATGTATCCCTCCATCTAGGCAATTCCTCTATGGAACAGAAAGTCTTAGTGTGCAAAGATGAGGATCTAATAGAACACTTAATTCTAGGACAAGACTGGATTGTTGAAAATGAGGTGTGTATCCATCTAGCTCAAGGCTACATTTCAGCCAAGATAGGGCACAAGGAAATTTTCAGTTTATTAGGAGAAAAACTTTTACTCCCACCCCACATAATCACTAGTTCTGAGAGCTGCCAGGAAAAGAAGTTGGAGAATGATCCCAGTCTTAATATCTGTGAAACAAACCTAGATGAAACGGGAGGTCCCGACTATACGAGGTCCACAGAAGAGTCGCACTCACCACATTCTGTTGAGGAACAGCTAGTCACTAAGGAAACCAACGGTGAGGGACTTCTTCAACAAGCCAAAAGACCGCAACATTGGAAAACCACAACCAGATACTCATATGAAGGACAACGAAAATACAAATGGGTACACAAGGATCATATGCAAAACCAGGCAAAATCAGAACCCAATCTTGAAAAGGAAGCAAAGATCACAAAGACAACTACGCCGGAATCCACATCAAAAGGACGTTTGCAGATATGGATACCCAAACCATTGATGGAAGCTCAAAGATCACGACAGCGGATATGGATTCCCAAAAAGGTAACACAAGCAGCTAAACAGGCAAAGCGCATGACAAAACCACATAAGAGTCATCCAAGAAACTGGAGAAGCAAGACCAAGATCACGCGAATAATGGAGAAAGCAAAGAGAACACGTGAAGCAGGAAGGATTAAAGACACAAAACGACCTCTCTTAGTGGTCACGAAATGGATCTGGAAACCCAAGCAACCGCAAGGATTGGACGATCGAAGAAACAAAGATTTCCATTGCAGTCACGAAGTCTTTAATGCACCTCAAGTATGCATAATAGGGCCACGATACGCGGCCAAGCATTCGGCACATTATGTACATTATAAAACTAGTGGTGCACATTCTCCAAGAGAGATTAGATCTTAGCTTCACTTTGATAGGAATGGACTTACTATGTACATAAATAAATGCTTCGGCTATACTAACGATTGTCTTCTTTCAGGAAAAGTTATAAAAAGAGGTGGTAAGAGATCTCACTCAATGATGAGGAAACCGAGTGAAAAATGACAATAATCACTACAATGCATTGAACAGTTGCATACTTTTCTTTGAAGCTAACGCACTTCTAGTTACAAGTGCAGATGGCTTCTGAAGACTCTGAAGCAACAGTACAAGAGGAGGTGCAGGAATTTCCTCCCCAAAGTCTCACGAAAGCAAAGGGACATTGGTTTAGAGATGAGCAACCAGTTGGAGAATATTTATTCTTGGCAAACATAACAATTATGGATACAGAGCATCATTTTCCGATTATGTCCCAGGATTTCAGAGTCTTACATGAGTTACCATCCACAATTGCCATAATGAAGAAAGCAGGAACACACAAGTATTTTGAATTACCCATATATAAACCTGATTTCCAAAGATGCACGCAAGTCATGAACACCCTACAGCCAGCACTACATTATCCACTGGTGCTAGAAGCCAGAGTTATGGATAAAGGAGGAGAGTGGGTTATCATTCAATTCACACATGAATTGATTAAGGAAGCATTCGGATGGGAAAAGGACGATGTCACAATGATAAAAGAAGAGAGTCGTGGAGCAAAGACACGCACTTTTGTTGACATTAACAGAGTGGATATCGAAGAGGAAGTCAGACTGATTCACCAACACTTCTGCTTCCCCAATATGAATCGATACACGGCTCCCCAAAAACTCATTGTCCAATTATTGTCTCATGCCATCAAACAAATCGGAAATCAAGTTAGTCTGACTCCCTATGTGCAAGAACGACTATTCGAGGCAAAGAAGCAATGGAATAATAAGAAGTTCCTCAATGGTACCACGGCCCTAACAATTTTGATCTACCATGCTCTGGGCATGAGAGAACATTTACAGGAAATGCCATCTTCAACTGTTCTTGCACAATACGCCAAAGTCGCCACTGTCCCTAAAAAGAAAAAAGGAAGTAAGAGTGTGGAAGTGGCGGAAACTAGTTCTCAACCCAAAATGAGAGGCGCAAAAAGACTCCGGGAAGTCAAGCTAGTGGAAGAGGAAGCCCCAATGACGAAAAGAATCCATGTGCTTCCCAAAACAACTATGAAAGGTCAGACAAAAATCACGGAGGAAGATTTAGCTAAAGCCCTGGAAGAAACCCATCAATATATGGAAGGGCAAATTAATTTACCAGTACAAGGTCACCACTATCAACAGTCAAAGCAATCAATGGAAAAAAAGAGCAAACTCACCAAATTCCATAGATATAGGGAGATTGGCTTGGATAACTCTAGTTCTGTATCGGAGGACCAAGAAGAACAAAACACTTCATTACTAAATGTCGATATTCAAAGTGAATCGAAAGATGATGGACAATGGGAGGAACTGAATGAAGTCGACTACAACAAGGAAGCAGAAGACCCTAAGGCGGAAGATCAACCCACCAATGTTGATCAGAGCATCATAAGTGAGAAGGAAGAACAGGAAGGAAAGCATACTATAACAGTTAATGAAACTTCAAACATCCAAGTCAAGGGGACTCAGGAAAACACAATAGAAGAAAAGGAACCTTTCACGCCTATCAGAGTAGTGGCAGAACCCTCCCCAATGGATATCACCTTCCAAGGAAGTGCCACCAAAGCTAGCAATCTGGAGGAACAAAACAATGTACAAAACATACAATTACAAATTCGACAACCACACAACGAAACTATCCATGTGGAAAAAGGCAAAGATGTACAAACGGGAGAAACCCCGAGCATACCAAAGACGTGGTTGAATGTGGATATTGCTCAGCTCAAGCCCGTGGTGCAGGACATGATTAGAACTGCTCTAGATACACAACAATTGATGCTAGAAGCTGATGAAGATTATGATCAGGCCATGCAAGACAAAAAAGAACTTCAAAAATTGGGTAAGAGTCTTTCCACAGAGTTGAAGACAGTAAAAGAACAAGTTTGGGAAAAAGAAAACGAACTTCAAGAAGTCAAAAAGAAATACCACGTGCTCGAGATGGAGAATGGAAGATTGAAAGAACAGTTTCAGGAAGTCACAAGAAAATTAGAAGCCAATGAAGCTGAGAAGGCACGACTAACATCAAGATACAAAGTATTAGAATCTGAGCTCAAAGTGTACATGGAGGAAGCGGAAATCTTAAGACAACGCAACAAGGAACTTATGACTGCACTTCTAAGCGATCAACCGGTTGAGGTGCAAGCCAAACCAGAACAGAATATCAAAGAATTGGAGGACAAAGTTTCTAGGTATGAAGATACACTAACAAAGGAAAGAGCTACCGTTGCTGAATGGGAAAGAAGATACATGGAAGACACTGCAGCTCTACGAGCCAAATGGAAAAAAGAGAAAAATAGATACCTCTTACATTGTAAAGAAGATGCCGATCAGCTAGCAATTGTAGCTGAGGAAACTGAAAAAAATAAATCAACAATTTTGCAGGCCCAAGAGGAGATTAAGCAGAAAAAGGAAATGATTAAACAGCTCCAGGATCAATTAGCACTAAAAGATACCGAGGGGACACCAGTAGTTCCGAAGTCCGCAGAGGCTACTGTGGAGAATGAGGTACGTCCTCTCTCTCCCCCCTCATATCATTCACCGGTAAGGGAGGAACAGGAGGTGCATATTGAACATACGATTCGCGAAATTGCAGAACTAAGCCGACCGGAAGGGGCACTACTGATGTCCCAACTCACTGCTGAGTTTGAAGATCAGATCATAAAGATCATGAGGGACACGCAAATAGATAACAAGCAATTAGAACAAATTTTGAAGCCCTTCAATGTACCATACGGCCTACTTAAAGAACAAACGCGAACTTATATAAGGTCTACGACAAATAAAGATCCGGATCACAACCTCCAATTCAGGCATGATACTTTCAGCTATACACAGGAAGAATTTGAGAAGGCGGATCCCATCTGGAGGAGGAAAATTTTGGAAAAGAATCCCACACTACGGGTACAGTGGGAAGCATCACCGTATGAGCTTCAAGTAAATCCATCTTTTTGTCCTGTGCCCCGCAAACGCTCTTGGAAGCATTTTTGGGAAGGCTAGTGCCAGGGTAGCATTAATCATCAGTGGCTCAATTATCCCCTGTTACCTAGTCCGCTCCATAATTACTTACCGACCGAGGAATATATGGTCAAAACCATGGAATTCAGGATTGCCAGATATGCTACAGTTCCTGACTTAACGGTTAAGATGACTAATAAAATCTTCACTATGCTACTCACGGTGCTTAAAGTTTTTCAACACGCGAAATATACTTTTTTGAGTTTCATTGGCATTACGCAAGGTTCAGAAGCATTAATTTTTTATTTATCTACTATTCCCAGCCGCCTAACTATCATGGCATATTATTCTCGCCTAATGTTTTTGCCATCGACATATATGCAAACCTTCGAAGAAGCATTCTTCACCGGCTTTTTCGAAATTGATTCCGAAATTTTTGTCAAAATGACTTCCAATTTGAATGCGCGACTTGTTGCTTATGAAACGAGCTTCTTTGCTGATCATAGACAGGCGCCAGAGGACGGAGTAAAGTCCCAACAATGGAAAGAATTTATGCTCTGTCACGCTAATCTGCTAAATCACCGAGAGTAACAAGCCATACAAACATACACACATCGCCACAAAAAGCCTGTCGAGGACGACAGAGTTCAGGAGGAGGGACGTGTAGAGGGACAATCAAGCAAAAAGAAAAGAAGAAGAAAATCAAAGTCTAGAATGGTTCAATAGAAATAAACAGAACAAGAACAAGTCCCTGCAAGAAGCCCCGCAGGGGAGCATCACCCATCTCTGCACAGAGCCCCGCAGGGGCACACACACCAAGGAAAAGCACGCAGCCGAAGGAAGGAATCAGGGCCAACAAGTATTCCATATGAGGGTGCTTCAACCTCTTGAGTTACAGAAGATTTAGATCAAGGCTTACGAGCTACATCCTCAAATGTGCACTAATGGCGTGCGTGGCAAACCGAATTAACAGGCTGTGAGTAATACAGCAAGGTCCGATAAGTGCAAACAAGACAAACCAAAGCGCCTCTAAAACGTAATGCAAGATCAAGAATCAGGCAGAACTGACCAAAGGATGCGCGTGCTAATCGAGACAAACAAGAAGTAAAGCCTGTCAAGGGACGACAGAGACAAAGAGGGGGAGAGTGTTGCAGAGTAAAAGGGCATAAGAGGAGAGCCCCAAAATTTTCAAATTGATGGGCATATTTTTTTCTTCTTCGAGGTCTTCAAGAATTCCCTCAAGCCATGTAAATGCACTAGAGGAGTCCTCTAGTTGCATAATCCCAAGTTGTTGTAAAATATCCCTTGTAAAATAGTAGGAGATTACTCTTTTAGTGAATAAAGTGCCGGTCTCTTGTGTGCAAGGAACAAACTTAGGGCACATGTATATAAGTCACTTTGTGACTCTTTGTAGAGACTTTTTGCCATTGTGAAGAAGGAGCACTCCTGAATTTTCGAATTTGCCTCTTCCTTGCAGATTTTGATCTTCATTTTGATCTTGTATGTGTGTGTGTTGCTTGAAATGTGTGTGTAGGACTGTTGTCTACCCCTCCTCATTGATTTTGAGCTGCTGTAGTGTGTGTGCGAACTAGTAGGAGTTGTGGCGTGAGTGTGGGTGTTTCCCGCCATTTACTATTTTGGCCATAACTTGAAGCAAAGTCCTCAAAATCGAGTGAAACGAGTTCTAGTAGGTGCGTCTCGTCGAGAGCTTCGAAACGAGTACCCTATTGCCTATATTCGGAGTCCGGAGCTGGGAGAAATCCTTGATTTTCTGAAAACTGTTGTAAGAGGTATCGCGGCAAACACTTTCAAGATTTCAGTGAGTTTGGGAAGTGGATTAGTCTTTTCTCATGCATGCTAGCTTAACCACTTCATTTTCCATCATGTGTGCACATGTCTTCATACACTTGGTTAGGTCGTTTGATCGTATTGACATTTGAATGTGTGTTGATTTCCCACTATATGCACTTGTGTGGCAATTGAGGTACAGTCTCATTGGCACAAGTCCTTGAGTCATTTTGACTTAGGTACACACCTAGCTTTATACGTGTCAACTCTTCCAGAAGGTTTATGCTTCGGCCTTTTTGCCTTGAGGAAAAATACATAAAGACCAAGTACCATTCTTCATAATAACATCATATTCTGATTGCATGGCAGCCATCCAACTTTCTGAATTTTGTGCTTCAAAAGAAACAAGATCATTATCATCATAGAGACTAGAGGTATCCATTGCATAAAAATCTTATGCAAAAGAAGCACTACAAGATCCTGAACGAGTACAATATGATAGAGGTTCATCTAATTTTCTATCTCGCAAATTCTACATCAGCCATTTTAGGCATAATTTTTGCCTCCTCTATATCAGCCCTCTCATCAACAAGTGCATCATGTAAATTTGCATAAAAAATGGAATGATCTACAACATCATGTGAAACTTATAAAGGCTGAGAAATTGGCTCGTTTGAACCAACACCTGATTGTCCACTTGTAAAAAGAGGCAATAAAGTACCATACATCTCTTTGGAGCTAAGTGATGTCTCCTTAGTACATGAAATTAATGGTTGAATTTCATCTTCCACAAAAACAATATCACGGCTAACAAAAATGCGTCTAGTATGTGGATGATATAGACAATAGCCTTTTCTTTTAGAATTACACCCAACAAAAATACATTTCATTGCTTTATATCATCCAATTTCCTATGTTGTTGGTCAGGCAGTAATGCATATGCCAGACAACCAAAGACACACAAATGAGCAAAAAATGGCTCGTGACCATGTTGAGTCTCATATGAAGTGATAGATTGTAGTGCTTTGGTGGGACACCTGTTAAGTACATATGTTGCACACATAACAACCTCAAGCTAGAAGCTATGTGGTAAAGCCTAACTTTTGACCATACACCTTGACATCTCCATGAGAGACCTATTCTTTCTTTTTGCAAATCCATTTTATTGAGGTGTGTATGGAACTATACACTGATGTTTTATCCCATACTAAACCAAAAATGCATTAAAATTAGAAGACATATATCCCCCCCTCCCCGATCAGAATGGAGGGTGCCCAATTTACATGATGACATATTTTTTACCATAAACAAAAACTATTTGAAGCACATAAACACTTTGAACTTTTCTTTCAATGGATACACCCATGCATGCTTGGAAAATTCATCAATAAAAGTCACCAAAAAAAATAAAGGTAGCTTGCAAAAGAATGTGTCAACATAGGACCATAGACATCACTATGAACAAGCTACAATTTATGAGTAGCTCAAATTGAACCATCTTTAGGGAAGGAAGAATGTTACCTTTAGCCCAAAATACTACCTTCAGAGACATGTTTATAAGGTGCCTCAAGTTTTGCCAAAGAGAACACCATTTCATATTTTTATATGCATAGAAGACTAGCATAATTCATATGACCAAAGCTTTGCATCTGAGATAGTTTGAGAATCTTGAGTTGCACATGTCGAATAACTCACAAGTTTTGCATAGTCTATGATTTTATACAACCCACGACATAAAAAAAGAACTACCATCAGTAGTAGTCAGAATGATCTTACCAAATCCCATTACATGATAAGAGGAGTTTGTGAGTGCATGTGATAGTATTCCCTGTAGAGGAATGCTCAAGTCAACTAAAGAAGCTGCGCTACGAGGTAATATGTTTGGTTGCCCCACTATCAAAGTACCAAACATACATATGAGTCTACTGCAGACATACATTGTTCATGAGAAGATGATTCATAGTTGCGTACAGTAGTAGATACCCATTCTTCATTCTCCATAAGATTAGCAGACTCTGTTTTAGGAGTAGAGGCCTTTGCAACAACCATTCCAAACTCTTTCTTCTTTGCCTCTTTATGAGCTAGTTTTGGACAACTCTTTATGACATGATCATTTCCTTTATAGTATTTCCAAAATTATTTCTTCTTTTATATTTTATTCTCATCTTTTGCTTCCTTCTTTGATTCTGGAACATTAGCAAATTCTTCCTTACAAGTAGATGAGCTCCATTTACCTTTGCCCTTCTGACTAGCTAAGAAAGCTTGATCTACAACACGCATAATGGACCTGTTCTGTCTAGAATCATCTTCCTACAACAAAGAAAAGACTAACTCTTAAAATGTTAAGGCATTTGGATTGTCTTTCATTATCAATCAAAGAGTAGAAGCAAAACTCTGATATGAATCAAGAAGACCATTAAGAATAGTCTACACAAGTGAACTATCCAATAAGACTTCATTAGCAAAAGTCACATGCTTTTTAAAAGCTTTGATCTCTATCAAAAAATTATCCATGGAATCTCCTTCATTCATGTGCTCACTCTCGAACTGTTTTCAGAGGTAATCAACATGAGCCTCATTTCTTGCCTCGCATAAGGTTGTAAGTGTATCCCAGGCATCCTTTACTTTCTTGCTAGAGTGAATGTGACAGATAATGGCACGTTTGATAGACAAGGCTATCAATGCACGTGTTAGCCCTCTAGGTTCCAGAATGACTAAATTAGGGGTTCTTGGGTGGTAGTTCACATATTACTTCCTGTAAACTATTACATTTTGTTGATATATTTTGGTAGTGATGTGTGTGAACACACTAGGACCGTCGGGGTATATTGTGTGTTGTGCTCCAAGCTTCTTCTTCTTCTTTGTGTTGTTCACGTGCTTCCACAAATGTCTAACTCTAACCATTGATATCAAAGCAGGTCACCGCTTCATCTAGGGCATCATTGACACTCCTCCGATCACAGTCTCAGTATCATCAAAATCACGATATGAGCTCATTTCGGCCTTGAAACGCATTATCATAGTGCTTGTGCAAGCTATTTTGTCTTTTTGTGCTAAATATATATACCAGTTTTGGTTCGCCAATGTATGCGTCTCGAAGTCTGTTATAGGTCTAGCAGAACTCCTTTGGTTAGTTCTATTCATGTTTTTCAAATACAGTCATTTTTTTTTTCATCAAGGTATTTTAGTCAGTGGGCATGGCTGAAAGTAGTGATGTATTCTGCATGTTGGTTGTTGAGAATAAGTTGGATGGTACTTGATATCCATTGTGGGCTTATATGATGCGACATGTATTGGTTGCAAAAGGACCGTGGAATATTGTGCAGGGTGTTGAAAAACGTCTTATTACATCTACAAATACAGGTACTGAAGCTGATGCAGATGGTGTTGAAGATGTTGATATTCTACAGATTCTTGTTCGTGCTGTTGTTTCTCATGCACCGACTATAGAGCAAATTTGTTGGGATGGAAGAGATGCCCAAGCACATGCATTGATAGCTTTGTCTATCAAACATGCCACTATTCCTCACATTCCCTCTTGCAGAATAGCTAAGGATGCTTGGGATACACTTACCACATTGTACCAGGTTATGAATGCGGCTTGTGTTGCTTACGTTCGAAAACAATTGGAGAGTGAGCATATGAATGAAGGTGATTCAATGGACAATTTTCTGACAAAGATCAAGGATTTGAAGGAATAGTTGATTTTCGCTGATGAAGTTATACAGATGGCTCACTTATGCAGACCGTTCTGAATTGTCTTCCGACTCATATTAGAGTTTTGCTTCTACTCTTCGTTTGATGATGAAGGGAAATCCAAATGCCCTATCATTTGAAGAGTTAGTTTCTATTGCAGGAAGATCAGTCTAGGCAAAACAAGTCCATTATGCATGTTGCAGATCAAGCTTCCCTAGCTAGTCAGAAGGGCAAAGGAAAATGGAGCTCTTCTACTAGTAAGCAGAAATGTGCAAATGCAACACATTCAAAGAAGGAACACAAAGATGAGAATAAATAAAAAAAGCAGAAATTGTTTTGCAAATATTGTAAAGAAAATGATCATGTCATTAAGAGCTGTCCAAAATTGGCTGCTAAAGAGGCAAAGAAGAAAGAGGCCGGAATGGTTGTTGCAGAGGCCTCCACACTGAAAATAGAGTCTGCTAATCTTGTGCAAAATGAAGAATGGGCATTTACTATTGTTTGGAATTTTGACCCATCTTCTCATGAGTAGTGTATGTCTGCAGTAGACTCAGATGTTTAGTATTTTGATGGTGGGGCAACCAAACATATTACCTCACAACACAATTTCTTCACTTCACTTGAGCATGTCCCTACAGGGAATACTGTCCATGCACCAACAACTCCTCTTATCTTTTTATGGGAGTTGGTAAGATCATTCTGACTATTGCTGATGGTAGTTCTTTCACTCTGTCAGATGCTTTATTTGTGCCAGGGATCAAGAAAAATATGTTATAAGTTTTTGCATTAGCCAAGATTGGATTGTTTGTGAAATTTGTTGATCATAGATGTACAATTCATGATCTGTCAAATGGAGACATGATTATTGGTTCTGGAATTTTATGTCATGGGTTGTATAAGCTCATAGACTATGAAAGATCTATGAATGATTCGGCATGTGCAGTACATGATTCTTAGGCTATGTCAGATGCAAAGCTTTGGCATGCATGCTTTGGTCATCTGAATTTTGCTAGTTTGCTACGCCTGCAGAAATTTGATATGTTGTCCTCTTTGCCCAAACTTAAGGCACTCAGAAAACATGTTAGTGAAGGCTCTATTTTGGGCAAAATGCAGCATTCCTCCTTTCCAAAAGATGGTTCAGTTCGGGCTACTCAGAAATTGAAGTTCATACATAGTGATGTTTGTGGTCCTATGCAGACACCTTCTTTTGGAAACTATCTTTACTTCGTGACTTTCATTGATGATTTTTCCAGGAATGCATGGGTATATCCACTCAAAGCAAAGTCTGAAGTGTTTATGTGCTTCAAAAAGTTTTTGGTTTTGGCTAAAATCTATCAGCATGTAAAATGGGCACCCTCTATTCTAATCGAGTTGGGGAATATATGTCTTCTAACTTATAATGCATTTTTGGATGAAGATGGGATAAAACATCAATGTATAGTGTCGTATACACCTCAATGGAATGGAGTTGCTAAACAGAAGAGCAAGTCACTCATGGAAATGGCGAGGTGTATGGTCAAGAGACAGTCTTTACCACATAGTTTCTGGTTTGAGGCTGTCATGTGTGCAGCATATGTACTTAACACGTGCCCCATGAAAGCATTGCAGTCTATCACTTTATATGAGGCTTGGCATGGTCGCAAGCCATTTGTTGCTCATTTGCATCTTTTGGTTGTCGCATATGCATTAGTGCCTGAACAACATCGCAGGAAATTGGATGATAAAGTAGTAAAATGTATTTTTGTTGGGTACAGTTCTGAAAGCAAGTGCTATCATCTGTATCATCCACAAATTAAATGCATTTTGGTTATCCATGATGTTGTTTTTGCGGAAGATGTTATTCAGCCTTTACTTTCATGTACAAGGGAGACATCTGTTAGCTCCAAAGACATGTATGATACTTTGTTGTCTCTTTTTACAAGTGGACATTCTAGTGCTGATCCTAATGAGGCAACTTCTCAACCATTGCATGTTTCACGTGATGATGCAAATCATTCCATTTCTGATGCAGATTTGCATGATGCATTTGTTGATGAGAGAGCTGATATTGAGGAGGCAAAAACTATGCCAAAATGGCTAGTGTAGACTTTGCATGACAACAAATCAGATGCACCTCTTTCATATTGTACTCATTTAGGCTCTCATAGTGCCTCTTTTGCATCATATTGCTATGCTATGGATGGCTGCAAAAGATTGATATGCTATGGATGACAGCAAATTCTAAACATTGGATGGGGCAATCTGAACATGATGCTATTATGAAAAATGGTACTTGGTCCTTATGTGACTTGCCTCCTGGCAAGAAGACCATTGGCACTAAGTGGGTATACAAGCAAAAACCTGATGGAACAGTTGACAGGTATAATGCTCAGCTTGTTGCAAAGGGTTATGCGTAAGAAAGCGGCATTGATTTTGATGAAGCCTTTGCACCTACTTGCCGAATGACTACTGTTCGTAGCATTTGTGCACTTGCATCTCATCATGGTTGGAACGTACATCAGTTGGGCATTAAAATAATATTTTTGAATGGTGACTTGCATGAAGAAGTGGATGTTTTTCAGCCTCGTGGCTTTGTGTAGAAAGGGCATGAAAACCACATGTGCAGGTTAAAGAAGGCATTATATGGTTTAAAGCAAGCACCATGTGCTTGGTATGAAGAGATACATGCCTATCTGATTGCACATGGTTTTGAGAATATTCAAACTAAAAGCACCTTATATGTTAAGCATGCTAATGATGTGCTTCTGATCATTGTTGTCTATGTTGATGACATGCTAGTCACTGGTCCTATTGAGAAGCATATTGCTGATTTTAAGGTTGATTTGCATGCCTCATTTGAGATGTCTAATTTGGGGCATTTGGATCATTATTTGGCCATTCAATGTATGCAAGTTGATGGTGGAATAGCTTTGCGTCAAATGAAATATATTGACCAAGAAGAGAGAAGAAACAACCATAAAGGTATGGATATGATTCCACATTTGTTACAAAGCATTCAATGTACTTGACAAAAGACTCAATTTTGAAGTAACCCTCAACCTATGAAGAGGCAAAAGGGAAACCCTAATTGGGAAAAGGCCACGAAAGAAGAATTAATAGATGCATTGAAGGGGATGGACACTTGGGATTTGGTTCCAATTGCTGGAGTTTGAGGTCTGCAGAAGCACACGAACAACACAAGAAAGAAGAAGAAGCTTGGAGCACAACACACAATACTGAATGTATTACCACTAGAATGTACAAAGATAAGTGACCCGTTAGGGCAATAGGCATATATACAAGCCAGGGGAAAAAACCTCCTAAAGAGGGAAGAAAGTGTCACGATAGTCCTAGTGTGCTCACACACATCACTATCTAAATATATCAGCGAATCTCCCCTCGGAGTGATGAGATGAACAAGGAGCTGGCACTCATGTATAAGGAAGTGCCAAGCTATGTGGGATCAATCCACAAAAGGAAGTAAGCCCAAAGCTTCACAGAATGCTTCAAAATTCTCCCTAGGTAGAGCCTTCATGAAAAGGTCTGCAATTTTCTCCTGTGTGGGCACATATGCCAAGATGATCTCTCTAGTAGAGAACCTCTCCCTAACATAATGATAATGCACCTCAATGTGCTTAGTGTGAGCATGGAACACAAGGCTCCTCGCAACTGCCAATGCGCTTTGATTGTTAGTGAAGATGGTGGTGGTAAAAGAATAACCAACACCAAAATCAGCCATAAGAGATCCGAGCCACACACACTCAACAGTCGATGTGAAAGTTGCCCTATACTCAGCCTCACAATTGGAAGTGGCCATAGTAGGCTGCTTCTTGCTCAACCAAGATATACGTGAGCTACCAAGCATGAAGCAAAACCCACTAGTGGACACATGAGTGTCATTGCAACCAGCCCTATCCGAGTTAGAGAAAGCATGCAAATATGGTGATAGTGATCCCCCCTTGGGATAAAACAATCCAAGTATCTAGGTACCACTCAAGTAGCGAAAGATGCTCTTAACCGCATGCAAATGGTTGATACCTGGCCAATGCATAAACCTACTCATCTGTGAGACACCAAACTGAATATTTGGCTGAGCAATGCATTAGTAAATCAAGCATCCAACTACCTACTGATAGAGAATAGCATCAAATGCATCTCCAACACCATGAAGAATCAATCGTAAGCCTGTCTCCATAGGAGTGGCAATAGGTTTTTAGTCTTCAAGGCCAAAATGTTGCAATAATGTGTCAATATATTTTGTTTGACACAAAGCTATTCCACCATCAAGTTGCATAAATTGAATGGCCAAATAATGATGCAAATGCCCCAAATCAGACTTCTCAAATGAGGCATGCAAATCAGCCTTAAAATCAGTAATATTCTTCTCATGAGGACCAGTGAGCAGCACGTCATCAACATACACAAGAATGATCAGAAGCACATCATTAGCATGCTTAACATATAAGGTTCTCTCTATTGGACTATTCTCAAAACCATGTGCAATTAGATAGGCATGTATCTTTTCATACCAAGCACGTGGTGCTTGCTTTAAACCATATATTGCCTTCTTCAACGTACACACTTGGTTTTCATGCCCTTTCTACACAAAGCCATGGGGCTGAAAAACATACACTTCTTTGTGCAAGTCACCATTCAGAAATGCAGTTTTAATGTCCAGCTGATGTACATTCCAACCCATGAGCTGCAAGTGCACAGATGCTACTAACAGTAGTCATTCGGCAAGTACGAGCAAAGATCTAATGAAAATCAATGCCTCTTTCTTGATCATAGCCCTTCGCAACAAGCCTAGCCTTATACCTATCAATTGTTCCATTAGGTTTATGCTTCATCTTGTATACCCACCTAATGCCAATGGCCTTCTTGCCAGGAGGCAAGTCACATAAAGACCATATATCCTTTATCATGATAGCATCAGATTCAAATTGCATTGTAGCCATCCAATGTTCGAAATTTTGTGTGTCATCAAATGAAAGAGGCTCAGTCTTATCACAAAGACTAGAGGCAGTCATAGCATAGCAATATGATGCAAAAGAGGCACTCTAAGAACCTGACCAAGTACGGTATGATAGAGGTGCATCTAATTTGTTGTCACGCAAAGTCTGCACCATCCATTTTGGCATAGTTTTGACCTCTTCAATATAAGCTCTCTCATCAACAAGTGCATCATGTAAATCTGCATCAGAAATGGAATGATCTACATCATCACATGAAACCTGTAAAGACTGAGAAGTTGCCTCATTTGATCCAACACTAGACTATCCACGTGTAAAGAGAGGTAGCAATGTATCACACATGTCTTTGGAGCTAACAGATGTCTCCTTAGTACATGAAAGTAATGGTCGAATAGCGTCTTCCACAAAAACAACATCACAGCTAACCAAAATGTGTTCAGTCTATGGATGATATAGACAATAGCCTTTACTTTCAGAACTCTACCTAACAAGAATACATTTCACTGCTTTAGCTTCCAATTTTCTGCATTGTTGTTCAGGCACTAATGCATATGCCAAACAACCAAAAACACGTAGATGAGCAATAGATGGCTTGCAACCATGCCAAGCATCCTATGGAGTGATAGATAATAACACTTTAGTGGGACACCGGTTAAGTACATATGTTGCACACATGACAACCTCAAGCCAGAAACTATGTGGTAAATCCTGACTCTTGACCATACACCTCGCCATCTCCATGAGTGACATGCTCTTCTGTTCAGCAACTCCATTCAGTTGAGGTGTATATGACACTATACACTAGTGTTTTATCCCTCGTTCAGCTAGAAATGCATTAAATTTAGAAGACATATATTCCTCCCTCGATGAGAATGGAGGGTGCACATTTTACATGCTGACACATTTTCAGCCAAAACCAAAAATTGTTTGAAGCACATAAACACTTCATACTTTGCTTTGAGTGGATATACCCATACATGCCTGGAAAAATCATCAATGAAAGTCACGAAGTAAAGATAGTTCCCAAAAGAAGGTGTTTGCATAGGACCACAAACATCACTATGAACAAGCTGCAATTTTTTAGTAGCTCGAACTGAACCATCTTTTTCGAAGGAGGAATGCTTCATTTTTCTGAAAATATAGCCTTCATAGACATGTTTTCTGGGTGCCTCAAGTTTGGGCAAAGAAGACACCATTTCATATTTTTGTAGGCATAGCAAAACTAGCAAAATTCAGATGACCAAACCGTGCATGCCAAAGCTTTGCATCTGAATAGCCTGAGAATCATGTATTGCACATGTTGAATCATTCACATATTTTTCATAGTCTATGAGCTTATACAGCCCATGACATAAAATGTGAGAAGCAATAATTGTGTCGCCATTTGATAGATCATGAACTGTACATCTGTCATCAATAAGTTTCACAACCAAGCTAATCTTGGCTAATGCAAAAATTGATAATAGATTTTTCTTGATCCCTAGCACAAATAAATCATCTGACAATGTTAAAGAACTACCATCAGCAGTAGTCAAAATGATCTTACCAACTCCCATAACAAGATAAGAGGAGTTCTTGGTGCATGTGATAGTATTCTGTGTAGGGGCAGGGTCAAGTTAAGTGAAGAAACTATGTTGCAAAGTAATATGTTTAGTTGCTCCACTATCAAAGTACCAAACATCTGAGTCTACTCAGACATACACTACTCATGAGAAGATGGGTCAAAACTACAAACAGTAGTAAATGCCCTTAGTAGACTCTGTTTTTGGTGTAGAGGTCTTTGCAACGACCATTCCAACCTCTTTTTTCTTTGCCTCTTTTGTAGTCAATTTTGGACAGTTCTTTATGACATAATTGTTTCCTTTACAATACTTACAAAAGAATTTTTGCTTTTTTTATTTTTTTTCTCATCTTTGTCTTCCTTCTGTAAATGTCAGCATTTGTAGATTTCTACTTACTAGCAGATGAGCTCCATTTATCTTTGCCCTTTTGACTAGCCAAGAAAGCTTGATCTGCAACATGCATAATGGATTAGTTCAGCCTAGATTGATCTTCTTGCAACACAATAGAGACTTACTCCTCAAATGTCAAGGCATTTGGACTGCCTTTCATCATCAAATAAAGAGTAGAAGCAAAACTCTGATATGAATCAGGAAGACCATTTAGAATGGTCTGCATAAGTGAGCTATTTGGTATAACTTCATCAACAAAAATCAAATGTTCCTTCAAGCCTTTGATCTTTGTCAAAAACTTGTCCATAGAATCACCTTCATTCATGTGCTCACTCTCCAGTTGTTTTCATAGGTAAGCAACACGAGCCTCATTCCTTGCCTAGTATAGAGTGGTAAGTGTATCCCACACATCCTTAATTGTTCTACAAGAGCAAATATGAGGAATAATGGCACGTTTGATAGACAAAGCTATCAATGCATGTGTTTGAGCATCTCTGCCATCCCAACAAATTTGCTCTACAGTAGGTGCAACAGAAACCATAGCACAAACAAAAATCTATAGAATATCACCATCTTCGATGCCATTTGCATCAGCTTCAGTACCTGTATTTGTAGGTGAAATAGGATGTTTTTCAAAACCCTCCACAATATTCCATATTCCTTTCGTGACCAATACATGATGCATCATATAAGCCCATAATGGGTAATTCGTACCATCCAACTTATCTTCAACAACCAACATATAGAATACATCATTGCTTTCAGCCATGGCCACTGACTAAAATACCCTTATGTAGAAAATTGATTGTATCTCAAAAAGTTGAACAGAACTATCCTATCGAGTTCTCCTATAGCAGACTTTGAGACACTTATAGTCGTGAACCAAAACTTGTATATGTCTTTGGCACAAAAAGAGAAAATAGCCTGCACAAGTTTTGTGATAGTGCATTTGGAGGCCGAAACGAGCTCAAATCATGATTTTTGCATCACAAATTGAAGCTTTTTTTATCTCCTAATCACCATGAGTATGCTCACCACATTTTGTGTGATTCTGACACAACACACAATACTGAATGTATTACCACTAGAATGTACAAAGATAAGTGACATGTTAGGGCAATAGGTGTATATACAAGCTAGGGGGGAAAAACCTATTAAAGAGAGAAAAAAGTGTCCCAATGGTCCTAGTGTGTTCATACACATCACTATCTAAATATATCAACACCAGTGTCATCCAATCAAAAGGTAATTGGTTGCAAATGGGTGTATAAAGTTAAAAGAAACTCAAATGGATCAGCTTGCAAGTACAAGGCAAGATTAGTTGCCAAAGGATGCTCACAAACTCATGGTATAGACTATGAGGAAACATTCTCACCAGTTGCAAAGATTACTACAATCAGAACATTGATAAGTATATCTACTGCAAAAAATTGGAGACTCCTCCAACTTGATGGAAAAAATGCATTTCTAAATGGTTGGATAAGTGAAGAGGTATACATGCCACAACCTCCAGGTTTGAAAAACCCTAATCATGCATCTTATTTTTGTAGACTTAAGAAAGCATTGTATGGATTGAAACAAGCTCCTAGAGCTTGAATTAAAGTTGGTTACATACATTCAAGATCAAGGGTTTAGAACTAGCAACTTAGATCCTTCTCTATTCATCGAAAGGGATCACAATGAGGTTATCTATCTATGTGTATATGTAGATTATATTATTATAATAGGTGATTATCTGAATGGCATTCAAAGGATCAAGAGACACATGCAAGAGGAGTTCAAAATCAGTGACTTAGGTGAGCTCACATATTTCCTAGGTATGCAAGTGATTTATACAGATGAAGGGATCTATCCAGCTCCGAGAAGATACATTCAAGATCTACTTCTCAAGTTCAAAATGGAAAACACAAAGCTTGTAGGTACACCTTTGGAGATGAATAATAAACTTAGTGTTTATGAAGGTTAGAAAAATGAAGACATTAAAGAATATCAAAGCTTGGTAGGTAGCTTGATGTATGCTACTCATACAAGACTAGTCATATCATATAGTGTGGGAGTGCTTAGTCACCTAGAAGGCCACACATGGATGCTACAAAGAGAGTACTCAAGTACCTCAAAGGGACACTTAATGAAGAGTATCTTTAATCTTCATATTTGGATATCAAAATCTAGTCAGATACAAATTGGACAGGAGCTATCATGGAGTTCCACGAAGCAACCAACAGTTGCTTTATCCTCAATTGAAGCAGAGTATAGAGGTTTGACCATAGCAACTCAAGAGGAAATATGGTTAAAAGCATTGTATATAGATTTGGGACTTCTAAGTTCCAAACCTCACATATTTGGAGCTACTGTAAGTTCCATGCATCTAGCACCAAACCCTATTTTCCATGCAAGTACCAAACACATAGAGGTTCATTATCACTTCATCATGGAGAAGCTCATCGCAAATGAGATTGACATTTCTTTTGTTCCAACTGAAAAGCAAGTAGCAGATATGATGACGAAGGCACTTGATGGAATAAAGCTTTCTAGATTCAAAGTTATGGCACATATTCAACTTATTAGAGAATGAAGACTCAAGCATACTTTTGCTTGAGGGGGAGTTGTTGGAACATCAAGTTTACACTATGCTTGAGGTGTATTAGATCTACATCAAAAAGGCTATGGTTTGGATTATGCCAAAATATCCATTGAAGTGTTCTTTTACCTATGCTCATTTATTGTATTTTTTTTAGAAGATTTTTCATGGATCATTTAGCATTGTAAAAGCCTAGAGCTTTACACATGAAAAATTAGAAAAGAGAGTTAATCTTCCACAAATTTGAGGTGGTTGAGTTGCAATCAATGAATCAATCAATCACCTAAAAGTAGATCAAACTAGATCTTCACTTTTCCTAGATTGTAGGAAAGTGAATTGATTCCCTCTAACAACTAATCCTACCTTCATTTGAATTCAAAATCCACTCGTAGAAGTAGTGGAGCACTTCAATAGTCTATATAAAGACCAAATCACTTGTACATTACATGGAAGCAATATATCTACACTTGTGGCCATCATTGTCTTGCTTCTTCATTTTTTTGCATCATCTTCTTCAACAATAGTAAGCTTGAAGAGGTTGCTTCTCTCTCTATAGAGCTCCAAATTGGATAAGTGGCACTTACTGGAAATTCATTAATGTCCAATTTATGTGTACAAATTTTCAAAGCATTTTCTTTAGTATATTGGGAGAAATCTAAGTTTTTCTCTCTAACACATTCCTAAAAAATACGAGGTACCACTGTTGAGTTTATGATTCATTCCAAAAGCATATTTTTCTTATTTCTTGTACTCTTGTGCATTCTATATACTCAACCCTATGCGTATCACTCCTCCAAAAGGATTTTTTCTAATTGTAATCATGTTGGTCGCTATGAGCATTTAAATTTGATTGTCTCATCCAAAGATAGTAATTTTTTGAGCTAGTCAATGTGCAAACCTATGTTTTGTATTGACTCTTTCTCCTTGATGCTCCAAAGTGCATAGTGCATTTTATTGCACTTGTCGCATTTCTATAAGTTCTATTTGATTCTCCATAAGCTCAAGGGTTTGTCTTGTGCTAGTTGGCTAGACAAAACTTCGTCACTTTGCAACTCACTTTTCTACCTCCTACAAGTTTCTCCAAGTTCTTTCAAGATCCACAAAAAATTGTCCACCAATGGGGTCAGAATGCATAGAATCAAGAACTATAGGCACCTCATGGATGTGAACACAATGAAGGCACGCACCAGAACGATCATAATAGTATAGTTGATCTATTATAATAGTAAATTGTTTACTATAAGCAGCTAACTTTTGGCATTCCGATAGAGATAAAGAATCCAGGAAGAGTCCAGTCTTTAGGGAGTAGAGAGTATCATAATAAGTGATAGCAAAATTCCATGGTGTTGCAGTACTAACGAGTTGGGTTGTATAGATAGCTCGAGGGTTCATATCAATGGCATCAAGTGACTCATTAGAATCCAACCGGGAGAGAAAGTTGGCTAAAGCATGGTGGGTATGAGGCTGATGGACTATGTCAAAATCAAATTCTTGCAACTCGAGGACCCATTGGCCTAGTCTACCAGTGCCCTCCTGATTCTGAACAAGATAGACCAGAGCAACATGAACCACATGAAAAATGATTTTGCGGTGTGGTCATGATTCAGAGCCAAGCTAATAATCAAGTTTCTTTGGGATCACGAAAAGGTCCATGATACACACATAGGCAGCTGCAAGAAGAGGATGCTCGATATGGGCATTTTCTTTTCAGCCTTTGATCTTCTACAAAAGATGCAGCTTGATGAATATAAGGGCTACAAAATAGTTACATGCACTATGAGGTAGTTGATTCATCTTTACAACAATATCAATGATATCTTGGACTTGTTTGCTTGCAGGTTATAATGAGCATGGTCATGGTGAGATTTCCTTGGAATGCTTTGAGCACATGCAACTGGAGGGCATACACAACTGGGAGACACAGTCAATGCTTTGTCTATATTCAATCAAATGAAAGAGCAAGGATCAAGACAAGGCTCCATAACATTAACCAACATTCTGAATGCACTCAATCAACAAGGTTTACATCAAGAAAGTTAGATTACTTTGAAGCCATTGGCAAGGGCTTCGGCACCATTGCAACTTCTGAACATCTTTGTGGCATGCTCGACATCTTTTGTCGTATGCATGATTTTGGGAAAGCCAAATCATTAATGGATACAACATTAAGCTATTCAAACATAACAATTTGTCATTCTTTTCTTATTGCTTGCATAAGTTCCCAAAATCTAGAGATTGGGAAATGGGCTTTTGATCATGCCATGCACATAGATGATTTTCAAATGGCAACTAATACTTCAATTTCATTTTTTTTATGAATGTTAGGGTGTTCACTAAGTAGCAAAATATTAAATGGACAAGCCAAGCATGGAAGGGAAGACTTTTCCAGAACCTATGGGTGTTTCATCTCCAAGAATTGTGAAGAGAACGTCGATTGAGTTTAGCCCTAAAATATGGGTGATAAAGTAGATCAAGAGGAGTCGCTTCTCTTATGTGAAGGAGAAGAGAAAAAAGATAGGACATCTTTGAAGGCAGCAGTGGGATGGAATAGGGAAACTTGCCATCAAGAACTTCCAGGGAAAAAGATTTTTCGAACACTATCTCGATCAAGTAGTCGATTAATATTTTGGGGGGGAGAAGTTTGGCGGTTGACATCAATGCAGAGCATAGCCATAGTGAAAAAACAGGTATTGTGTGTTGGAGTTAGACGTCTGCGGAAGCACGCGAACAACACAAGGAAGAAGAAGAAGCTTGGACCACAAACACACAATACTGAATGTATTACTAGAGAATGTACAAAGATAAGTAGCCCATTAGGGCTATAGGCGTATATACAAGCCGGGGGAAAAAAACCTCCTAAAGAGGGAAAAAAGTGCCCCGGCGGTCCTAGTGTGTTCACACACATCACTACCTAAATATATCAACAAATCCCCCCTGGGAGTGATGCGGCGAACAAGGAGCTGGCACTCATGTATAAGGAAGTGCCAAGCTATGTGGAAATCACTCCACAAAAGGAAGTAAGCCCAAAGCTTTGCGGAAAGCTTCAAACTTCTCCCTAGGCAGAGCCTTCGTGAAAAGGTCTGTTATGTTCTCCTGCGTGGGCACATATGCCAAGCTGATCTCCCCAGCAGAGAACCTCTCCATGACATAGTGATAATGCACCTCAATGTGCTTAGTGCGAGCATGGAACACAGGGTTCCTCGCAACTGCCAATGTGCTCTGACTGTCAGTGAAGATGGTGGTGGTAGAAGACTGGCCAACACCCAAATCAGCCATAAGGCGTCTGAGCCACACACACTCAACAGTCACTATGAAAGCTGCCCTATACTCAACAACTGGAAGTGGCCACATTAGGTTGCTTCTTGCTCAACCAAGATATACATGAGCTACCAAGCATGAAGCAAAAACCACTGGTGGACACACAAGTGTCATAGCAACCAGCCCAATCTGAGTCAAAAAAAGCATGCAAATCTGGCGGTAGTGATCCCCCCTTGGGATAAAACAACCCAAGTAGCCGAGTACCACTCAAGTAGCGAAAGATGCACTTAACCACCTTCCAATGCGTGACTCCTGGGCAATGCATAAATCTGCTCATCTGTGAGACAGCAAACTGAATATCTGGCCGAGTAATGCATAAGTAAATCAAACATCCAACAACCTGCTGATAGAGAACAACATCAAATGCATCTCCAGCATCATGAAGACTCAATCGTAAACCTGTCTCCATAGGAGTGGCAATAGGCTTACGGCCTTCAAGGCCAAAACGCTGCAATAATGTGTCAATATATTTCGTTTGACACAAAGCCATTCCACCATCAACTTGCATAAACTGAATGCCCAAATAGTGATGCAAATGCCCCAAATCAGACATCTCAAATGAGGCATGTAAATCAGCCTTGAAATCAGCAATATGCTTCTCAATAGGACCAGTGAGCAGCATGTCGTCAACATAGACAACAATGATCAAAAGCACATCATTAGCACGCTTAACATATAAGGTGCTTTCAGTTGGACTGTTCTCAAAACCATGTGCAACCAGATAAGCATGTATCTTCTCATACCAAGCACGTGGTGCTTGCTTTAAACCATATAATGCCTTTTTTAACCTGCACACCTGGTTTTCATGCCCTTTCTGCACAAAGCCACGGGGCTGAAAAACATACACTTCTTCATGCAAGTCACCATTCAGAAATGATGTTTCAATGTCCAACTGATATACATTCCAACCATGATGGGCTGCAAGTGCACAAATGCTCCGAGCAGTAGTCATATGGCATGTAGGTGCAAAGGTCTCATCAAAATCAATGCCTCTTTCCTGCGCATAACCCTTCGCAACAAGCCTAGCCTTATACCTGTCAACTGTACCATCAAGTTTACGCTTCAGCTTGTATACCCACTTAGTGCCAATCGCCTTCTTGCCAGAAGAAAAGTCACATAAAGACCATGTACCATTCTTCATTATAGCATCATATTGAGATTGCATAGCAGCCATCCAATTTTCTGAATTCTGTGCTTCATCAAAAGAAACAAGCTCATTCTCATCACAGAGACTAGACGTAGCCATAGCATAGCAATCTGATGCAAAGGAGGCACTATGAGAGCCTAAACAAGTACGATATGGCAAAGGTGCATCTAATTTATTGTCACACAGAGTCTACACAAGCCATTTTGGCATAGTTCTTGCCTGCTCAATATCAGCTCTCTCATCAATAAGTGCATCATGTAAATCTGCATCAGAAATGGAATGATCTACATCATCATATGAAACCTGCAAAGGATGAGAAGTTGCCTCGTTAGGACCAGCACTAGACTATCCACCTGTAAAAAGAGGCATCAAAGTATCATACATGTCTTTGGAGCTAACAGATGTCTCCTTGGTACATGAAAGCAATGGTTGAATAGCATCTTCCACAAAAACATCACGGCTAACCAGAATGCGTTTAGTCTGTGGATGATACAGACGATAGCCTTTACTTTCAGAATTGTACCCAACAAAAATACATTTTACTGCCTTATCATCCAATTTTCTGCGATGTTGTTCAGGCACTAGTGCATATGCCAAACAACCAAAAACATGCAGATGAGCAACAGATGGCTTGCGGTCATGCCAAGAATAGACTGAAGCGCTTTAGTGGGACACCTGTTCAGTACATATGCTGCACACATGACAGCCTCAAGCCAGAAACTATGTGGTAAAGCCTGACTTTTGACCATACACCTCGCCATCTCCATGAGTGACCTGTTCTTCCGTTCAGCAACTCCATTTTGTTGAGGTGTATACGGCACTGTACACTGGTGTTTTATCCCACGTTCAGCCAGAAATGCGTTAAAATCAGAAGACATATATTCCCCCCTTGATCAGAACGAAGGGTGCCCATTTTACATGCTAACAGATTTTCAGCCAAAACCAAAAACTATTTGAAGCACAAAAACACTTCGGACTTTGCCTTTAATGGATATACCCATGCATGCCTGGAAAAATCATCAATGAAAGTCACGAAGTAAAGATAGTTTTCAAAAGAAGGTGTCTGCATAGGACCACAGACATCACTATGTACAAGCTACAATTTTGTGTAGCCCGAACTGAACCATCTTTTGGAAAGGAGGAATGCTACATTTTGCCCAAAATATAGCCTTCACATACATGTTTTCCAGGTGCCTCAAGCTCGGGCAAAGAAGAAACCATATCAGATTTTTGTAGGCGTAGCAAACTAGCAAAATTCAGATGACCAAAGCGTGCATGCCAAAGCTTTGCATCTGACATAGCCTGAGAATCATGAACTGCACATGCTGAATCATTCACAGATCTTTCATAGTCTATGAGCTTATACAGCCCACGACATAAAATGGCAGAAGCAATAATAACATCACCATTTGACAGATCATGAACTGTACATCTGTCATCAACAAATTTCACAACCAAGCCAATCTTGGCTAATGCAAAAACTGATAACAGATTCTTCTTGATCCCTGGCACAAATAAAGCATCTAACAAGGTGAAAGAACTACCATCAGTAGTAGTCAGAATGATCTTACTAACTCCCATAGCAGGATAAGAGGAGTTGTTGGCGCATGTGACAGTATTCCCTGTAGGGGCAGGCTCGAGTGAAGAGAAGAAACTGCACTTCGAGGTAATATGTTTGGTTGCCCTACTATCAAAGTACCAAACATCTGAGTCCACTGCAGACATGCACTGCTCATGAGAAGATGGGTCAAAACTGTAGATAGTAATAAACGCCCATTCTTCTTCCTGCATAAGATTAGCAGACTCTGTTTTTGGTGTAGAGGCTTCTGCAACAACCATTCCAGCCTCCTTTTTCTTTGCCTCTTTTGCAGCCAGTTTTGGATAGTTCTTTATGATATGATCATTCCCTTTACAGTACTTGCAAAACAACTTCTGCTTTTCTGATTTCTTCTCATCTTTATCCTGGTTCTTCGAATGTGCAGCATTTGTAGATTTCTGCTTACTAGTAGAAGAGCTCCATTTTCCTTTTCCCTTCTGACTAGCCAGGAAAGCTTGATCTGCAACATGCATAATGGACCTGTTATGCTTGGACTGATCTTCCTGCAATAGAACAGAGACTAACTCCTCAAATGATAAGGCATTCGGATTGCCTTTCATCATCAACCGAAGAGTAGAAGCAAAACTTTGATATGAATCAGGAAGACCATTCAGAACGGTCTGCACAAGTGAGCTATCTGGTATAACCTCATCAGCAGAAATCAAATGTTCCTTCAAATCTTTGATCTTCGTTAGGAAACTGTCCATAGAATCACCTTCATTCATGTGCTCACTCTCCAACTGTTTTCAGAGGTAAGCAAGACGAGCCTCATTCCTAGCTTGGTACAATGTGGTAAGTGTATCCCAAGCATTCCTAATTGTTTTGCAAGAGTGAATATGAGGAATAATGGCACGTTTGACAGACAAAGCTATCAATGCATGTGCCTGGGCATCTCTGCCATCCCAATGAATCTTCTCTGCAGTAGGTGCAACAGAAACATAAGAACAGGAATCTACACAATATCATCTTCGACACCATCTTCATCGGCTCGAGCACCTGTATTCGCAGTACCTGTTGTTACAGGTGTAACAAGACGTCTTTCAACACCCTGCGCAATGTTCCACAATCCTTTTGCAACCAATACATGTCGCATCATATAAGCCCATAATGGGTAGTTGGTACCATCCAACTTATCCTCAACAACCAACATACGGAATAAATCACTGCTTTCAGCCATGGCCGGTGACTAAAATACCTTGATGCAGAAAAGTGAATGTATCTCAAAAAGTTGAACGGGACTGCCAAGACGAGTTCTGCTAAACCTTTAGTAGACTTTGAGACACTTATACTGGCAAACAAAAACAGGTATATATCTTTGGCACAAAAAGATGAAATAGCCTGCACAAGCACTATGATAGTGCATTCGGAGGCCGAAACGAGCGAATCTGAGATTGCAAATGGAGGATTGTCGATGGCGCCCTAGATGAAGCGACAACCTGCTCTGATACCAATTGTTGGAGTTAGACATCTGCGGAAGCACGCGAATAGGACAAGGAAGAAGAAGAAGCTTGGAGCACAAACACACAATACTGAATGTATTACTAGAGAATGTACAAAGATAAGTAGCCCATTAGGGCTATAGGCGTATATACAAGCAGGGGGGGAAAAACCTCCTAAAGAGGGAAAAAAGTGCCCCGGCGGTCCTAGTGTGTTCACACACATCACTACCTAAATATATCAACACTGTTATAGGTCATGCCATGCTCATAGGATTCTCTAGGACATAAAGCTGCATATTTTCTCTACAAAAGTTGTTGAAGATGGCATTGTCGTAGAGCTATAAAGAGAATCTATATGCAATGTCCTTCCATGTTCATGGAGATATCTCCTAGGTGGCTGATGAAGCAAAAGGAAAGGGCAATGTCTTGAAAATGCAGTGTAGAGTGTTGGAGCTTGGATGTGTTCTATGATGGTGATTTGATATTTTTCAAGCTGAAAGGGGGCACTTGATACTCATACAATTTCTTTTGATCAAAATTGGCTATCGTGATGAGCCATCCATGCTTCTTGGAAGCTTTCTCGACTGTGCCACTCGACATGGGTATCTGAAGAGGGGAGCATAGGCAAGAGCAAATGATTGATTTGGTGGCACTCACAACCTGCACACCTTTCGTAATTCTCGAATGTGTATTCCCTGCTATCGCTAGTAAAGGAGCCATTAGAAAGCTACAAATGGAGTGAAGAACTGGTATTTTGCGCATTTTCATTTGGTGGAACTATAAAGAAGCTGAAAAGGTTGAATTTGGAACCGTGCATATTAATACAATAAAGCAACAAATAGTTGAACTACTAAACTAACCGAGGTTCTCTTACCTTTAGAAGTCTTGAGTTGTGATTTCTCAGCTCTATACGAGGAAGAGACATGATTGTAAAGATTGTTTGGAATCGTCATAAAATTTAGAAAGTTCAATTAAATTAATGCTCTATAGGAAGAACTAATTATGTTTCTTATGTCACACAATGCAAATTAACAGGACAATCTCAACACCTTAATGCTGGAATTGAGGCTACAGTAGCTTTTTCAGGTCTGTAGTAAATATGCAGATGTTTGTACTTCTAAATTTCTATAAACTTGAGCCTATAGGTGCCAATTAACAAGGATGTGGTGAATCTTTTATGAAAATTATTCCTTTAGGAAAGAAGATAACGCTTTGTTGTTGCACATGATATTTTGTTAATTCATTGGTTCCTTTACAACTGGGCTAGTTGCAAACTTGAATTATAAGCTAACGTGTTCTATTTAAAGGTTGTTCTTGCTGATAAATAAATTGAATTAGCTTCATACTTGTTAAAACCCTTTAATGTTCAATAAGGTTAAGGTTTTTAAATGTGTTTCGTTGTCCTAAGACAATAGTTTTTAATCCTCGAGGAAAATCTCTCTACACCATGAAAAAGGACACTGAAGGGAAGGGCAAAAGCGTGTGGATAATTCCTATCCTAAATTAGTTAAGCTGCTACTGGCAGGAGAACTACAAAAGAGAATATAGGTGCACTCCTCTCTGAATGTCATCCATGAAAGAGGGCTGCCTAACATTATAGCTGCAAGTGTTGATTATTTGAATTGATGCAATAAGGTTGAATTGTCTAGCGACATGCTGCAATAAAAGTGTGCTCATGATGTGAAAGTATGGACGTTTTGTTTGCAATCATAGGAAATCCATTCACTACATCATGGCTTGAGGATGAAGCTTCCCTTAATGTTGTCAAAGTTTTGACCTGATCTGTTTGCTTTCATCTGGCTTTGTATAATACACACGATAATCATTTGAATGATCTTTAAAGTACTCACTACATGCAATAGTTCAAACCAATTGAGAGGTAATTCACCTATTTTTGTTTTCTTGAAAGTTTGGAGGAAAGTTTGATTTCTGAAGTTTGGAAATATTTGTTTGATCTTTTGAAGATCTTGGGAGGTCTCATCATGTTTCATTGTGTACTTTGATGTTTACAAGTTCGTAAACATAACACAAACCAGCCCACTCAAGTAGTTCCACCAAACCAATCAAATCAGAAGGGAAAGCAAAAAACACATCGTACATGCTTAAATCGCACATTGGGCAAGCTATAGATTCGAAACAAGTTCTTGAGAAAAGAGTGATTGATAATGTGATCAAATTTACACTAGGTGAGTTGTTGGGAATAGCCAAGCGGGAGTTTCTAGAGATAATTATTGACCTCCTGAGGAGAAAACGACAGCCAATAGCTAACGCTCAAGAAATTGAGAAGATGGATGAAGAGATACCTATTCAAGCCGTGCAAGCACAAGCACAAGAATTGAAAAATGTGCTCAAACAAACTGAAACTAATATGAAGTTGTGCGCACATGAGGAAATGTTATTGGAATGGAATTCTCAAGATAGAACTCCTTCAACTCATTATACTAGAGATCATTGGGCTTGGGCCACGATCGAGACATTAGTACAACTAGATAAGATCATTACACTTGTGATTGCTCTTATTAATGACGGATCTGAAATCAATTTAATTGTCCAAAGACTTCTACATGAAAGGGAAATGGCCCATAGACATGCAGTCAGGTTGGAGAATTCGGGCTTCTAATCCAATGCCATGAGAACTTTTTGGTGCATGCTCGCAAGTACTAGTCACAATTGGAGATGCAAGTGATTAGCAAAACTTTTTGTTCAAGATCATTCTAGCTATTCGTTGATTTTAGAGCAACCGTACATTACTACCTTGAGGATGGAGATGAGAGTTTTGGAGGATGGTTCGGCCTATGCACGAGTTCAAAGCAAGGATGGAAAGAAAACGGTCCAATTTATGATAGTTTGTGGGGAACATGTCAGGAATAGGACTTCTCTTCGGACAAGACCTATTGCTTAAGAATTCGAAGATCAAAGTTTTTAAAAGAAGTTTTCATAATTTGGGACTATGGAAGCTTGAATAGTGAAAAGTCCCTGATGCAAATATGTTCATATCAAGTTTCATAGCACTTTCTTTGACAAGTTCTTTTCAATTTCATATTTTTTGTGAGTTAAAAAAGTGGGAAACACAATACATAGCAGATCTTCAGAGAAATTTTACAGATGTAGAGTGCTCGATTTTGACTAGGAAATATCCTGAGTTTTTTATGAGATATCTTTTGCGGATATGTTGTTTGACTTGCAAGAATTGGTTGATGGAAGAAGAAGTGATTACATGATTCAAACCCACTCTATCTCCATGTACAAGGAAATAGCAAAGTTTAAGTAGGATGAAAAAGGAAAGAAAGTTTTTGTCGAAACAAAATACAAAACAATCGATAAAAAGATTAAACCGACTGCAGTTCTACTTCCTAAAAATAGTAACCAACTTATGGATGGTGCAAAAACCCAGCCACCTCTTAGAGACAAAAGAAAAACAGGTCATGAATTTACCAAAGAAACACTTGAGCAAATTCAGCTAGAAAAAGATGGTTTCCTCAGTGAAAAAGAGAGGAATGTATTCTCCCATATGATATTCAGACATGGAAAGGCTTTTTCTTTCGATGCCCAAGAAATTAGATGCATAGATCCATGTGTGGTGTCACCAATGATAATTTTTATGATACCATATGTACCTTGGAATCTTTGACCGATTCCAGTACCAAAAGCTCACATTTCAAAGTTGATTGACCTGTTGAATGAAAAGATTAGAATGGGGATTCTTAAGCCATCAAGTGCTCCTTATTCTAATCATTGGTTCATAGTACCAAAGAAAAACGGGTCACTCAAGTTTATTCAGGATTTACAACCGGTGAATAAGGTGACAACCAAAAATATGGGAACTGGGCCCATCATAGATGAGTATGTAGAAGCCTTCACAGGAAGATCTATTTATTCAATGGGGGACTTGCACTCTGGGTATGACCAATTCTAGTTAGCCCTTGAGAGTCATGACTTGACGACTATGAGGACACCACTTGGGCTCATGTGCATGTGTACCTTGCCACAAGGTGCCACAAAATCGATGGCTCATATGATGAATGGTATGCATACGATGCTTAGGGATTTTATTCCGCACCTGACCTCCATTCATTGATGATGTCCCTATTAAAGGTTGTGAGGAGAAAGACAAAGATGTGACTCTTGATGATGATGGATGTCAAAAACTTGTTAAAAATCACATAAATGATTGCATATCCATTCTCAATCAGTTGGAAGAGGTTCATTGGAAATTATCCGCAGAGAAATCGGTATTTGGAGTTTTTCAAGAGGTACTGATTGTAGGAAGTCTGTGTGGTCCTAAAGGAAGAAAGTCGTGCCCAAAAAAAGTAGATGTTATTCAACATATGAAAGAATTCTGCTCCTCAATTACTGAGGTGAGGAGATTTCTCGGGGCATGTTTTTTCTATGTTGTATGGATTCCTCATTTTGCCCATGTGGCAGACCCACTCTACCAATTACTTCGAAAAGGGTAAAGATTTCAATGGAAGGACATCCATACTTAAGCTGTGAGGAAATTAAAGAAGGCACTTGTAGAAGCTCTGCTGCTTAGAAAAGCCAATTATAATGACAATAAACAAATCTACATTACCATAGAGATGAGTTCGACGGGTATAGGCTGTGCGATTGACCAAGATGATGAGAGGAAAAGGTATGCAATTCAATTTGGAGCTAAAGTACTAAATGTTTGCCAGAGAGGCTACCATCAGATTAAGCAAGAGCTCTAGGAAATAGTGTCTGCATTATAGAATAGTAAAGAATATTTAATTAGGGTGAATGTAGTGGTGGAAACAAACTGCTTACCATTATTAGGAATGATCGTGAACTGTTCCACTGCAAACATCACTATGTTAAAATGGATAGCATATATCAAGACATTAAACCCCGAGTTTGTTCATATAACCGAGAGGAATAATGTAGTAACTGATAGGATGTCGTGAGCTATATATGAAAATGAAGATTTGATGTACTCTAATGATGAGGAGATAGGTTTGGATTTTTATGCTTCACATGTACATACTTCTAGCTTAGACGAAGCATCTACATGTTTGAATAGGGAAGAGCCTACTTATCAGACTGAGAAGCTAGAGGCTGATGTAGAGTCTTCAATAAGAGAAACTCAAAAGAGCTTAGGAAGCGAGAAAGGAAATAGGAGAAAAGAAGAGAAAATTTACGAAATTCAAATGGGAGTAACAGAAAGATGCAATGAGAATGAATATGAAAATAAGTGGAAAGATATTGGGAAGCACTTAAGTACTAAGTCTCTTGATCCAAATTGGAGGAGAGAAAAGTTCCGGATCATTCGAAGAAATTCAAATAACTATTTCTTAAGAGATGGTTTGCTTTGGAAATAGAAGATTGGAATGAGCAAGATATCTCAGCGATTTGTAGGTTGCAATGAAGTGAGAGACAAAATTATGTGTGAAATGGATCGTTCACTATGGGCGGGGCATAAAAGCTTTCAAGGGACTTATGAAAAGATAAAGGAATGATATTGGTGGCCTGAAATGTATGTAGATGTCCAGAATTATGTGGCCACATGTAAGACTTGCCAGGTGTTCTCAAATGTAAAACATAGAGATGAATTTCATCCAATGTATCCTTTGAATATTCATTATAAATGGGTTGTAGATTTGGTTACAATGCCTCTAGGGATACAACAGATGCGATATACTGTACTTGCAAGAGAAGACCCGACTAATCATGCTGAAGGAAGAGCTATGAGGACAAAAACTATGACCAATGTATGTAAGTTTCTACTAGAAGATGTGTTTAGCAGATTTGGCTATGTTGAGAATGTAGTTGCTGACAATTGTGAGCTCAATGCTCAAGAAGTTAAGGATTTCTTTGAGAAATACAATATTCGATTGTCGCTTACTATTGCATGTAATCCTTCAAAAGAGTATGCTTTATTTTTAGACATTCATTTAGTAACTGGCTAGGTGGAAACTTTGTTACATTAAAATTCTACTTGGGAAAAAAGTTTCCAGAGTCCAGTAAAGGTTTCCCACTTTCCAATTTTAAGTTGGTAACCAACTGAATGAATGTATGTTTCCTCTCCTCCCAACCAATCCTTGTATATATAGCTATTGAGGACTCAACAACTTTGATTATAGGCCACTCTTAAAAAGAGAAACTTTACTTGATAACCACTGTGTTAGATGAGAATCATCCTTTTTTGAATCAATCCACACTACTCTTTTGTGGATTGATTCTTCACCATGCTTTAACAGGAAAGGTTCCAGTTAGAAAGAGTGGTCCACAACACTCTAGATCATGGAGCAGGGCAAAACCTTGCACCTCACAAGACATGAACCCAAGACATCCTTTTTGTACCCCTTAAGACTTAACCACTAAGCTGGGTGGATTCCTTGTCTTAGAGAGCATATGAAGATTTTTTAAGTCTAATTTCAAGATCTGTGGCCATACATTTAAGTGACCAATCCATGACCAAATTTAGATGTGTCTGAACCGGTTAGACATTTAGATTATAAACTTACTTTATAACACAAAGCAATTTGGTTGGAGATATTTATATTCCACCTATTGCACATGTTCGTGCTATGGATGGCCAATCCACACATAGACAAATAGTGAATTGGGCAAGGACAAAACTATGCATGGATTTCTCTCTTTTCAGATCCAGTCTAGGATAGGATCCCCTTTTGTTTGAAGAGGCAAGTCGAAGAGATTAGAACCATGCTCCTGAGTTTGGACCATGGGCTCAATGGAAAGGTATTATATAATTTTACCTTGAAGCATATTTTTGAGGATGAAAATGTTATAAAGTAGCTTGGATATGGTTCTGACTTAGAATAACATTAATTGCTTCTGCAATCTTACACAAGAAAGAAGCTTGGCCTTATGGTTAAATCAAACAAATGGGAAGGAGGTGGTCTTGGGTTCAAGTACTACAAGAGTAGTGGGGATAATATTTTGCTCAAAGACTCTAAAGCTTTTTAGAAATATCCACTCAATTTAACATGAGTTAGCTTGAGATATGTGAGACTTACCTCAAGTGGCGAGTACACCTATCATTAGCAGATTGCAATGGAAGGCGTACAAGCAGTGGTGGAGATTGCACATGTAAAAGTAGCCCTTGTTACTCCAAAGATCACCTAAAATTTGTATAATGGTAGGTTGGGTGAAGAGTAATAGGTCATTCTCTCTAGCATGGAGACTAGGTTCTCTTAACATATAGTAATTGTGATCAGTATCAATGATATGCACGTACGATGTTGTAGAGAAGAGGGGTTTGGATTAGAGATTGCTTAGGGAGGCAAGGTGAAAAACTCCAAGGATCTTCTACGCACACAGAAGTATCATATGGGACAATAAGAGAGAGAATTAAATAGTAAAAAACCCACAATAAAATTGGGCATGTCAATGTTGTAGACAAGGCTCAAAGATAATTGGAGGTCTTTAGAAAAAAAATATATAGAGTGCAAGCATCATCAAAAATAAAATTTTATAGTGGCCAAATATCTCCAAAAAAACTCTACGGTGGGGAAGCATCAACTTGAGCACTTGTACACTATTTTCTCTTCCTTTTGATACCCCAAACTTGAAAGGGCTTGATGAAGAAAAAAAGATGAGTGAGATGGCTACCTAAAAATAGAGTAACACATCAAATGAGTGATGGCTACCAAAAAATAGAGTAGCACATCAAACGTCTGTTTATTACCCTTGATGAGGCCAAGATTTGCCACATGAATCCATCAATACGAGGTTCATCACCATTAGATGAGATGCGAAATAGATACTAGAGCCACCAAAATACTACCAATTAGTGTTTGAGGACACCACAATGCTTCGATGTCCTACCAAAGGATGCCAAATGCCACTATATGTTGCCAAAGATTGGTAAGGGCAAAGGGTGGGAGGGTGGGGAAAAGAGGTTGAAGAGGGTGGGAAGGGGCATTCAAAAATGCTATTGGGCATGATGAAGATGACCAAAATCTCCATCACTTGTTGAAGAATCACCACCACCAAAAAAATGATGCCAAGATCGAAAAGCACCACCATCACCTTCAAGAGCACCTAGAGCTTTGACACCATGCATATAATACACATGCAGAGTCAAAAGCTAGAAAATGTACACATAATGAGAAGAGTTTGAGATTTAAAGAATGAGTAGACCATGAGATAAGAAAAATCACATCGAACTAGAGTGAACTTTTCAAAAGCATTAAGTGAACTCTAAAGCTTCTAACCAAGTATAAAATAAAGAGAAAACCTCCTTTTATAGGTTTGAAAAGAGACTTCTCTAAGGACATCCTATGTGAAATAAACATCTTAAAAGAAGAACAAATACCAAAATAAACCTAAATGGCAAGTGTCCCAAATACATTTAGAGTAACTAGATAGAAATGCACTCATAAAAATGAACATACATGAACTAACAAACTAGATATAGAAAATAAAAATGATAAGTTTTCAAGAGAGAAAACATTTTGTGAGTAGTGCTTGTTCTCCTTGTTTTGTGTTATATGGTTGCTTGTTTTGTGTTATATGGTTGCTCTACTAAGATGCTTATAAATAATGTTTTTTTTTTTTTGGCTAGACACTTTCGTGCTTATCATTGTAATAAAGAACCCCAAAGACGAGAGGATGCTCCTTAATTGAATTGTAATTTTCATGTGTGAAGCAAAGGTGATACGAGAGGTTCGTTTACCTCTTCTAAATCTTGACGAATATGTGCGATCAATGCATACGCAGTGAGAATAACTTTCGTTTGGCATTTATAAATCGTAAGCTTGGCCTTGGAACGGCTTTGCGTGACCTGATAGATCGGCGAGAAAACTTTCGATCGCAGTCATCATCACCGGCAGGCGTCGCCGCTTATTTTATGAGCTTCGCTTTCCTTTATCACGCTGGGGAAGCGGAATCAGGCTAGCTATCTTTGTTTGCGTGCATTTAGGGAGATCAAGAGAAGGGAGAAGGGGGTTTGATTGAAAGCTTGAGCAGGTCGTTTGCTGATCTGTTCAAAACATGACCTCGAGTGCAGCAGGACAGCCTCAATTTCGTCTCACGCAGCCGCCTTCTAAGGTGCTTCATTTGCGGAATCTGCCATGGGAGTGCAGCGAGGAAGAGCTGATAGAAATCTGCAAGCCGTTCGGCAAAATTGTAAACACCAAATGCAACGTCGGTGCCAATCGCAACCAGGCGTTTGTCGAATTCGTAAGTTTTCCCCTTTCGCTTTCCCTTTTCTCTATCTCTGTCTTTCTTCCTCATCCTCCGTTCTTTTTGACTTCACGAAGTTACGCTTATGATGTATATGTTGTTTACAATTCTTCAGCATACACACGTCTAGTTAGACCATGCTGAATCACGCACGCACTTGTAGAAGTAGGATTCCTGGTTACGAAGCAAGCGATTTAGGAATTACAGCATTAAAATTATGGCGCGTGCTTTTGTTGCTGATGACCATAGCTTATTTCAAGTAATACATTTTGTTGTTATGAAGTTATCTTATGTTATCTTTAGGCTTTTTTTTTGTTAATCTATTCAAGTATGATTGCATATTTTAACAGGGTTGTCATCTATATTGCGACGCCTGTAGAAATCTGGTGGTAGTTGAGATTTCATGTCTTACAGGATTCTTATATATTATGCAACAATGCCTGTAGAATTTTAGATGCCACTTGAATAAGATTATTATATAGAAAGTTTAGGTGAGGTGTTTTCTTATAAAGAGAATGTTCGGCTACATTTCTCTTTCATATTCTTATCCGTGGTCTCTTATACAAGTCATACGACCTAAAAAGCTGAGCCTTTTAGAAAATTAATCGGACGTATTGTTGTATCTTTTTATTCTGGAAAACTATGATATATTTGTCGTGAACCTGTATATTCTGGAAAACTATGATATATTTGTCAATGTTCACGACGTTTGATTAGGTCAGTTTCATATTTGTCTAAAAGCTTTGATAGGTTCAAGTAAACCAAATTTTTGTTATATGTTGAAATACTGCACAGGAGATCGTACTCTTAGGGAGTACAAAATCGAGCAGGCTATCTTCATATGTTCAAGGATTTGGATAAATGTCTATTTCTAGTAAATATTTTTTTAGTTTGCCATGCTTAATTAGATTTTATTACAGTTTATATTGAACAAGTTTGTAAAACCGAATCAGATAAGTGCCTTTTGAAACTTACAAGGAGATGCGATTGTACTGTCCCCTTCCTTGACTGGATTCTCGCTTCATACATGAACTGAATCTATTCTTTATTGTGAGTACACAGGGAGATTTGAACCAGGCAATATCAATGGTCTCATACTATGCATCTTCCTCGGAACCAGCCCAAATTAGAGGGAAGACAGTATATCTGCAATATTCTAACAGGCAGGAAATCATCAATAATAAAAGTTCTGGAGATGTCCCTAGCAATGTTTTATTGGTGACATTTGAAGGTGTTGAGGCTGGTGATGTTAGCATTGATGTTTTGCACCTGGTAAGTCATTGTGTTGTTTTACAGTATATTTTCAGTAGTCATAGATGCTTGAAATGGTTGAGTGCTGAATGAATGGGGCATATGGTCATCTAACACATAGATTTTATGAAGTGATTCTCTTTCAAACAATAGAAATCGAACCGTGAGTTCCTTAACTGGATTTGTCTTGTGATTTTTCAGTTTTTAAGCAAAGGCTATACATCATGTCTGGCTTTTTGTTTAACTTTCCGCTGCATGCATCAGCAGGTCCATGTTTCGAATACATCTTCGATGACTGGCAGACTCCATGGAAGGAAGCGCACGTGTGTTTGTTTCGTCACCTTTCTGCTTAAACTCTCCTCTGAACCTTTTTCCTTCTCCTTACCCTTTCTCCATGAGAGTACAGAAAATTTGATTTGTAACTCTAGATTCTCTCTGCAGAAATCCGTGTAGTCTATCCCAACGTGACCATTTATGGTCTGATTGTATATTGCATTGAATCACTTTTCACAATTCCAGTAGTATTATTCTGCAACTTAGGATAGTGCATTTTGTGTTCAAGTCCTTTTTGTTTGTCCGAACGATTATAGTAAATATTGATTTATTTACATGAGATTCTATGAAAATCCAACATTTAATGCGTGGACATCTGTTTTTTGCTTCTTTTTTGTGTATTCTTAAGTCTACTGTCAATGGGTAATGGCTAGTACTAGCTTTTATGCTTGGGCATTGTTATCTTAGACCATAAACTATTCCTTTTTTCCCCTGCTTCACGAGTTCTGGAACCTTCCCCTGCAGTCTTCTTAAGACACTGTCTTTGAAGAATAGGATATTCACATTTTATGGCACAGTATTTGGAGACCCCTTGTCACGTATCATATCATTTTGAGCTCGGTTCTTTTGACTTGGAGAAGTCAAAAAATTTCAAACATCTTGTTTTGTCACTTAGAATGTAGGCCCATTTGATAGACAATAACAATTTGATAAATTGGATGCAGGTTTTCTCAGCTTTTGGCTTTGTTCACAAGATTGCAACTTTCGAGAAGACAGCAGGATTTCAGGTTTGTGTCATTATTTTCTTACCGTTTTTGTACATCTCAAGGTTGCTCTCACAAATTCATCTTGATTCAACATTTCATATACATTACTAACTAGTTTTTTAAATCATAGGCACTTGTGCAATTCAGTAATTCAGAAACTGCTTCATCAGCGAGGACTGCACTAGATGGAAGAAGCATTCCGAGGTAATTGCAAGCTTGTTCTAGTTTTACATTAACGAGGAGGGAGAGTGCTTTATTATTTATGTGTGCTGTATATGTACAAATGATCTGGAAATTTGGTAGGAAATGTCATTTTTAATTATCAATTGCACTGTTTTAGCATAAATAGGGCCCAAGAGGTTGCGAACTATAATGGGAGCCACTTGGAAATCTGATGTGTTACTGCAGTTGGAATACTGAATGAATTAAAAATAGTCATATGTGGATGGAATTCAGAAAACAAAGAGAATGGAACAGAACCTCCCTTCCCTTCCCTTCCCCTCCTTTCCCCTCTCCTCCTTTCACTCTTACCTCTCTTCTTCCTTTTTTGGGAAGATCCATATCTGAGGTTTATGGAATGGCAAGACCCAGATCCTATATTTTGAAGCATAAGATAAAAAATAGGATTCACAGGTCCTGCAATTACAAAGATTGGAGAAGTGTGGGAAAGCTTGTGTGCATGGGTTGTGACCATAGCATACGTAAGTGAACAGCAAGCTGATGCCTATGGAACACTTCATGTGATTTAGTGCTTCATCATCTTTTCGGGTAACGAACCTTGGAAACATTTACATGAGGTTTGTAAGGGCAAGCAAAAGGGATTTCGCATCAACCATATGAAACATGTCCATCACTTCTTCTATGTACTTTTTTTGGGACAAGTCCAAAGTATGCCGTTGTCTATCTTCTTTTACCATCATTCCCAAAATGTCTTCAGTTTCTCTAAGTTTTTTCATGGACAATGCAGTAATCAGCTTGTGGCCTAGAGCATTGACAGTGCACTTTTGTTTTCCAGCCAGTAGCATATCATCTATATAGACCATTAAAGTCAATGAGCTTCCATCAGCCCCCCCCCCCCCCCCCCCACAAAAAAAAAAAAAAAAAAAAAAGTGTACAAACATTGATCTACATGGTTTCTTTTAATTTATAAACCATGTTTGACCATAAATGCATCAAAGTTAGTCCACTCTTTGGGAGCTTGTTTCAACCTATACAAGCTTCTTTTCAAATTGGATACAAGGTGATCTTTGCCCATGCTGGCTAAACCTTCAAGCTTTTTCATTTACAACTCCTTATCAAGATCACCATGCAAGAAAATTATATTTACATCCAAATAGAGCCATGAAGAATGGTCATTTTTATCGGGAGAAGACTTTTTAGAAGTCAGTGTCTTCTTTTTGGGCTATCCTTTTGCAACCAGCCTTGCCTTATGCTTGGGTTTTGATTTTGTTCACTGATTTGTTAGGAATGGCTTTCCTACTTTTGTGCAATTCAACCAAATGTGAAGTATTATTGGCATGCAAGGCTTCGGTTTCTTCCACTTCTTTTCGTGCTCACATAACCTGCTTTTCTAATTGTAACACATCAGATAGCATAATATAATATGCCAAGGAGGGGTCATACTTGTTCATTGGCTGTTCAACACATGTAGATCTTCTCACTCAATGGTCTACATTATTTGGCGTTGGAACTTTTTTTGGAAGGATATTTACATTATTGTCAAGGGCCTGCTGTGTATCATTTCCAGCCATGTTTTCAGCCTGATTCGGTGGCTGCATATTTCCTAAGAGAACATCATTTGGCTCAATTACCACTGACTGGTAATCATTTTTCAGCCATATGTGCATTGCGTAGCATCAGAAGGGTCATTTTCATGCCTAATAGGTGGTTGTGCATGCTAAAATATTTCATTCTTATGGTTAACTTTTGAGGCACAATTATTTTTTAGCATCTTTGCTTCATTCAAACCAGCATTGTTGCTGCAAACTATCTTCTTTGAGGAGTGGGGTAGTCCATTTGACCATCATCTTCAAATCCCATGAAGATTTCGTTCATGGATATGGCATCTAGTTTACGCGTAATCATTTTTCAGCCACATGTGCTTTGCGTAGCATCAGAAGGGTCATTTTCATGCCTAATAGCTGGCTGTGCATGCTAAAATATTTCATTCTTATGGTTATCTTTTGAGGCACAATTATTTTTTAGCATCTTTGCTTCATTCAAACCAGCGTTGTTGCTGCAAACTATCTTCTTTGAGGAGTGGTAACAACATGGGTTAGTCCATTTGATCATCATCTTCAAATCCCATGAAGATATCGTTTATGGATATGGCATCTAGTTTACTCAAATCAAGCTTAACATACTTAAACACATCATAATCAAAGATGCGCAGGGGGACTTATGAAGCAGCAAGCTTCTTCAGGAATCAGGATGCCATTCTTCAAAAACATGTAAGGGGACATTGCAAATAGGATCATTACTTTTCAAGACCTCTCTTCAAAAGGCTTTAGCGAGATTAGATGTGGACAACATGCATGCAACCCTCACTGTTCACATAACATCTTGTTATTATCTCAACCACACCACTAGAAAAAGAAGCTATGTGGGGTTATTAGCCCTCTTTTATGCCTGATATCACAAATCTAATTAAATCAGCACTTGGGACTCACTCTCATCGTCTTTGCTTCGCTATTCTAACTTTTTACTTGCCTGAGTGGACAAATACGTGGGACTTCTTAAATGTAACAAAGGCTTTAGTCTTATATTTCAACAAATAAACCCATAGCTGCTTGGAACAATCATCAACTAAGGAAATAAATTATAAAGCACCACGCTAGACCTGGTGGGCATAATCATCATTTTAGAGGCACTGTGGCTGGAGTTTCCCTTCCTATTGCAGGAGGAGAGGGAAGTACCACATGGCTGCCTAAAATGATGATGAGCAGGGGAGAATGGATTGTCATGGGGAACAGCAAATCCATGGTTGGAAGAGGGAGGAAATTGCATCCCCTTGAGGTGATGAGGACTTGAGCTGTGATTCTGATTTCATGTCCATGAAGCATGTCTAGAGGGAAGCCTCATGAACTGCCTATATTATGCACCTGCTGGCCTGAGAAAATCACCTGCGCACTCAGAAATGAAGGGGCTGGATGGGAAAAGATGGAACTTGGAAGGAAAGGGATGGGGTCTGTAGGGAGGGCTGGACAGCTAGCACATCAGCTGGTTGCCCTTTTCACCCCAAACCCAGCCTAAGTTTTTCCTACGAGCACTTCCACGTGGGGGTGCAGCTGTGCATGGCTGTAATTCATCCATAAAGTTTGTGGAATAGAAGAAGCCATCTGCCGTGGGCAGTAACACATCCTTAGGATGGTTGTATTAGATGTTTAGTGGCTTCCCCCCCTTGCACAACCAATTACTTGGGCTCCAAGACAATCACTTGGGCAGCAAGGAAACTTTCATTAGGGACTCAATAGAGATCTACCACATGGCAGCCACGTGGCATAAGTTTACTAGACCCACCATCAAATCGGGCACATGCATTCTCCTCCACACATTCCATATGGTTGGTATCAATTTTAGTGGTGTAAAAATTAGAAAGTTTCGACTATGCATTTTTTGTAATTCTTCCTATCTTTTATTTACATTTTGTGCTAGGCTTCATTATGGCTGAGTTTGTCCATCACTTTTGGAAGTGATCGAAACTCAATTCCTAGAGCTTCTTGTGAGTTAATGCTTGTGGTGTGTGTGCATTATGGGATGCGTGTGTGAGCATGTATTCATTCAGCGACGGGTTCCATTTGGAGCTTGATTCGGTTTGGGACCAGAGGGAGAGGAAGTCTCAAAGGACTCCTTATCTTGAGTATATGTTTTGTGGAGGCATGGACTAGAAGTCCATTTTGACTTGGGAGTTAGTTAGGTTATCGAAGAATTTGATTCATGGTTTTTAATTGAGAAAAGTGTCGAGGACAAGAATTAAGCAATAAGGGGGAAGTGTTATGTCCCTAAAAACATTTGGATGGGCTCATGTAGTTAAGTGTCTTACAAATGTGAATTGGCTTCGAAGTGTGAACTAGGCTACCTCCTCATTTGAGTGTATAAATAGGACCCATGGACTCATTTATGAGACACCCCTCGGGCCTCATATGAGGCACTTGGGCTTTTGGCCCTTTGCTGGAGCCTTGTTACCTGAGCTGTAGGGGGGATGGGCTAGTGGTATGGGACACTAGTCCCTTGGAGGTGGCTGCCCGCTTGGCTGCAGGTTCCCAAGCTTAGGGATGAGCTTGTTTGGCTCTACATTTGCGAGGAGATTATGATGTTTGTAAGGAATTGAACTCACAACCTCTTGGTTAGGAATGTGATGGGCTAACCACTTGCCCCAAAAGCCATGGTTGAGGATTACTTCCTAATCCTCTCTCTTAGGTTATAGTTCAACCATCTCCTATCTGTCAAGGGTGTGGTTCAACCATTTCCTACCTATCGCTTTATTACATTCTTCCCCCTTGGTCAATCATTGTCCTCAATGATCTATGCTTGTATCCCTCTAGCCTCGGTGATCAATCCCTTGAACTCTCGAGGTACCCTTGAATTGATGTCCGCAACCTCGCACAGTTTCTTGAACCTTGTTCGCAACCTTGGTCTCTTGAACCCTTGCTCTCAACCTTGGTGTCTTGAACCTCCTTGTTCACAACCTTGGTGTCTTGGGCCCTTGTTCTCAACCTCAGTCTTGAACCTTGTTCTCACCCATGTTTGGTATCTTGAACATTTCGAACGGTATATTACATGCCTCAATCCGACCTACGGATTGAGAGATACACCTCAATCATTGTTAAGATAACTTATGAAAGCGACGTGCGCTACTTTGTACCCTTTCATATAGAGGATGCTCAAGCGCCTTTTTTAGAGGCCATTAGGTCAATTCACCTTTCCCAAGCCTCCTTCCTAGGCTCCGTTACCAATGTAAGGAATTGAACTCACAACCTCTTGGTTAGAAATGTGATGGGCTAACCACTTGCCCCAAAAGCCATGGTTGAGGATTACTTCATAATCCTCTCTCTTAGCGTGTAGTTCAACCATCTCCTATCTGTCAAGGGTGTGGTTCAACCATCTCCTACCTATCACTTTATTACAATGTTCACCATTCTACCTATTGTTTGTGAATATGTCCTTGAGTATCTAACACAAGTGCACCTAGTTCATAGGTGTAGTATTCTCATTAGTGGCCTTAACTTTTTCCCATATATGATGGGTCTATTTCAAGCCCTTAAAATCCACAAGGATTACATCAAATACAAGTATAGTGATGCATGCAATGGCTAAGCTGCATCGAAGCTTCGCCCTTTCATATGCACCATCACAATTCAGAAAAAAGGACTCATTACATTCTATCTTTCCAAATGTCGAAGTCATTCCCCTTAAATTTTTTGATTTATAAGAGATTTTTGACATCTGAGATTTGTGTAGGGTGAGAACTAAACCAAAAGATTTCAAAATTTTGAAATTTTCCAAAAATTGATATGAATTGAAATTCATCACTTTTGTGCATACTATAGCCTTGTAAGGTTATTAAACAAAATATGACACACAAGAAATCTCAGCAATGGCAAAGTCATTAATTTTGAGAAAAGTTTTAGGAGATGCATATATGCAACATTGCAAAGCATCTGCTAAAAATTTCAAAGACTTTTATAAGCTGAAATTCCTTTAAAATCAAAGAAAAACATCTTTTGTAATGAAAATTTTTAATTCTCGGGCCAACCACAACTTCAAAGGGGATTCTCCCATTTGAAATGCATACTTTCAAAAAGTTCCCTTTTTAGCAACAGGATACCTTTATAATGCTTCTAAGGATTGATTTGTTGCAAGAAATGAAGACTTCTTGTGATGAATTTCTTAAAAATGTTGAAGCTTCACTTCAGCTTGATTGAGGACTAAAGCAGAAAGTGATTGTAGCAGCTTTATCATGATAAATGAAGACTTTTCACGATGAAAATCTCTTAAAAGCCATGGAATGCTGGAATGCTTTTTAGCTTGGTGTGGCTGAAGTAAAAAACTGCTCCTGGCAATTTTGTTGTGAAGAGGGGACCTAAACTAGTAAGCACAATGGAAAGAAAAGTTTGAGAGTTTCAACTTGATAACTATGTATGCTGGATTTGGGCTGATGAATATGCAATTCTTGAGAAAAGAAGGGGGCTGGCTATTGAAGCTTAGTCTTACGCAAAAGATTGAAGAAGAAGAAGGCAAGGGTCACGATTATAACTTAAATAGACTTAGATGGCTCTAGTGTATGTCTAACGCTTCTAATGCTTCTCTCCTTTTCTCTCCTTGAATGCTTCTCTCCTTCTCTCTCTCTGACCACCTGGATTGGATGTGTCATGCACAGTTCACTGAAACGTCTTCTACATTTGCACTGTTTTTTCCATCTCATATTGATGACAGGTTTACATATCCCAATGATTGTACTTAGATTTGACGCATGGGTTAATCTTAGCCTTTAGCAGACAATAATGCAGCTCTCCCCCCCCCCCCCCCCCCCCCCCCCCCAAAACACACACACGCACGCACACGCACATGCACACACACCCACCCACGCGCGCACGCACACCCACACCCCACACACACACACCACCACCCCCCCCACCACCCCCCCCCCCCCCCCCCCCCCCCAACACACACACACACACACACACACACACACACACACACACACACTTGTCTCAGGAGAATTATGTTCATGAATGGAACATGTTGCAGTCTTTTTTCATTTAGGTTGTGTGTCCTAAGGTGTTTTTTTACTGCCATTGTTTGTGGCACTTGTTTGTATGTTTAATATGTTATATGACTTTTGTTTGCACATGCTCATTATGTTCTGATTTGTCCAGATCAAATGTTTCTAAATTTGCAGAGAAGTGTGTTACTATGTTCAATAATTGATTCCTTCTCAAAAGGTGGTTTGTAAGCACATGAGGCACATCAGTGGGGCAATTCTGGTTTTGATACATTCGTGCATGGACGACACAACTGCATGGGCAGTCTATTGGTTTTATTGTGTTTGTGTATGTACTTGAAAGGGTTGGAATATGGTGCTGGAGGGGTAGAGGACGCGTGTACGTGCTTCAGAAGTGGAGGTGCAGCTGATTTGGGGGGGGGGGAGGGAGAGAGAGAGAGAGAGAGAGAGAGAGAGAGAGAGAGAGAGAGAGAGAGAGAGAGAGAGAGAGAGAGAGAGAGAGAGAGAGAGAGAGAGAGAGAGAGAGAGAGAGAGAGAGAGAGAGAGAGAGAGAGAGAGAGAGAGAGAGAGAGAGAGAGCTTTGGAGAGGGATTCTCTAAAGTGAGAGAGAGCCAAAGTGTTATTAGGTTATGTCATATAGAACCTTTTAGGCCTATACAGATAGGCCAAAGTGAGAGAGAGCCAAAGTGTTAGTAAGTTATGTTATATAGAACCCTTCTAGGCCAAAAAAATAAAGAATAAGTGACATAGCCTTTATAAATAGGCCTATACACATGTATACACTATAAAAGGGTCATTTAGGACTTTATCCCAACAACCTCCCACTTAAAGGCATAAATGGCTCCTTTAAGCTACGTGACTCCCACCATCTTTATACATAACAGATGTTGTGCTTTGAGTAAGCACTTAGTGAGAACATTTGCAGGGTTCTGTCTGCAGGGTGCTTTGATGTATGGACCTTAACCAATGTGATAAGGCCACCCTCAAGCACTTCTCGAATGAAGTGATTCTCGAATGAAGTGATATCGCACGACAATATGTTTTGTGCGTGCATGGAACATGGCATTCTTTGCCAAACATATGGCACTCTGGCTGCCACAACCAAACATAGGTGCTCTGTGAGGCAAACCAAACTCACTGCAAAGATGTGTTAACCACAATGCTTCCTTGGAAGCCTCGATGGCTGAAATATATTCAGTCTCAGTAGTAGACAAAGCAACAGTCTTTTGCAGTCTACTGCACCATGATACAACACCACCTGCAAGAGTGAAAACATAGCCACTTGTGGATTTCCGTGTATCCACATCATTTGCCATGTCAGAATCACAGAATCCCTTGAGCTCTAATGGGTCCTTTCCATAACAGAGGCATTTGTTTTTAGTCCCTTTCAAGTACCTCATAATGGACTTTATTGCATTTCAATGTGACTTGCTTGGATAAGCCATAAATCGGCTTACAACTCCCACTGCATGGGCAATGTTAGGCCTAGTAGCAACCATAGCATACATAAGTGAACCACAAGCTGAAGCATAAGGTACACCTTGCTTATCATTGATTGCTTCTTGTGTCTTGGGACAATCTTCCTTGGAGATTTTATCATATGGCTGTAATCTCCATATGGCTGTAATGGCACTCCAAGAGGCTTTGCATCAGCCATGTTAAATCTATCCAGGACCTTTTCAATGTATTTTTCTTGAGATAAATACAATGTGTGCTTTTCCCTTTACCTCCTAATCCTTACTCCAAGTACATGTTCAACTGTCCCAAGGTCTTTCATTGAAAATGCAGATTTCAGCCCCTCTTCAAGGGCATCAACAGTGCTCCTTTTCTTGGCAGCAATGAGCATATCATCAACATAGAGCACAAGAATGATTGGGCTGCCATCTTCATCACGTTTTGTGTACAAACAATGATCTGCATGGCTTCTTTTATATCCATGTTTGAGCATAAAAGCATCAAACTTTTTGTACGATTGCCTAGAAGCTTGTTTAGGCCCATACAAGCTTCTATTGAGCTTACATACAAGATGTTCCTTTCCAGGAATAACAAAACCTTCCAGTTGTTTAATGTAGAGCTCTTCCTCAACATCACCATGCAAGAAAGCTGTATGTACATCCATTTGGTCCCGCTCTAAATCAAGAGCAGCCTCTATGGTAAAAAGTACTCGCAAAGTGGTCATCTTCGCTACAGGAGAAAACACTTCTTGGAAATCTATGCCCTCAGTTTGAGAATATCCTTTTGCAACCAGCTTTGCTTTATACTTGGGTTTCTCATCAACAGTCTTGATTTTATATACCCATTTGTTAGGAATAGCTTTCCTTCCTTTGGGCAATTCAACCAAGTCCCAAATATTATTAGAATGCAAAGCTTTAATTTCTTCCTGCATAGCAAGCTCCCACTTATTGCTGTGCTCACATGCTTTTGCCTCTCCATATGTAAGAGGTTCTCCCTCATCAGTCAACATAATATAGTGTAGCAAGGGGTCATATCTACTCACATTACGTCTAGTACGAGTAGATCGTCTCACCCAATGATCCTCATTTTCTGGTAACTGGTCTACATCAGGTGGTATAAAAAAATCATCATTTACATGCTGCTGTACATCATTTCCACCATCGTTTTCAGCATTATTTTGTGCTGCATACGCCCTGTAGGAGGAGCCTCTTCCTGCTGTCCAACATCATTTGGGTCAAAAACCACCAGATTATCTATATTTTTAGCCATATGTGGTGCATCATGAGGGTCTGAAATAGGTCTAACGTGTGGCTGATCTTGCTGAAATGTGAACTTTTTATGGTCATGTTTCAAGGCAACATCATTTTGTAGCAGCCTTCCCTCATTAAAAACAACATCCGGCTGCCTATGACCTTTTTCAGCTGAGGTAACCATACTCTATAATCCATTTCACTTTCTTCACCATATCCCATGAATAGGCCTTTAATGGATTTGACATCTAGTTTACTCGTCAACTCAGGCCTTATGTGTACAAAAGCTTCACAATCAAAGACGCGTAAGTGATCATATGAAGTAGGTTTGCCAGACCAAACCTCTTCAAGGATGTCACCTTTTAAAGATATGTGAGGGGATCGATTGCATATATGTACTTCTTAAGAGCCTCTCCCCAAAAAACATGAGGCAGATTAGCTTTGGATAGCATGCATCTCACCCTCTCACAAAGAGTCCTATTATACCTTTCAACCATACCATTAGAAGAGGGGCTGTATGGAACAGTAAGCTCCCTCTTTATGCTCAAATTTTCACAAAAATATTTGAATTCAGCACTTTTGAACTCACCCCCATTATCCGTACGTAAGCATTTCAGCTTTCTACCTGTTTGGGTAGTCACAAATGCATGAAATCTCTTAAACGCAGCAAACGCTTCATCTTTTGATCTGAGTAGGTGTACCCAAATCTTCTTAGAAAAATCATCAACGAAAGAAATAAAATATAAAGCATCCCCCATAGATTTGGTGGGCATGCTACATACATTAGAATGGACAAGATCTAATATACAAGACTTATGCGACAGACCAGAGTAATATGAACTTTTCACGTGCTTTCCATATTGACAATCATTACAAAAATCTAGCTTAGTGCCTTTAACATCAAGCTTCTTCAAGTTACAAAGTTTGGATAAACCCTTTTGGCTCATATGGTCAAGTCTTTTATGCCACAATTCCATATGAGAATTAATCTCAGCCAATGCAATGAATTTGCCAAACAAGGCCTTTCCATGCAAGCAATAGAAAGTTCCTCTTTTCGTGCCTTTAACAATCAACCGTGACCCTTTGGTCATCTTCTCTGAGCCTCTTTCAAATAAAACGTTGTAACCATGCATATCCATTTGCCCAATAGAGAGCAAACTCTTCTTGATTCTTGGTACATATCTCACATTATGCAGGACCAGCTCATTTGTGCAATCTGTTGAAAAATGCACAGTGCCAATACCTTCAATGGAACATGCATGATTATTCCCTAGGTATACATGACCATGGCTGTCCGCATGAAAAGTAACAAAACACTCCTTGACAGGAGTCACATGAAACAAAGCACCGGAATCAACAATCCATTTCTGGGATAATGAATTATTTATAGTCAATAAAGAATCAATTAGATCACTTTTAGTGATCGACGTGTCGTGTACATGAACATTGCAAGAGGCATCACGTGCATGAGCATCGTAAGCTAATATAGTAGCACATAGAATATCTTCCATATTTGAAAGCTCCTCAATAACAACATTAGAGGCCACATTTGCCTTCTTCTTTTCTTTATGGCTATCTTGTCCATCCGTCCTGTCTTTTTTCTTGTCCTTTCTTTTGTCTCGAGCATTCTTCTTCTTCTCAAGCTATGCCTTATAGAATCGGCAGTCGGGCTTCTTGTGGCCTTTCCTACCACATTGGTAACATGTCACATCACTACCCTGCTTCTTGCTGGAGCTTCCCCTTTCTTTGCTTTTGCTCTTACTTCTTTGTGAATAAGAGCCTTTTTTCTCTGATCTGCCTCTAACCATGTTGGCAGAAGTGCCTCCCTCACCACTTGCTCTTCTCCTGATCTCTTCATTCAAAATAGAACCCCTAACACCATCAAAAGTAAGATTTGGGTTATTTGAAGTTTCATAAGCAAGAAAAACAGCCTTCAGCTTATCATCGAAGGGAGGCATCCTTGAGTCTTGCAATTGTGATAGAGTACTTGTAAAGTAAGACAAATGCTATGCAACACTCTTTGACTCGTCCAACTACATGGCACATGCAAACTAATTTCATCATCAGATGTACCTGATTAACATGTCTGGTGTTCTCATAAGTGGCTGTAAGCTTGGCCCACAACTTTGAAGTTGTACTGATGCCTTTGATGTCTACAAGAATATCATATGATATGGCCATTTTTATGTAAGTGATGACTCTTTTATTCAGATTATGCCATGCATCATCTGACATGCCTTCTGGCTTTTCCTGCTTCCAACGCCCTGTCACAATCTTTGAGGAAGAGAATTCCTTGAATTCGTTCCTTCCAAAGATCAAATCTTGTGCCCTCGAAGCGGCGAATCTCAAAAAGATTCATATCTGAGGACGATGATGCCATGGTTGCACAAATAAGAGATTAATGTGCTGAAATTTTGGGCAATATGCAGCAAAATCAGGGTACCGCCTCTAAAAGTAGTGCACAATAGCTTTAAACAGCTGTAGGAACAAAATGGAGCAAAATCGAGCCGATTGGAGCACAAATTTAGAATCTGAAATTTTCTGCAGAAAATTTCAGCAAGCAAATTTGTGCTTAAAAATCAACAATTTTGATTTCTTTCGACTCAATATGCATACATAAGGCTATAACGCAGCCTTTAGAACCAAATAAGAGCAAAAGCCCCAAATTTTGCTTCAGAAATTTCTGAAATTCTCAGAAAAATACCACAATTTGCTGTACATAAGCAATTTCCTTTGCCACAAATCAATACATAAGGTGCTAGACCTTTGTATTGCTGTTATGACCTGTGAAACAACTGTTTATACCTGTAAAACACCTGAAAACAGTTTGTTATGAGCTACTGAGACGCCCACAAAGTGTTCTTCTTGGCCCCGAGTAAAGTTCCTCGCGATAAAATCGAAGATTATCTCGAAAAAGTGGGGTTTTCTTTGCTGTACAACACCTGCACAGGAGCTCTGCAACCTAATTCTGCTCTGATACTAGTTGAAAGGGTTGGAATATGGTGTTGGAGGGGTAGAGGAGGCGTGTATGTACTTCAGAAGTAGAGGCGCTAGGCTGAAATGGAGGCGCAGCTGATGGGGGGGGGGGAGAGAGAGAGAGAGAGAGAGAGAGAGAGAGAGAGAGAGAGAGAGAGAGAGAGAGAGAGAGAGAGAGAGAGAGAGAGAGAGAGAGAGAGAGAGAGAGAGAGAGAGAGAGAGAGAGAGAGCACCTTTGGAGGGGGCTTCTCTAAAGTGAGAGAGAGCCAAAGTGTTATTAAGTTATGTTATATAGAACCCTTTTAGGGTTGGCCAAGTTCACACTGAACTTTGCCCAAGAAATAGAGAATAAGTGACATAGCCTTTATAAATAGGCCTATACACATGTATACACTATAAAGGGGTCATTTAGGACTTTATCCCAACAGTACTTGTTGATGGTTATATGTATGTGTTGATGTTTGGGTTCATTGTTGGCTTTACTATGTCTTTCTGAATTTTTGTGGGATCATGCAAAACTCAATGCCCTTTTTGTTAGTGTGTGGGTATTTTTCTCTTGCACATGGGATCTGGCCTTCATGCTTTGTCACGTGAATGTATATGTGTTTTACTCGAGATCTACACACAAGCATCAGGAAGAGCCAGCACTAAGTACTCTGGTTGCCAGTTCACATCTCTAATTTATTGTCTTTAGGTACTTGTTGCCTGATCATGTTGGGACATGTCATCTTCACATCTCCTTTTCAGCCCATGTGGATTTAACAGTGAAGTTTCAAAGCCATCGGAGCAGGTAACTTGGTTCTCATTGATCTTTCATACTTCTTTCTGTGTAATGATTATTTGAACTCTATTGTAGGATAGTATGTTATCTAATTACTTTTCAAACCTCTTGGTATTTCATTTGCAGTAAAAGAATTTTTAAATTTATCTTTTCAGGGACTACACTAATCCGTATTTGCCTGTGGCTCCTTCTGCCATGGATGGTACTGGACAGGTAAAATTATCTTGGTGCATGCAGTATATATCTAATTATGAATCGCGTCACAGTACTGACTGAAATTTTATCAATTCAGTATGGTGTTGGAGCGGATGGCAAGAAAAAGGAACCAGAGAGCAATGTGCTGCTTGCATCTATTGAGAATATGCAGTATAATGTGACAATTGAGGTTTTGCACACGGTAAAGCAGTCATTTGAGTGATATTATGCTATTATAAAGTACATTAGTTTTCATTTGCTCAGTGTCTGAATATTCAGGCTGAATGACATGTTGGGAAATTACATATTATTTAAAGTTTCTGTACTTTATATTAAAATATATGACTTCAAAACCTTTCTTATGAGATATTTCCACCGTGCATTTCAAAGTCAAGAAGTCACTAGAGAAAGGTGCATCAATTTCTTTCAGAATAGTAGACCTGTCCTGCAAAAAGTTCTTCTGGGACTTACAGTATAAAAGTGAAGATAGGTTCTGGGTTGCTGGAACTTGAAGGTTTTTTAATGTATATAACAGTCAACAACAAGGTAGTCCGGTGCATTCGGTGCGTTCAATTTGGTACGTGTAAGGTGCGAGGACCGAATGGCATCCGAAGGTAAGGTGCGTAAGGTGCATCGTTACAAATACATATATAATCATAAGAATCTAAGATATAGTATATACATATATATTATACATTATGCATGTTAAAACTTACAAATAATAAATTACAGAATGTGAGTGTAAAGGTTAACAAGATATCTCTTTTTCTACCAAAATATGACACTTTCAATCCTCCATGCACTTAGTGTCCCTACATAAATATAGGTTTTTAGATGAAGAAAAGGTCTAGAGCATGAATGTTTACCTCTTTTTGAATAGAAGAATGACCCAAAAATTGGGCACTCATGTGTGCCATTACTTTGAGCTCATATTTATTTTCTTGAAATAAGTGCAATAAGAGCAAAAGCATGCATGCAAAATTAACACATGTATTGATTTCAATGTTCATTGTGCATGCTCCTCAATTATGCATCTAAGGATTCTCCTGTACTACTATTAATTGCACACTACAATGGGATACAAAAAGAAGCACCAACAAGATGTGGCTATGGAAAATGGTTGGAACCATTGTTCATTGTTTAGGAATCAATTTCCAAAACACAATATTCTCTCTCTCTTTCTTGGGGGGGGGGGGAGGGGGGATGGGTCATGGGCCACGATGGGCTGAAGGTAAGTCTATTAAGGGCCAAGGCAGCTGCTTACGGGGGGGAGTCGGGGGGCTCAACGTACTCTATGATCGTTGGTAGGCCTAGGATAATTCAAATCGAACCAGACAAAAAGTGGCCGTGTAATGGCGAACCGGATGAACCGGAAGAATTGAATGGCACCGAACCGGAAGAACCGGAAAATCTATAAATTCGACGAACCGAATCTACCCTGGTCAACAAGGTGCAATATTACTGCATCCCTAACAAATGGATTTCTATAGCTATAGTGTTTTTTTTTTTTGAGTGCAAACTTATGAAAATATGTTAGTGATTGTAAGGGGATTGACATGCTTTCTTATGTGCCTACACATTGTACACAATGTGTGTGCCTTGTTTGTAGGGAATAGATTGTTGTTTTTGTATTTTTCCTAATCAATGCATTGTGAATCCTTCGCAAACTTGTTGCTTTCAACCCCATGTTGCAAACATGTTTGTCACCCGTTACTTGCATGACAAACAAGAGGGCATTCCCTTGAGCCAAAATGGTCCGTAGGCAGGACTCGTTTCTTACTAAGGAATTGGTATATATGCAATCAAAGAAGTATATTGTTGTTTGTCCCATGGGTTCTCTATTCTAAGTGGCAAGCTTTGAAATCTAGTTATAGAAGAAGAAGGGGGATTCATTGCAAATAAATAGTGAAAATTTTTGATAGAAAAACTATTTGGTGTTCCTAATCTCAAATTATCTGTTTTCAGGTTGTCATTTTGTTGGGTACAACATGATTATCAAATATTCAAGATCATAACTCTTGACCTTATAGAACATATACAAAATTTTCTCGCTTTCTATCCAATGAAACAGGGAATAAGTTTATTTTAGAATTGATTCTAGTCATATGAATAGAGCATCAAAGAGGAAAAAGGAAATTACATGTGACTGTAGTTCAAGTTGTTAAATGATCTATATATCACAAAACACAATAATATGTCTAACCAAAAACCTTGAGAAAGGTTTGATTAATGCAACATGGAATCCAGTTGCTTGTGAGTGGATTAATGTGTGCTTTTTCCTCATCTACATCCTTTTTAAAGGAGCTCTAAACCCTACTATAATTTCTCTAGGTTAATATAAATTATTGAATATATTTGATGCCTACATATCTCAAATTTTTTATCTTAAATCCTCTAAATTATTTTTGGATTTGATGTTCACCATTTCTAGCCAAATATCATGAGCTTAAAGAATCAAATCAATTGAACTAAAAGGATATGTCTTAGATTTTTTGTTTTGTTAAGGTGTTCTTTATGACATCACAAGGTATAATGTCCTACCCAATGAACTTGTACACATCAAGTCACACATAATGCTTCGTGATATGAATAATTTGGAATGTGTTAGTGACAATTTGAAGTGGACTACTCAAGTCTACTGATGATGATCTACATGGTATATGTTTAACTTTGACTTTATCACATTCTGGGGTTTGCAACTCTCAAACATTGCTGATGCAACGTTGCCTATGCCCTTGCTAGCCTGTCGCTAACCACATGGTGAGTTTGAAAGGGACATTTTATTATAAGTGAATTTAGGTCATTTGGACATGTTCACTTGTCTTCAATGACCAAAAGTTAAAGAATGCTCATTTTGCTGGATTCTGTGGTATTGATCTTGATCAAAGTGATCTGGCCATCTCTAACACTTCTTGGATGAAGTGATACTGCACATTAATATGCTTTGTGCATCCATGAAACATAGCATCCTTTATGGCACTTTGGTTGTCATAGTACCACTATCCTCTGAAGTCTAGAGCACCATGAAATAGCATTGCTTGCAAGTGTATAGATATAGCCACTTGTGGATACATGTATCCGTGTCACCTGCTCTGTCAGAATCATAGAATCCTTTCAATTCCAATGGACCTTTCCCTTTCTCTAAAAATAGCACTCATGCTTTTCCTATACATGTGTGAGCTGCCACATCATAAAATCTGCCGCATATGCTTTTTATATGTATGGGCTGATCTTGGTATTTCACTTGACTTTGACTTGATTCAAGTCGACTTTTTAGCGGCTGTTGACTTGCTGACCATATTTTAGGATTTATTCTTTTAGTGGTTTTGGAGAAGTTGAATGTGGACATGTTGGGTATCATAAGAAAGCTCTCAGACTTGCTGACCATATTTTAGGATTTATTCTTTTAGTGGTTTTGGAGAAGTTGAATGTGGACATGTTGGGTATCCTAAAGCTAAAAATTCATTTTTAATCTAAGTTAAGTTTACAAGTTAAAATGCCCCAAAATTACTATGTCCAAAAATACATACAATTTTGTATAAATGGAATTTAATCTCCTAGATTCTCACATCTCCTCATCAAGATCACCATGTGAAAAGGCCATTTTTACATCCATTTGAAATGGCTCTAAATCCAAGGCAGCTGTAAGAGCAAATAACACACGTAAAATAGTCATTTTTGCAAAAGTGAAAAGCCTTCTTTAAAGTTTATGCCCTCTTTCGGAGCATATCCTTTTGCAATTACCCTAGCCGTGTACTTGGGTTTGCCATCGACATTCTTGATTTTATATACCCACTTATAAGGAATAACTTTCCTTCCCTTTGGCAATTCGACCAAATCCCAAGTATGACTTGCATGAAAATTTTTAATTTCTTCTTGCATAGCAAGCTTTCACCTTCTTCTTGTGTGTAGATGATTTTGCCCCTTTGTACATTCAATTTGCCTATCTATGGATAGTTGGTTTTCTTGTACATATCTGCAACGGATAGCGATTATTAGGTGCTTGTTGCTGTTGTATTATGAGGTGATACTATAAATGTGATCTTCAAGTCTATTTGTGCCTAGAAATTGTATTAAAGCATGGATTGTGCTGTTCACCAAGCTACACACACATAGAAAGATTGTGTTTCGGGATCAAGGCTTTCAGCTGATAGATCAGAGTAGGTTTGGGCTTTGAGTCAGCTCAATCAGGTATATGAGTTGTTGTTGTTAATGGTGCCCTTTTAAGCATCAGATCTTGGGTTTGGGTATTAGACATCAGTCAGGAAAAACATCAGACATCTGAGGCAAATTGAGGGTTACATCAAGATCAGTCTGCGTGTACCATATACAGTCTGCATGTACCAGATGTCGGTTCAATCAGGTATATGAGTTGTTGATGGTGCTCTTTTAAGTATTAGAGCTTAGGTTTGGGTATTAGACATCAGGCATGAAAAACATCAGACATCGGAGGCAAATTGAGGGCTACTTCAAGATCAGTCTGCTTGTACCAGATGTAGTAACTGCTGAAATTATCTAATAAGGTTTGCTCTATATGCATCAGACCACTTGATATATGTGCGCATACAGATTGTTGGTAGGTTCTGGTTGATTTTCCATTCTGTACATTCGGTTGTTTTGTCATCATTTATAAGTTGTTGTTCTTTGTGAAACTAAGCGACTCAATAAGTTGCTGTGAGCTTGCACATTTTCACATCAAAAGCAGGTTGACTATGCGTCCATCAATGAGCATCTGTTCACCTGCTCATATTGCTATCTGCCCTATTTTTCATCGCTGCTCTATTATAACTTCGCAAGAAGAGCATTTTCTATTGGAAAAGAGTTTTTTTTTTTTTTAAATTTGTTGCTATTGTTACTACTACATAAGCAATTTGTCTGCTCCTTACCTTTATACTTATTCATGAAGTGTTAGAGTTGTCAATTCAATTAAGCTTCTCATCAACTCAATGAACTTTCAACCCTAGGTTTGGTTTCTATATTTTGGCAAGTTTCACTGTGCTACTATTATGCATTTGGTTGAAGTTTTAGATAAGTTCAATGAAGTTCAATCAAATTTTGTAATATTCAATTATTTTGTTTAAATATCATGTTAAATCAGACTAACACTGTAGGTGTTTTGCATGGATGATAAATTGAATGGTCTCACAATCTATCCACTATGGAGTCACATGGTGATAAAAAAAAGGGGGAGGGGTGTTAAGTATCTTTGATATTATGTTTCGAGAGATTTAGATTGTCTTGATAGAATAAGAACTCAACAAAGGAAAGAGTTTGGTCAAATATGTTCTTTTACATCAGAAATTCTCTTCAGAGAGCTGCAAACAAATCAATCAACTTCAAAACAAAGCATGGGATTCAAAGGATGCTTATGGGATTGTATTAGTTTCTTTATCTATTAAGAGAGTCATTATTTCACACATTAGAGCTTGTAAAGCTTATGAAGAAGCTTGAGATAGGTTAGAGAGGTTGCTTTCATTTACAAATGTTACTAGAAATCAATTGTCGAGGAAACAAGCATATGTAAAAGAAGGCCATAGCATGTAAAAGCATCTTATGTAAATTTAGGATCTTTATCAATTAACAAATACCCAACGTACTTATCAATGATGAAGAATCAATGAACATCACTTTGAATTTGTTTTCGGATTTGAATATGATGCCTAAATTATGTTTACTTTACGATGCATGGTGATGATCATAGAATCACTTTTGTGAAAGGTGTTTGTTTGTTTTCTTGGCTTATCATAGATGAAGAGGTTAGACATTTTTATCATTCTACTTCCAACATACAACAAGAGACTATTGATATGAAGTTCCTACATATGATGAAAAGCTAGGGATGTCATAGCTATTTGTCCAAGCTATGCATGATAAAGTTTAATTCTGATACTTCTTGTTTAGGACAGACAGAGAAGTTGACTTTTGTTTTGTTTTGTTTTTGTTTAATTTGCTTTTATATATATATATATATATATATATATATATATATATATATATATATATATATTATATATATATATATATATATATATATATATATATATATATATATATATATATATTTAATTTGTTTCTTTTTAATTTATTATTATTATTTTTATTATTATTTAACTATTTATTTTTATTATTATTTTTTATTTTATTATTTTTATTTATTTATTTTTTGTTGTGTGTGTGTGTGTGTTTTTTTAAAATAAAATCTTTCTTTCTTTCTTTTGTGTGTGTGTGTGTGTGTGTGTGTGTGTGTTCATGTTCGTGTTCGTGTGAGTGTTCGTGTGAGTGTGTGTGCGTCTCTTTTTGTATTGGTTTTCTTTCTTGTTTGTATTTTTCATGTCTTATATTGGTCTTAAGTCTCTTGCTTTTGTTTGTTATTTTTTCCAATGTGTATGTTTTTGTGTTCTCTATCCTGGGTTCGTAAGTTTGGATAACTCTGAACTTATGAAGGTATATATGATGAAAAGCTAGTGCTATACAAGAGACTTTTGATATGAAGTTCCTACATATGAAGAAAAGCTATAGTGCTATGCAGATCTTACATCATATTTTCCTTCTTATTAGTTTAAGAGTTTTGAATTTACTTCTTTTTCTCTTGTTTGTTTTCTTGAGCTTATCATAGATGAAGAGGCGATGGATTTTTATCATTTTACTTCCAACATACAACAAGGGACCATTGATATGAAGTTCCTACATAAGATGAAAAGCTAGTGCTATACAAGAGACTTTTGATATGAAGTTCCTACATACGAAGAAAAGCTATAGTGCTTTGCAGATCTTACATCATATTTTCCTTCTTATTAGTTTAAGAATTTTGAATTTACTTTTCAGATATTCTCAGCTTTCGGTTTTGTCCAAAAAATAGCGATGTTTGAAAAAAATGCTGGATTGCAAGCGTTAATTCAGTACCCAGGTATTTTGGGATCTTATCTGATTGCCTTTAGCTAGTTTGGTTTCTTTGTCATCAAGTTCTATTACTGAAATACATTTATCCTCAAAATTATGCAGATATTTCTTCTGCAGTAGCTGCTTTGGAGGCCCTCGAAGGCCATTGCATATACGAAGGTGGCTATTGTAAACTCCATCTTTCCTATTCTCGACACACTGACCTGACTGTGAAGGTATATTTTTTGGCATTTAGAAGAAAAAGTTTACTATTATTATTTGTTTTTAAGCCGTATGTGGAAGCAAGTACTATGATTAAGGCAGGCGCTTGCATCTGACAGGCAAACAATGATCGCAGTAGAGACTACACTGTTCCTGAAACTGGGCTCCTGCCAATGCAGCCATCGATGTTAGGCTCACAGCCATCTGGACCAGCAATACCAGCTAGCAATGTCATGCCCCAATCTTTATTAGGTCCACAGCCGTCTGGGCTTGTTATGCCATCTGCGAATGGGGTTGGAGGTGTAGTACAACAGCAGTGCCCACCAGCATCAGGAAATATGATGAGCTCCCCTATTGTGAGTGGTGGACAAGTGCTACCGAATTCGATGTACGGAGTTCCATACCCTCCTCCAGCAACACAGGTTCCTATAGCATATGGTCCTGGAGGACATCCACACAGTCAACCCAGCTTTTCTGGGCCCCCTCCATCGTTTTCTGGGGCCCCTCCTGCCTTTTCAGGGACACCCCCTGCCTTTTCAGGGGCATCCCCTGCATTTTCTGGGACGACTCCACCCTTTCCGGGTCCGCCTTCCACCTTTTCTGGGACACCTTCTACCTTCTCAGGTGCTATGGGCTCAGTACCATCTAGCGTAGCTTTTGATTACAGTCAGCCAACTTCACTCCAGCTTGGTCGCCTTCACCAACCTCAAGTTTTACCCCCTACAAGTGGTTCCTCAGTTTTTTATATGTGAAAGTATTTGTCAAATCTCTGATTCCAAGTTGCATACATGCTCCTGACAGAAATACTAGAGCCAATTGGAAATGTTCTGCTATACATTTGTGCAATCAAGTGAAGCAGAAGTATCCACAGGTCTCTTGAAATTAGCAACATGGCTCTGGTAGAGAATCTTAAAGTTGCTGCAAAGCATTCATGGCAAGTATGGCCATTCCTTTTCCAGTTGTATTCATGTCTACAATTTTGGAAATGCTTGTTGTATATGGCACAGGAAATACCAATTACTCTGTTTTTTCGTGTTCTTTCTCTTCATTGTGTTCCAGCTATGAATATGCCCCTGAAATCTGCATGATTGTATTTATTTGATTGCATGCCTCTTTGAGCTGCCCTTTTTTATTGCGAGCGAGGTAATCAATGTGAGAGGGACTCCCTGCCCCCTCTTTTCTTCCCTACACCTTCTGACAGTGAGAAATCGATCGTAAGCGTAGGCACATGCACCTGCCGATCACTTCCATTTTTACTACTTGGTGATGTATAGGAGATTTTAAGACCTAGAGATTGGTATGGATAAAACTACGTTGTGATGCTCTGAGTTTTATGCGCCCCAAAAAAGGCATGCCAAGGGAACCTTTGATAAAAATATATCGTGGATGTTGTGTCAAGGTAAAAATCATCCTCATTTTTGAGAGAATATTAACTTCATTTTATTTCTTGGCAAGCGCACAAGCTACTCGTACTAAATCTTAGTAGTGTTTGGTAGATGTTTCGACTCTTATATTTTGACACGCCTTGAAGGAAATATCTAGTTTATAAGCAGCTTCTCTTATCAACATTTATTATCATGTGACCAGAAAGGTAATATACACCTTTTGCTGAGGTGTTTAGACTTCAAGTCTAAAGAACTTCTTATATTGCCATCTCAATCTCCAAAATTTTAAGAACAAATATCTCAAGGTTGTGTATACCTACCAAAGCAAGTGTTCTCACACATGCATTAGCTAGTGTCAAATGGTTGGCTTGAAAGTTGACGTCATGTTTACATACTGAAACTAGAGTATCACTGCAGACACATGCTTGACGATGGTGAAGTGCATCCATAACACAAGAAAAGAATGAATACCCAAACACATCTTCGAACTCCTGTTTTGTTATAGATCACAGCCACTCAAAGAAAGAGATCTTGCTACCCAGTAGGGTATTTAATAAAATTACCTATGTAGAGAAAGCACAATTCTTGTGCAATTTTAGGCTAATATGCCTAAGCACTTGCAGTTGTAGCTGCTTACTCCACAAGTTACCACTTCAGACGAGGTTCTTGGATGCCATGAGGGGCAAACCCTCACAATGCACATGTCTAAAGAGAGAGGGCAGAAATTCCTGGCAAAGAAGAGTTATTTGCACTTGTTAGAGTGTCCAAAAAGTCCCCTCTGGAAGTGAGTTCATTACCTTTTATATTTAGATATGTGGCCTGACTCGCAACTAATTGTCCACGCATGTACTGAAAATTCTTTGATATAGAGAAAATTAACAGAGAATTGAGGTCCCTTTGATCTCGTGCACAAAAATCTTCATGATGTAATATTATAAAAGGGAATGCTTCATAAAAGCTGATTCAAATATCGTAAAAAGCAGTCTACTTGTGCTATTCCTTCATTGTTTGCTTGCTCCTTGTTATCTTCACTCTTGTTTGTTTGTTTGTTGGACCTATACAACTAAGTCCCCTTCTCTCTTTCTCAACCCTTGAAGAGTGTTGAACCCTTGTTCAATGGAAGTGGTCTTGACTTCATGCATCTTGTTTGTTTGAAAGTCTCTTTCTTGAAAATTATTTTCAATAAGACTTTCACAAGTTATTGCTTGAGATGAAGTCATTGGATGACATCTAGCTCTTTGAGGCAACCTTCTTCACAACCTATACACCAAAGAGTCACAACCTTCTTCACAACCTATACACCAAAGAGTCACACACCAGGGTGAAAATCACACTCAAAGAAGAATTACGGATCTTGGACTTGTTTGAGAGAGAGAGAGAGAGAGAGAGAGAGAGAGAGAGAGAGAGAGAGAGAGAGAGAGAGAGAGAGAGAGAGAGAGAGAGAGAGAGAGAGAGAGAGAGAGAGAGAGAGAGAGAGAGATTACTTCATTCCTAAACCACAAAAGTGAGTGCATTACATTGTATACCTAGCTTTGTGGCCTCGTTCATATTAATTGTACACTCATTAACTCATGTAATAGAAAATTTTTGATAGGGAGAAAAAAATTCTTCACTCATGTACTAAAAAGATTCAGACATGGAGAGATGGTAGAGATTTAAAGACACCTCAATCTATGGTACAATGATCTTTGTGATAATTACAAAATAATTCTCTATAAAAAGTTGTTTTGAATATCTTGAATGAAGAGTTTGATTCTAGTTGTTTGTGTAGACTATTTCCTCATTGGTTCATTGCTTTATCTTTTTCGTCTTTGCTCCTTGTCCTTGTGTTGAAACTCTTTATCATCCACAACAAAGCATTGATGCCTTGTTGAGTGAGAGAAGCGTTGATGTTGTGCATACATAATGGTTTCCACCTTAAAGTTTCTTTCTTGAAGATTATTTCCCACATCATACAAGAATGTCTACTAGTTGATGCCTTTGCATGACATTGGTGATGATGGTTGCATGGAAATATCTCGTCGCTTTGCCATGTTTCAACTTGAAAAAAAAATAGAAGGCCTCTTTGAATTTCTACATTTATGAACTCAATAATTTGTAATGTAGAAAAGCACCCATCAAGATATCATCTATATGTGTTTGGCTCAAGTCCTACATCATTGCTTGATAGCCCACATAGAAGCTTGGTATCTTGGATTTGGAATTTCAACATTCTTGAAAGTTATTAGACACTTTGATCATGTTGATTTTTTTAAACACATAAGACAAACTACTTTAAAGTAGATTGCAAAAGATCTTTTTAATAAATAAATGTATCAATTTGTATATGAAGATTGGAGCATGACGGTCAAGGGCCCAACAATATGAGGATAGTTTAACCACTATTTGCACAAATGGTTAGCAGCTAAGTACACCAGATAAGTCTCCAAAGTTTGTTTGTGTATGTGTGGCATGATAATGCATTGAATCAATCATTTTATTTAAGGAAGCATGATTTCACACATTTTATATCAAGTTATTGCTATCAAGTGCTTTCTCCATTTTTGGTGGTCTTTTTCAATATTATTCCTATCATAACAAGAGATTTTCTCTTTGGTATATTGCTAAGTCCATCATTCTGTACTTGATTACTCTAGTTTTATTCAAATGATATGGTGGTGGGTATCATTTCAAAATTTTCTTGTTGAGGAGTAATCATTTACAGGAATTTGGATCCTATGATTTTTGCCTTCAAACATTTCACATAGTTCCCTTAGACTAATGTGAATCTCATTTCTTGTTTGGCATCAATCATAGTTTTCCCTTTGTGCATACTTGGATGATCCTCTTTAACGTATCTTTGTTCTTCCCTATCTTCTTGTTCTTGTCCTCCTTAAGTGTGATGCTATCCAAGATAAAATCTACCTTTTGCTAATGCATTTCTAGAAAATTGGTGAGTCTGATTCATGTGTTTTTTTTTTCTTTTACCTCTACTTGGGATCGTTCTTAAATTGCATTGTTGATTTTGTGTGGTAGAGACCATGGAAAATTATCTTTTTCTTAACTTTTTGATTCTTATTTTCAAATCCTTCTCATAATTATAGTGTACATTTGTGGTAGAATCGCAAAAATTCATTGTTTTGTTGAATTATTATTCTTTATTTTCCAATTCTTCCCATAGTGTGGTTACGTTCAAACCAATAATGGATTCTCGATTTTAAGTAGTTGTGAATGATTTTTACCTTTGTTTATTTTCTTATAAAATTTGCATTCGTAAAGACTTGCATTGCCTTAAGGTTTGAACTTCCTCCAATATGCTTTTTCATTATATTTTCTCTCAAGGATATTGTTGTGTTGGATTAGAATAAATCTTTCACTTGATCTTCACACTCCTTACACTGCTCATGTTCTAGTAGATAAATGTTATTAATGAAGATATCTTCTTCCAAATTATTCAAGTTTCTGATTCTCTTGCATAGCCTTGCTGCAAGAAGTTGATGTTGATTATCAATGTTCTCAAAATTGTTAAATTTATTGTAAACTCTCCCCATTGCTATGAAGATGTCCTTGATGATAGAATGAAGTTTGTTTCTAGGCTTCTCTAAGGGGAATAGAAGGGTGAAGATGAGGATATGGGGGTTGGTATTATGGTAGTTATTGTAGAGGTGATAGTTACTATGATCTTGATTGCTCATGCTTTAAAGTTTTCCCATGATTTGTTGAGGGAAAATCTTCATATTAATTGTGACATTACATGAAACACAATAGGTGTGTGCCTATAAACTTCTCTTTATAGGTGATACGAATATTGAAACATCAAAGTACATGAAAGGATGGATTATTTGAGGGATAAGAGAGACCAAAGTTGGAATTCATGCTTTTTGGGTAAGCTCAAGATGGTGTGAATCTTGAATATCTAGTTCACGGTGTATATCTACTCATAAAAAATAATCAAGGATTCCCCTTGCTGTCCCCTCTTGTATATGTATGTGATTTTGCCTATAATATACATTTCTTCCATATTTGTGTCCACATGTCCAGTTTGGACTTAATTGACTTTCATGTCGTTGACTTCTCATGGATTTTAATGATTTATTAAATGTTATTATAAGATATTGTTGTGTTAGTGCTATTGAGATATCAAGCTCAACATCTGATGATCATGGATGACACGTATCATTGTTTTCATTTCTCTTACATGCATAGTGGTCACACCAATATATGTTAGTGATACATTATTGAGGTTTACTAGATTCATCTACCAAAAGTGATGGCACATCTGTTTCTTGCTAGCTCACTCATTCACAAACATTAGGATTTTCCTTATGTACTCTTATTTATATATTGCACTAGTTATATTGTTGTTTTAGTCCATTCTTGTATATTCTCTTTTTTGTGAAGAGATGGATAGGTATGTGCTTGAAGATGAAGAGGTGTTGCAAAATCCTTGATCTACACCAGCCAAATGAACACCAGTATGTGGTGGGCCCTTTTTAGCTTGCCAATGGATGTACTAGACACCCTATGTACCTTGGAAGACCACTCTCAAAAAGATAGATCAAAACAGATAAGTTGGAGTTAGCTCAGAGGTGAAAAACTTGCTATTTTGGTTCATACACCTGTCCAGTGTTTTGCATAATTCTCTGAGCACAGCAGCAATTAGCTTAATTCCTCTTGGGGAAGTCTAGATAACTTAAAGAGCTAACTTTCAAGAGTAATCTCATAAAAAATAATGAACCACACACTGAGAATGAGTTTTAACAAGTGATGACATCATCCCGATTTTCACGGGCTGCAACAATTTGAGACCAGTGAGCAGAAAAATGAACATAACTCCAGATTTAAGAAACCAATGATTATGAAAATTTGTATGCTTATAATAGACATCATGATGAACCCAAAAAGCTTTAAATCATTGAATTTGGGTAAGTACACACTGAGAAACAGCTCTGACAAAATGAGTAAAAAAGTCAGGTACCTGACAGAGAAGTGAAAATGACAGACATGGTTGACTTCAACTGAACATAACTGAAGATTGCAATCCCCAAATGAAATGAAAATTGGTGAGCATATATTAGACTTATAGAGCTAACTTTACCAAGTTAAATCACTGAAAATCATGCACCAAGCTCAGAGAAAAAATCTCTGCAATCTGACTGAGAAAACTGAGAGAATGGCAGTGAGTAATACACTTCACAAGAACATGGAAATATGAACTCAAATGATCATGAAAATGAAAGTATATTTCTTGTACAATACAATAGACTTACTGATACATATGTGTGCCTTGTAATCACACCTTGATATGGCATAAAGCTCAACTCTTGGAGGTTTTCACATAGGTCTCTCTAACCATGACTAAAACTGCCATCTATTTATAGTTGAGTTTGAGAGGCTAACTTCCCTCAATCACTCTCCAATCAATCAATGATTGATTTGATTCTATACCTACCACAAATCACAAATTCGTGGCTCCTCTTTCCCTTTTTGATCAAGTGGACTCAACCACTTAAGATTCTTTCACTTTTACATTAAGTAAACTCTTCAAAAGTTACAAGAGGTAGTTCACAAGTGAACTTTACATAGTCTTCATTTTAAGGCTTCTTCTATCACTTTGTGGGACTCAAGCCAATACTTAGGCTTTTCATAGACTTGCTCCAACAACTCCCCCTCAAGCCAAGTATGCTTGAGGTCTTCAATCTTCCAAGATTACCTGTAAACCAATCATAGCCTTGAATTTGCAAAGCTTTGTACCACCCAATGCTTTGGTTAGAATATCTGCACATTGTTGATGAGTGGACACATATGATATTTGAATCTCTTTGCTTAGAAGCTTCTCTCGTACATAGTGATAATGAACTTCAATACGTTTAGTCCTTGCATGAAAAATTAGAAGCCAAATGAATAGAACTCATATTGTCACAATAAATAGTTGGAGTTCCAAACTCCAATCCAAGATCTTTGAATAATGTCGTCATCCACATAGCTTCCTGAGTAGCTATGGCAAGACCTCTATATTCAGCTTCAGTAGAAGAGAGAGCAACTGTGGTTTGCTTCTTGGATAACCATGAAATAAGCTTTGAACCTGCAAAGGTAAGATAACCTGAAGTGCTCCTTCTATCTTCCTTGGAGCCAGCCCAATCTGCATCAGAAAATAGCTTCAAACCTAAATCAGATACAATCTATGTAGAAAACATGCTCATCAGATTTACCTTGTGGCATAGCCATGTTCATGATCAATAATGAATCCTCTTTGTTTGAGTCTTCTGTGTAGTTATTGAAGTCTATCCTTCCTTTGTAGCCTCCTTGATAGTCTGAATGATTGTAGTTGTTGTAGTTGCCATGATAATTGTTGAACCTTCCTCTTGAGTAGCCATAACTTCCTCTATTGTATCCTCTGCCTCTTTGATTCCTGGAATTCCTAAAGCAATTTTCAGTTGTATGATTAGTTAATCCACAAATAGAACATGAGTTGGAGACTTGGGATCTCCCCCTCCCTTGTCTACCTCCTCTTCCTCTACCTCTGCCATGTCTTCCTCTACCTGCATAGTTAGCTTGATATGTACCTGCTTCATCATCCACTTTCTTTGCCTTTCCTTTGTTATCTTTGGACTTGCTTTTATCAGTGTATAAATCTGAAGATTGATTACCTATAGAGCTTTCTCCATTTTTGATAAGCTTTGCCTCTTGAGTAAGTAGTTGTCTAATGAGTGTATTGAAATCAGGTACATGCATGTCCATGTACAAATCCATAGCTGTGGTGAATGCTTCCCACTTGTCATCTGCCTTCAAGCCATTGATGACCTGCCTTACAATTTGCTCTTTATCTATTACCTCTCCAATGCTTCCCAACTGATTTGCTATGTCCTTGAGCTTTGTGACAAAATCAGTTTGGGAGCCTTTTTGAGAGTTGTGAAATCCAGCCATAGTTGATGCTTCCTAGCTTTGGTACTTGAAGAGAAGAAGGCTTCAAGTGCATCCCACACTTCCTGAGATGTCTTACAACTTCTAATGTGAGGCAACAAAAAATCTGAGATAGAGTTGAGGAGATAAGACCTTGCAAGTGCATCCTTGGAGCACCATGTGCTCAATCTTTCTTGCTCTTCTTGTGTTGGTTGACTTTTGTTCCTGAAACTTGGCATAACTTCATCTCCAGCCACATAACCATATAAACTTCTACCTTGGAGATAAGCTTCCATTCTTAATGACCAAGCTGAGTAGTTACCTCTGTCCAATTTGTCAATTGATGAAGGAAATCCATCTGCCATGTTGTCCAACCTTGCTCTGATACCACTGTGAAGAGATGGATAGGTATGTGCTTGAAGATGAAGAGGTGTTGCAACATCCTTGATCTACACCAGCCAAATGAACTCCAGGAGTATGTGGTGGGCCATTTTAGCTTGCCAATGGATGTATTAGACACCCTATGTACCTTGGAAGATCACTCTCAAAAAGATAGATCAAAACAGATAAGTTGGAGTTAGCTTAGAGGTGAAAAACTTGCTATTTTGGTTCATACACCTGTCCAGTGTTTTGCATAATTCTCTGAGCACAACAACAATTAGCTTAATTCCTCTTGGGGAAGTCTAGATAACTTAAAGATCTAACTTTCAAGAGTAATCTCATAAAAAATAATGAACCACACATTGAGAATGAGTTTTAACAAGTCATGACATCATCCCGATTTTCACGGGCTGCTACAATTTGAGACCAGTGAGCAGAAAAATGAACATAACTCCAGATTTAAGAAACCAATGATTATGAAAATCTGTATGCTTATACTAGACAATATGATGAAGCCAAAAAGCTTTAAATAATTGAATTTGGGTAAATACACACTGAGAAACAGCTCTGGCAAAATGAGTAAAAAAGTCGGGTACCTAACAGAGAAGTGAAAATGACAGACATGGTTGACTTCAACTGAACATAACTGAAGATTGCAATCCCCAAATGAAATGAAAATTTGTGAACATATACTAGACTTATAGAGCTAACTTTACCAAGTTAAATCACTGAAAATGATGCACCAAGCTGAGAGAAACAATCTCTGCAATCTGACTGAGAAAACTGAGAGAATGGCAGTGAGTAGTACACTTCACAAGAACATGGAAATATGAACTCAAATGATCATGAAAATGAAAGTATATTGCTTGTACAATACAATGGACTTACTGATACATATGTGTGCCTTGTAATCACACCTTGATATGGCATAAAGCTCAGCTCTTGGAGGTCTTCACATAGGTCTCTCTAACCATGACTAAAACTGCCATCTATTTATAGTTGAGTTTGAGAGGCTAACTTCCCTCAATCACTCTCCAATCAATCAATGATTGATTTGATTCTCTACCTACCACAAATCACGAATTCGTGGCTCCTCTTTCCCTTTTTGATCAAGTGGACTCAACCACTTAAGATTCTTTCACTTTTACATTAAGTAAACTCTTCAAAAGTTACAAGAGGTAGTTCACAAGTGAACTTTACATAGTCTTCATTTTAAGGCTTCTTCTATCACTTTGTGGGACTCAAGCCAATACTTAGGCTTGTCATATACTTGCTCCAACAGTTTTGTAATAGAAGAAGAAGAAGAAAATCATTCTTCCTTGTGTTACTATTAGTGTCCATATAAAAGGCCAAATGGCCACTGGACACTTTTGTATATTTTATTTAATACAACATATAATGGCTTGGTCAACCACACACTATAAGTTTGACCGCATTTATGAACTGTGTCCTTTTTGCATATTCTATAGCCTCTATGTGGAGTACCGGTGGTGGCATCAAGAGCTCAATTTTCTATTTAGAGGATATCATCGTGGAGCTCTCGAGAAGGAGAACGCACTGTGGTGCATCGCCAACAAAATACTTCAATGGTATTAGAACATTTCAATGCAAAAGCTTTGTGGAGTACCATGTGCGGTGCCAGGAGCTCAATTTTCTACTTAGAGGATATCATTGTGGAGCTCTCGAGAAGGAGAGCGTACTATGGTGCATTGCCAACAAAATACTTCACTTGTATCAGAGCATTTCAATGCAAAAGCTTTGTTCCTTTTGTGCAAGTGAAGCGAGCACCTGTTGACCCACCCAAGGCTTTTGACTAAGGTGGCGACCAAGGCATAGACTCAATGATCAAGGAAGATGGAGGTTCTCGATACTTCCTTGGAGGTCACTCATACTATTCTCCTTGTAGCTCGCTTAACCATGGAAATCTCTTTCCACTAAACTACACTCTTGTGGGAAGAAGGAGAAAGACTAAGGTTCACATTATCTTCAACAAGTTTTGGGCCCTCAAAGCTTTGTTCTTTGCTTTCAAAGCCTATTTTTGAAGCATTTTTGGGGTGATTTTTGGAGCCATTTTGAAGTATTTTTGTGCATAGTTCTCTTCACGAATATCCAAGAACATGAAGAAGAGTGTTCATTGTACTTCTTCAACAATGAATGTTCACCCTTTGGGGCTGCATTTTTAGCCTTACTAGTTAATCTATAGGTTTCTTGAAAGGTTTTAGTTGTGGTTGGAGCAGCCACCGCAAGTCTATGTAGGTTTTTTGAGCCTAAAGAAAAGAGTTGACAGACACTTGCAGGTGTTGTTGGCCACTATTTGAGAAGTGAGTTCAACCTTTTAGTGCCATTTTATTGCATATATTGAGCACATACACACTATGTATGTTTCTGTGGATGCCGCTTATGTATGTCCATGTGGTCATTGATATAGCGGTTACGTTTTTGCATAAAGCCTTTAACGTTTGATAAAGTGGGTCATGCTCAGGTTTTTTTAATTAGGACACACCCATATGTGGGGACCTCTTTGGTGATGCAGGTGGAAGACTACCCAACCTCACCATAGGAAATGTATGATAGTTGTTCATAGGTGCTTGATAAGACTAGTTGGCTTCTTTTGGGTAACTAATTATATGCAGTGCAGTTAGTGATTCACTATGTAGGTAAACACGCCAATACCCATAATTTTACGAGATTTTGACACTAGTCATATGCTCATTTTGCATAGGATACTCTAGCAAAATTTTTCCAGAATTTTGATTTTGTCAACTATATAGTGGTCGATTTACTCCTTGATACACTTATTGGTGTGAGCACATTTATTCTCACATAATCCTTTTGGTTGGTCATTATTGTTCATTACTTCATTTTTCTGGGAATACTACTAAATTCTCTTCCATAATCTAACAATTGGTCATCAGGGCAAAGATCATTTTGACATCTAAAAATTTAATGGCACAACTTTGCTCTATGGAAGAATCAAATTAAAGATGTGATGATTCAGAGGAGGCAATGGAAGCCAGTAAATGGAATCTCAAAGAATCTTGCTGACATGGATGAAGATGATTGGGATGAGTAGATGAAATGGCTAGGTCTACCATTCGATTGTTGACATATTTAGGTAGTGATGTGTCTGAACATACTAGGATCGTCGGGGCACTTTTTTACCTCTTTAGGAGGTTTTTTCCATCGACTTGTATATATGCCTATAGCCCTACTGGGTCACTTATCTTTGTACATTCTACTGGTAATACATTCAATATTGTGTGTTGTGCTCCAAGTTCTTCTTGCTTGTGCTGTTCGTGTGCATCCACAGACGTCTAACTCCAACAATTGGTGTCAGAGGAGGTCACCAATTCATCTAGGGCATCTTCCAGTCACAGTCTCAGAATCACATGAAATTTGGTGAGCATACTCAGGGCGACTTGTCATTTGAGGAAATAGTCTTTGTTATGTTGCAGGAAGATCAGTCTAGGCAAAACAGGTCCATTATGCGTGTTGCAGATCAAGCTTTGTTGGCTAGTCAGAAGGGCAAAGGTAAATGGAGCTCATCTACTAGTAATAAGAAAATTTGCAAATGCTGCACATTCAAAGAAGGAAGACAAAGATGAGAAGAAATCAGAAAAGCAGAAATTATTTTGTAAGTACTGTAAAGGAAACGATCATGTCATAAAGAACTATCCAAAACTGCCGACAAAAGGGGCAAAGAAAAAAGAGGATAGAATGGTTGTTGCAGAGGCCTCTACACCAAAATAGAGTCTACTAATCTTGTGCATAATGAAGAATGGGCGTTTACTACTGTTTGTAGTTTTGGCCCATCTTCTCCTGAACAATGTATGTCTATAGTAGACTCAGATGTTTGGACTTTGATAGTGGGGCAACCAAACATATAACCTCGCAACATAGTTTCTTCACTTCAGTAGAGCCTACACCTTAGGAAATACTGTTAGATGCACCAACAACTCCTCTTATCCTATCATGGGAGTTGGTAAGATCATTCTAACTACTGCTGATGGTAGTTCTTTCACTTTGTCGGATGCTTTATCTGTGCCAAGGGTCAAGAAAAATCTTTTATCAGTTTTTGCATTAGCCAAGATTGGCTTGGTTGTGAAATTTGTTGATGACAGATGTACAGTTCATGGTCTGTCAAATGGCAACATGATTATTGCTTCTGGCATTCTATGTCGTGGGCTGTATAAGCTCATAGACTATGAAAAATCTATGAATGATTCAACATATGTAGTACATGATTCTAAGGCTATGCCAGATGCAAAGCTTTGGCATGCACCCTCTGGTCATCTAAATTTTGCTAGTTTTCTACGCCTGCAAAAATTTGAAATGGTCTCCTCTTTGCCCAAACTTGATGCGCCTGAAAAACATGTATGCAAAGGCTGTATTTTGGGCAAAATGTACCGTTTCTCCTTTCCAAAAGATGGCTCAGTTTGAGCTACTTAGAAATTGCAGCTTGTTCACATTGATGTCTGTGGTCCTATGCAGACACCCTCTTTTGGAAACTATCTTTACTTCGTGACTTTCATTGATGATTTTTCCAGGCATGCATGGGTATATCCATTAAAGGCAAAGTCCGAAGTGTTTTTGTGCTTCAAACAGTTTTTGGTTTTGGCTGAAAATCTGCCAACATGTAAAATGGGAACCCTCCGTTCGATCAAGGGGGGGAATATACGTCTTTTGACTTTAATGCATTTCTGGCTGAAGGTGGGATAAAACATTAGTGTACAATGCTGTATACACCTCAACAGAATGGAGTTGCTGAACGGAAGAACAAGTCACTCATGGAGATGGCGAGGTGTATGGTCAAGAGTCAAGCTTTACCACATAGTTTCTGGCTTGAGATTGTTATGTGTGCAACATATGTACTTAACAAGTGTCCCACTAAAGCACTGTAGTCTATCACTCCATATGAGGCTTGGCATGGTCCCAAGCCATATGTTGCTCATCTGCATGTTTTTGGTTGTCTGGCATATGCATTAGTGCCTGAACAACAATGCGAAAAATTAGATGATAAAGTAGTAAAATGTATTTTTGTTGGGTACTGTTGTAAAAGCAAAGGCAATTGTCTGTATCATCCACAAGAAAAATGCATTCTGGTTAGCCATGATGTTGTTTTTGTGGAAGATGCTATTCAACCGTCACTTTCATGTATTAAGGAGACATCTGTTAGCTCCAAATACATGTATGATACTTTGCTGCCTCTTTTCACAAGTGGATAGTCTAGTGCTTATCCTAATGAGGCAACTTCTTAGCCTTTACAAGTTTCATGTGATGATGCAGATCATTCTATTTCTGATGTAGATTTGCATGATACACTTTTTGAGGAGAGAGCTGATATTGAGGAGGCACAAACTATGCCAAAATGGCTAGTGTAGACTTTGCGCGATAGCAAATTAGATGCACCTCTATCATATCATACTTCGTCAGGCTCTCATAGTGCCTCTTTTGCATCAAATTGCTATGCTATGGTTGCCTCTAGTCTCTGTGATGAGATTGAGCCTATTCCATTTGATGAAAGACAAAATTCTAAACATTGGATGGATGTAATGCAATCTGAATATGATGCTATCATGAAAAATGGTACCTAGTCTTTATGTGACTTGCCTCTTGGAAAGAAGGCCATTGGCATTAAGTGTGTATACAAGCTAAAGCGTAAACTTGATGGAAAAATTGACAGGTATAAGGCTAAGCTTGTTGCAAAGGGTTATGTGCAAGAAAGAGGCAATAATTTTGATGAAACCTTTGCACCTACTTGCTGCATGACTACTGTTCGTAGCATCTGTGCACTTGCAGCTCATCATGGTTGGAATGTACATCAGTTGGACATTGAATCAACATTTCTGAATGGTGACTTGCATGAAGAAGTGTATGTTTTTCAACCCCATAGATTTGTGCAGAAAGGGCATGAAAACGAGGCATGCAAGTTAAAGAAGGCATTATATTGTTTAAAGCAAGCACCACGTGCTTGGTACGAAAAGATACATGCCTATTTGATTGCACATGGTTTTGAGAATAGTCCAACTAAAAGCGCCTTATATGTTAAGCGTGCTAATGACGTGCTTCTGATCATTGTTGTGTATGTTGACGATATGCTGCTCATTGATCCTCATGAGAAGCATATTGCTGATTTCAAGGCCTATTTGCATGCCTCATTTGAGATGTCTGATTTGAGGCATTTGCATCATTATTTGGGCATTCAATTTATGCAAGTTGATGGCGGAATAGCTTTGTGTCAAACAAAATATATTGACATATTATTGCAGTGTTTTGGCCTTGAAGACTGCAAAATTATTGCCACTCCTATGGAGACAGGTCTATGATTGAGTCTTCATGATGCTATTGGATGTTTAATCTACTTATGCATTACTCGACCAAATGTTGAGTTTTCTATCTCACAGATGAGCAGGTTTATGCATTGCCCAGGTGTCAAGAACTGGTAGGTAGTTAAGTGCATCTTTCACTACTTGAGTGGTACCCAGCTACTTAGGTTGATTTTATCCCAAAGGGGATCACTAATGCCAGATTTGCATGTTTTTTTGACTTTGACTGGGTTGGTTGCTATGACACTCGTGTGTCCACTAGTGGTTTTTGCTTCATGCTTGGTAGCTCATGCATATCTTGATTGAGCATGAAGTAGCTTATTGTGGCCACTTCCAGTTGTGAGGCTGACCATAAAGAAGCTTCCACAGCGATCGTTGAGTGTGTGTGGCTCAAATGCCTTATGGTTGACTTAGGTGTTGGTCAGTCTTCTGTCACCACCATCTTCACTTACAGTTAGAGTGCATTGGCAGTTGCGAGGAACCCTGTGTTCCATGCTCGCACTAAGCACATTGAGGTGCATTATCATTATATCAAGGAGAGGTTCTTTACTAGAGAGATAAGCTTGGCATATGTGCTCACGAAGGAGAACATTGCAGACCTTTTCACGAAGGCTCTGCCTTTGGAGAAGTTTGAAGCTTTCCGCAAAGCTTTGGGCTTACTTCCTTTTGTGGATTGATTCCACATAGCTTGGCACTTCCTTATACATGAGTGCGAGCTCCTTGTTCACCGCATCACTCCTAGGGGGGATTTGTTGATATATTTAGGTAGTGATGTGTGTGAACACATTAGAACTGTCGGGGCACTTTTTTCCCTCTTTAGGAGTTTTTTTTCCCCAGCTTGTATATATGCCTATAGCCCTAATGGGTTACTTATCTTTGTATATTCTAGTCGTAATACATTCAATATTGTGTGTTGTGATCCAAGCTTTTCTTCTTCCTTGTGCTATTCACGTGCTTCCGCAGATATCTCACTCCAACATCGATTGCACATGGAAGATAATGTTTACTTTATAGTATTAGACTGTGAAAGTACAGAGGAGCTTTGGAATAATTTATGCAATACATATGAGAAAGAGACAACATCAAATAAAGTTATCTGATGAGAAAATTATATGAACTTGGCACGAAGGACAAAGATAGTATTGGTGCTCATCTAAATGAGTTTGATGCTATATTCTCCCAGTTACAGGCTCAAAAAATGGATACGGATAATGAAATGAAAGTAGTCTTGTTGTTATGGACCTTGCCATCATCATGTGATTACACAACTATTAGCAATAGCACATATGGTGGTAAACTAGTCTATGATGACATATGTGGAGCACCTTAGAGTGAAAAGATTTGTAGAAAATCTATGGTTGGCACTCAGAGTGGAGATGCATATAATGTTTGTGATTCTTACAAAGGAAAGAATCAGCAACATGGCAGGAGCAAGAACAAGGAAAAGAATGGTCAACAGAAAAAGAGTACGAAGTAAATCAAGGAAGATGGATATCGAATGCCATTATTGTCATAAGAAAGGACACATGAAGAAAGACTGTTATGCATTAAAGAATGCCAAGGTAAATGACATAATGTTGATGGGCATGTTAAACAAATACCTTCACCATCTACTTCCACTGTGAAGATTGAAGAAATTAATGTTATTTCTGATGATGCTGATGTGTTGACACTCGATAGCACTGTGCCAATTGAGGCTCTTATGGCTGATTCTCTTTCCCACATGTGGCTGCTCGATTTTGGTGCTTCTTTGCATGTGACACCACACAGAGAATGGTTCTCTAATTATGCAGCAATGTTTCTTGGTATCATGAGACTTGGTGACTCTTACTAGTGTGATGTTGTGGGGATCGGAGATGTGGTTGTGTAGTTCATTGATGGTTCAAAATTTACTATGCAATGCATGCCATGTACCTTAGTTATCACATAATTTGATGTCAATTGGTCAACTTAATGACCTTGGTTACAAGGTGGTCTTTTATGCTCAGTCCTTTTGCATATCAAAGGGCAAATGGTTATTGAAAAATGAAGCAAAGTTGGCTCACTTTATCATTTATTTGTATCATAGAAAGAACACTTGTTAGCTGTTATTGAACGACCTATGGCTTGTATTTGGCATGGCTGTTTGGGCCATATATCACGTAGTGGAATGGAAAATCTTTCTTGTTCTGGCTATTTACTTGTGTTATCTTTCTTGCATTTTTCATTTTGTGAGAATTGTCAATATGGAAAGCAAACTAGGAATGTGCACAAGATGCACACTGACTCTTCAATTCAGCCTTTAAATCTCATTCATATAGATATGTGTGGTCCTATGCACACAAGGTCATTAGGTGGTTCTCTTTATTTTTTCACTTTCATAGATGATGCTACAAGAAAAGTTTGGGTATATTGTATCAAAACAAAGGATGAGATATTCCCTAGTTTCAGAAATTGGATTGCTTTAGTTGATATTGAAAAAGGAACTAAGCTTAAGGCTTTACGTTGATATAATGGGGGCGAGTATATCTCACATGAATTCAGCCTTTTCTATCAGTCTAGAGGATTTCGTAGAGAGTTTACAACTCCTTATACCCCAGTACATAATAGTGTAACTGAAAGCATGAATAGAACTATTCAAGATAGAGTAGCTTCTATGCAACATCATGCAAACCTTTCACAAGGCTTTTGGACAAAAGTAGTATGACTGCAATTCACGTGATTAACCTTTCACCTAGTACTACCAAATGTCTAAAAGTGGCACAAGAGTTATGGATAGGGAAGCCACCATATTATGATCATCTTTGAGTTTTAGGGTGTGAGGCATGTGTTCATATACCCAATAATCTTAGAAAAAAGTTGGACCATAAGTCAAAGAAATGCATTTTTCTTTATACGGTCAAGAAGGACAATGTGGATATTGCTTATGGGATCCTGAAACATGATCAATGATTAGATGTAGTGATTTTATTTTCAACGAGTCTAAGATGCATAAAGAACCCATTAAGGAGGTTAAAGTGAGAAGAGTGGTGTTTTAAGGATATTACTCCAGTTAGCATGCATAAAAATGCTGCACAAAGGGATGTTCAAGAGAATGTCCGATCAGATTAGTTTGCAAATGTTCTTGTTCAGCAATCATTGAGACGCTCTACATGTGTCTCACATCCACATGATAGATAGGTTCCAGGTTTGGATTCTCTTATGCCAATAGATGCTGGTGAGCCTTCTTACTACAAAGGGACTATGCAGACAACAAATCATGTCAAGTGGGAGCGTTCCATGAAGAGTGAATTGGATTCTATTCACAAGAATGGTAGTTGGGATTTAGTACCTTTGCCAAAGGGCAGAGAATTTTTACCATGTAAACGGGTATATAACCTGAAATACACATTAGATAATGCTTCTCCAAAGTATAAAGCACGACTTGGTGCAAAGGGTTTAAGCAACAACATGGTGTTGATTTCAAGGAAATCTTCTCTCTAGTGGTCAAGATGACCACCTTGCACATGTTACTTGGATTTGTTGAAATCGAGGACTTAGAGCTAGTCCAAATGCATGTGAAAATTGCTTTCTTACATGGAGATCTTACAGATGAGATCTATATGGAACAACTAGAGGGTTATGTAGTTCTTGGCAAAGAAAGTCTAGTTTGTAAGCTCAACAAGAGCTTATATGGACTTAAACAATGCCCTAGACAATGTACCAAAAGTTTGATGCTTTTATGAAGTCTCAAGGCTATTCTTGAAGCAATGAGGATCATTGTATCTACACAAAGAGATGCTGATATGGAAGCTTGATATGCTTGATACTTTATGTTGGTGATATGTTGATTGCTGGGAAGTCCTCTTATGATTTGTCGATTCTCAAAAAGAAGTTGAGATAGATGTTTGATATGAAGGATTTGGGGGATGCCTAGCATATTCTTGGCATGCACATTACTCGTGATAGGAGTAAAAGATGCATATACTTGCCTCAAAGTGAGTACATATCCAAAGTACTTCACAGGTTCAATATGAAGGATGGAAAGGCATTGAGTACACCTTTACACACATATGTGAAATTGAACAAGGATGATTGCCCCAAATTAGATGAGGAAAAGGAATTCATGACCAAAATTGCTTATCAGTCTATTGTTGGTAGTCTCACGTATACTATGGTGGCTATGAAATTAGACATTGCCTTTGCAGTGGGAGTTGTGATCAGATATATGTCTAATCCTAGTAAGCAACATTGGGAAGGAGTCAAAATGATTTTGAGAAATCTCAATGGAACTAAGGATAAGTGTCTATGCTTAGGTAGAGGAAAAGCATCCATTATTGGTTACACAGATTCTAAGTATGCTGGTTGTGTAGACAATCATAAGTCTACATTAGGGTATATTTTTCATTTTGATGGAGGTGTTATCTCTTGGAGATCTCGTCTTCAAGAATGTATAACTGTTTCCATCACAGAAGCAGAGTATGTTGTCGCAAGTGAAGCATGTAAAGAAGCATTGTGGCTTTCTTGTCTTGCTTGTGATATGGGTCGACCTCAACATCTACCTTGTTTGCTCAATGATAGTCAAAGTGCCATTACTGAGGTGAGGTATCACTTCATTAGAGATTTCTTAGCCATTGAGTGCATTATTCTTGAGAAGGTTCATACTCAAGATAATGTTGTAGATGCTTTGACTAAAGCTTTACCACAAGATAGTTTTCAACACTACTGTCACTTGATGGGGCTTACTTGATTCATGGTATTACACAATCACTTGTATATTGTGTAACATGCCCATCAGGTGGGAGGTATAGTTTGTATACTTACACTTGGGTATTCTTTATCATTCTTCATTTTTCTCCCATAGTTACTTTGGCCATATTGGCCTTTAGTGGGAGATTGTTATTGTTAGTGTCCATATGAAAGGCCAAATGGCCACCATACACTTTTGTATATGTTCTTTAATCAAACATATAGTGTCCTGGTCAGCCATAGATTGTAACTTTGATCGCATTTGTAACACCTAAGAAGTCTGTGTTCGTGCTCCCTATGTACCGTGTTTTTCTGTGTATTCTGTAGCCTCTGTGCAAAGTACTGTGTGTGGGGTCAGGAGCTCAGTTTTCTACTTAGAGGATATCATCATGGAGCTCTCGAGAAGGAGAGCAGACTATGGTGCATGGCCAACAAAATATTTCACCTTGCCTCAATCTATGTGTGCAACTCTTTGAGTGTGAGAGTGAGCTTTCTTCGTTATCTCCTTTCTCTTGACATGGTATCAAAGCCAATGTGACTGTAGAGAGTTCATGGAGAAGGCCGATAGTGAAGAGTACCTGAGAGGGTGTGGAGAGTGCACTCTTCACAAATGATTTCAGATTTCTATGAAATTCAATGTGAAGGTAGAGCGTCAAAATATTTTTGCAAGTTATCCTCTTAGGGTCACTCATTTTTCTTAGATTTTTGTTTCTGATCCATCTTGACTTTTGTCTTGAGCCCACAAGATTGGCCCTATGGAGAAAATAGTGTTGAGAATATGAGAGTGCATCTCCCTTTTGTATCTTGGAGTCACTCTATTTCCATTTCATTTCCATTACATTTCCATTACATTTCCTTGTATTTCCTTTGTATTTGGGTACCTTGCCATGTGCTTCTACTAGTTGTATTCATTCTCCTTTCAGGAGACTTATCCCACATATGATGTACTTTTGAGAGCCCCTCCCAAACCTATATAAGGAGGGCCTCTCCTCTCATTTGTACTTGGTTAGAAGCTTGAGGAGCCTACTCCATGCTCTTGGAAAGATCATTTCTAATCCACATGAGTTTACCCATTTCATGGTCTACTCATTTTGAGTCTCACACACTCTTTGTTTTGTGCTTTTCATTTTGCTTCCACGCGTGTACTCTCTACATGGTATCTGAGTGCTAGGTGGAGGTCTTGGTGGTGCATTTGGTGGTAATTTTGGTGGTGGTGGTGCTTGAGTGTTGGTGGTCTTGCTTTCTCCTCATTGAGAGAAGCTTTTGCCATCAATTTTATGCTCTTTGGGTCTCATTTTGCCCATTTGCCCAACCTCCCACCCTTCTTTCATCATCTTTCCACCCTTTTCCCACCCTCTTACCCTTATTGGGAGTTTTGATGTTGTGATTGACTTAATGGTCTGTTATGAGGTATTGATTTTGCATCACATCTCCTTTTAAGTGTTTCTCAACACTAAAGCATTCTTTTGTGACACTCATGGTCATTCTATTGACATCCTATGACATGGATAGTCCCATTTTCCAAATTTCAAAGTGCTTTTGAACCTTTTTCTTTCACAATACTAGTGGCATTTTAGCTATCTTCATAAGTACCTTTGGAGTGTTGGATACCAACTCATAGCAAATGTTCAACCTTCTCAGATTGCTTCATTTACTCCCTGTTCATTACTGAATGGGTTGTTATCCTTTATAAGGATGGTTGAACATTTAGATTTTATTAGCAACATTACAATCCCACACTTTCGTTCATGCAACTAGTCTGCAATGTTGTGAGAAGTCCGCGCTATTTATCTCTCCAGAGTCTGACGAAGCAAGAGGAACTCAGTTACAATGCTGAACAACTAAGCATACTTTATGTACTCTACAAAATCCACAGATCCCGTCCACTCTGTGACTCTTCAGATTTGTAGAGAATGAGCCCAATTTGTGGCCTCTACACCACTTCCCCATCAACAAACAAAATTGATCTGCTTCAGCCTATGAGAGAGTGACTACAACACTCAGGCACGACAACTACAACATTCTGGCGGAGGAATCTCTTGTCCCTGCACGAAGTGTGCAGTAACAGAGAGATAGGGAGAGAGCAATAGAAGTCTTCCCTTGTGTGACAACAGGGATAGTAGGGGGCAAGTGATCTGCACTTGCAACAAGGAGATTCGTGCCATTTTCAACAATAGAGAGAAAGAGCGACAGGACCTTTGCGAAATACAGAGGTCACAAGTGCCAGCTCACTGGGGACAGCGGGTTTGGGTGTAATTTTGTCTGGTTGCCTAATGATCTACAGTGTGACCTCGTTCAAGGAGGAGCTCCATCGATTGCTCCAACTCTGACCCTCACTGGTCGCATGAAGGAGGATGATAAGTTGCAAACTGCTCAAGAATGGGGCAAGGGAAGTGTGCAGTGGTGCTATGGTAGAACTAAACATGTCCGACTAGCTGCGCAACAATTCCTTGTCGTTGCTGCTGCGTCGTCTAACCTGTGCTGAAGCCTCTAAGCACGGAGAGAGAGAAAGAGAAGAGAGAAAGAGAGCAGTTCACGCTCTACACTGTTCTTCTCTGCCACATCCAAAAGACTTACCATCACAAGAACTCTGATTCACGCCAAGCTACGTGCACAATCTTGTGACCATTCGAATCAGATGGATAAGTTCTGATCACTTGCAAATATCACATAAGAGGGAGGATTCTCTCGTCGCAAAGCCAAGGGCGCGCTAGGATACAGTGAAGATGCACTATTAATGTCAAATGGTCTGCCGTGGTCTGCATGGCTTGTGACAGGAGGCTAAAGTAGTGTGCCATTCATTCTCGAATGATTTCAGCACTACAGAGGATGAGTTGAATGCCTAACAACTTCTCTACTCCGTAGCAATGTTCAATGTATCACTGCGCACCACACATAGTTATAATAACGTGGCAGACTCCATTATCTCTGCGCATCCTGCATTTTCATAGATGCATTGCATTGATCTACTGTCCAGTCCAAGAGGCTAATAGGTAATTGTGCACCTAAAAGTTTGCATCGGACGAATGACTGAGTGCACATTTATTGTAAAATCAGTATGCAGACACCTCAACTAGAGAGAGGTAGCTACTACAAGCACTCTTTACATCAGATATGATGCAATGGAAAAGTACGCCTTTTTAGGAGTATGATGCAATGGAAAAGTACGCCTTTTTAGGAGTTTGCGATTGATAGTCATCCACGTGATACAATCACATCTGATAATTCGGTAGCTTGATTAGAGTCACTACACGAAATGAATGCAGCGTGTACACATCTTCAAATAATGTTGCACTCATTTTACAATCAAAAGCCTTTACCCATTGCACAATATTTGTTTTGCTTGCTTAGATATGCATATAACCTTTCTTTAAAGCCTTAATCGGTTTCAAATCCTCCCTTAGCACTACACAAAACTTAAGGATACATTGAACTTCATATTTAAGGATCAGATTGTATTTCCTTAGCGGTCATTTTTTCGGGTACCATACCCAACTTTGACACATCATTTGACACCCCTTTGTTTGTCTTACCAAGGATCATAACCCGCTCTATCAAGAACACAAGTTGGCATATTTTGGCACTAAGTTCCCTTCTTGTAATTTCAAACTGTAATAAAAGGATCTTGTGCATGTGTCTTGGGAGGCTACTCTAAGCCCCCAAGTGTGGTTCTTTTTGTGTGCAATGGGCTCATCTAAGCCCTCCTCTCGCATCGACTTATCTTGGTGTTGTACAAGTGCAGGGCTACTCTAAGCCCCCCCTCCCCAAGAATTTTAAGTGTGGTGTCCAGTTGTTCATTTCAAGCTTTGCCATTATTTTGAAGCGGTATTTTTGGCAAGTGTCTTTGATATTGTTTCCAAACACTTTATCCTCAAAGCTTTTTAATGACCAAAAGTGAAGGTAGCTCATTGTCATGGCTAACTTCTTACCCTCTTTCACCCCTCTTTTTATGCCTAAGGATGAATGCCTCAATGGACAAAATTACAATCTATGGAAAGATGTCATGCGCGCATATCTCTACACAAATCTTTTTCATGAGGTAGTAGACGGGTTAGACCCCGAACCCAATAGGGATACCAACTTAGACAATTGGCATGTATGGAATGTGAAGGAAAAACGAGATTTAGGTCAGCTATTACTTGCCTCTGACGAATTGATGAAAGGACATATCACGGCTTGTAAGATGTCCAGGGACGCTTGGGATACGTTAGCCGCTTTGTATGAAGACAAAACCCCTTCGAAAATATATGCATTAGAGTCCGAGTTTCATAATTTGACCATTTGACCACACGACACAATTACCAAGGTCATAGCCCAATTTGAGGACTACCAGCATAACTTAGCACTATGTGGTAGGCAGATTTCTAGTGAAGACATGGCCATTAGGCTTCTTAACATGTTACCTAAGTCATACGAGACATTTGTCACAACTTTGTATAATCGCGGCCAAGTCTTAACTTGGGAAGAGGTTCTTCGACTATTGCTCCTTCACAACTCGCGAGCCAAATCGACTTCCTCCCAAGAGTCTGTCATGAAGGCCAAAGGCCCATTCAATAAGGGCAAAACCACAAGTCATCATGCTAGCAATGGATCTAAGCAAGGATCTCATAATTCATCGAAGAAGTTCACTTGTAATTTTTGTGGCAAACTTGGGCACATTGAAAAATATTGCTTCAAGAAAAAGAACCAGGACAAGTCTAAGTTTAATTCAAAGAGTGAAAATCATTCTCACTACACAAGTGAAGACCTATTTCTGACAACTGAACACAAAGCACTTGTGGCAACCACTCCCAAGAAAGAATGGATTTTTGATAGCGGTGCTTCATCCCACATGTGCCATGAATTTTCATGAGTTTGAAGAGTATCAAGGACAAGTTTACCTTGGAGATAACAAGTGCATTGAAATCCAAGGAAGAGGAAAAGTTCAAGTCACTAACTTTGAAGGCGAGGCCAAATCACTAAAAGATGTTCTTTATGTACCAAGCCTCTGTAAGAATCTTCTTTCAGTCAAAGCCATCTCAAAGTACAACATGCCGATTCAATTCGATCACAAGAAAGTTCAAGTCATTGATCGTGAATCCAATGAAGTGATATATCAAGGCCACGAAGACAACGGTCTCTACAAGCTTTCAAGTTTTATAGCCAAAGATTCAACTCTTAGCTTATGGGATTGCAGATTTGGACATACCTCTTGCTTAGATAAGATCTCTTCCAATCATATTGTCAAAGGTCTACCCAGGATTGCACAAGTGGAATTGAATTGCAAAGCATGTGAAAAGAAATCAACTTTCTCTTTGCCTAAAGAAGCATCCATTTCTGCAAATAAACCCTTAACATTAGTCCATGCTGATATTTGTGGACCTATGAGTACACCTTCTCTAAGTGGGTAAATTTACTTCTTCTTGATTGTAGATGACTTCACTAGATACACATGGGTTTATTCACTCAAGCATAAAGACGATGCCGTTTCCAAGTTTAAGGAATGGATAGAAATAGTTGAAGAAGACTTTCCAAGTTCTTTGAAGATCATCCGATCTGATGGAGATTGTAGAGCCCTAACCGGTTGAAACTAAAGGTACAAAGTATTTTTCCTCTTAAGGTTCAAAGGTTGAATCTAAATCTTAAGGTGCAAAAGTAAAAGAATTAAAAGGAAAGGTGAAGGTGGAAGGCCGCGTACGAAAAGGTGGAAATAGGCCGCCCAATCAAAATTTTATTTTAAAAGTCACTCTTGTTCTAAAGTCACTACAAGACAAAGTAGCGAATCGTTGAGGACCAGTTCAAAAAGACAATCTTGGGACATTGAAAGGACACCAAGATTGTATTGCAGTTAGAGTGCGCGAACCGGCGGACTCTCAAACAAAAGGAAGGACAAAGGCTATTCTTGCACATTGAGAGTGGGGAGCAAGAGAGAGCTTCAGAGGAGCAAGAAAGGAAGCAAGAAGAGCCTCCAGTGTGCGACGACATTCAAGGGTGCAAGAGGTGCCAAGAGGAAGTGTGCAGAGAAGAGAGAAGGCGGGCTGTATTCCAAGAGTTCCAAGGGCTATTGCGTGCGTGCACAGTGATACCAATCCCTTAGCTTGGCGGAAGCTTAGTGCAAGGTGTGCACAAGGGAAGCGGGAAGCAAGTGAAGGATTGATGCACGAGAGGCCGCCGCTAGAAGACTTGAGATAATTGGTCTTCAGTAATTGATACTCTCTAAAGTGGTATTTAGTCATTGATTAGACTGTGCGCAGTCATTGTAATTGTTGAAGGATAGTTAATATTCAAGGTTTCCAAGAGTATTCCTTTGCAGAAGTTCTCACTATTATTCCATTTTCATCATCTCTTTTTTCTCCTACAAACCCTCAAACTCCTTCTTGTCCCCGAATCCCCAACAAATTTGGCACGCCCGGTGGGACCTCCAAGGAGCTTTGAGCATAGGAGACTATATATTGCCATTGGAGGACAACATTCCAGTGTCGACAACATTACTCCAGTGGGCCAAAAGGTACATCCTTCTATCAAGGTCTCATTTTAAGTGGACTATGAATAGCTCATGACCGCGACCCGGTCACAAACCTTGAGAATCAAGTGCAAGCAGACAAGAAGAAAGACGAACCGAAGATCATCAAGTCCACTTTCATCGACTGCATCGGTAGGAAGCATGGCAGGACAGGTGGACCTAGAAATCTTGCTCTCCAGGTTAAACATAAAATTCCCCTCCTTCAGAGGATTAGCCCATGAGGACCCAGATGAGCACATTCGACGATTTCTTTCATTATGTAAGACTAGGGGACTAATGGGTAGGGAAGATGCTTTCTTGATACTCTTCCCCGCCACATTGGAAGGTCTGGCAGACAAGTGGTTTAGTCAGTTTGCCGAAAATCACTTTACCTCTTGGGATTTGATGAAAGAGGCCTTTAAGAATCAATTTCAGCAGGGCAACACGGCTGAGATCATTATAGAAGAATTGGAAAACTTGAAGTTGGGTCCAGGAGAGAAGTTCCCCGAATTCGTGACCAGGGCAAAAGCATCAATGGCTAAATTACCGGATCCACCACACGACTTCTTTGTCAAGAAGTGGTTAGCCAAACCTTTATCTGTGGTCACCCAATGCAAAATAAAAGAGTTGGTGCTACCTACGGCCTCTGTTGAGGAATTCATCAACACGGCCACCCGCTTGGAACAAATAAGGCACCAGTATGGTACAACGTCTTCCCAACTATCATATGGTACAGAACTGGAGGACCCAGTGAGCCAGTTAAGAAGGGAATTGGAAGGCTTGAAGAGGAATAAGCCCTATACAGAGGAGGAGACTACTGTAGCTCAGCTGAGAAGAGAGATTGAAGCCCTCAAGCTCCAAAAGGAAGAGGAAGCCCAAGCAGAGGAACTAGCTCAGCTGAGGCAGGAGTTGCAAGAACTAAAAGGAGGCGGCATTAAGAACGGACTATGGTGCTCCATGTGCAGTAAACAAGGACATATAGTAAGTGAATGTCCTTTGCTAAATGTGACTTGTCAATTATGCAGAAAGATTGGGCATGAGGCCCATGAATGCCAATCAAGGGGAATACCGACAACGACATACTGGACACAAGGCGGGCTCTTGCCACCAGCAAATGTAATGGCAGCAGCAACAAACCAAGGTAATAACTATAATCCTAGACCAAGAACTAACCTTGCAAATGGGCCTAGAAGGCCAATTATTTGCTTCAGGTGTGGAGAATGTGGGCACTACCAAAGTAGGTGCACCCTACCAGAGAATGCACCTCCTTGCAGGAACTGCCCTGAGGCCAGAGACCATTATACAAATTGTTGTCCTAAGAATCAAGCCTCTTCATCAGGGCCCCATATCCAAATGATTTCTGTGCAGGAAGAAGAAATGGCAAATCAAGTTAAGGTGCTGTCACCATCTACCAGGGTGGTGCAGTTAGAGGAAATTGACTCTTTTACTGTGCAGACAAGAAATAAGGGGAAGGCTCCAGTGGACGTGGGTCAAGAATCATTGATTAATGGATTAAACAGAGACAAAGGTGTGTCCGAAGACCTAGCCACCACAATTGCAGACACAAGGAAAAAGGAAAATTGCACAGGTACCAGTGATGCCATTGGACAGGCATTCAGCAGGGCTCATGAGGAGTTGGATAAGTCAAATGGAGCCCAAGCTCTTAAGGAATCAGAAGCCTCCAGACTGCTCAAGTCCATGAAAAAGGAGGTTAGTATTCTTGATTTAATAAAGATGGATGGGAAATTCAGGTCAGAATTATTGCAGATAATTGATGAAGCTTCTACGACAAGCTTAGTGGCTAAGACTGCTATCTTACATCAAGGGATAATTAGGGGGGAAGCACCCCTTACAGATTATAAAAGCCCTCGGCTTACAATATCAATCAAGGGCCATGAATTTCAAGGTGTTATTGTAGATGGTGGTTCTGGCATTAATTTGATGCCTGAACATACCATGAAAAGGATTGGACTCCACCCTTCAAGACCTGCAAATTTCACGGTCACTTTGGCAGATCAGAGCAAAGTAAGGCCCTTAGGGGTAATCCCAAAAGTCCCACTTGAAGTACAAGGTAATCTATTTATCCTGGATTTTGTGGTTTTAAGATTGCCCCAGGTTGAAGGAGGATTTCCCCTCTTAATTGGAAGACCTTGGCTGAGGCATGCCAGTGTCATTCATGATTGGGGTAAGGACACCAGCTGACACAAATTCATTTAGAAGAAGGCCCAGACAATCAAGGAAATACTAGTATGATGCAAACAGTGAGCATTTGTATGGAAACAGAAGCGGAGGATCAACCCCAAATAGATTTTGAGGAAGAAGAGGATATTTTAAGTTGGCTTCATGCCGGCAACTCTTCTTCTTGTTTTGGAATTTTTCTTGATACTCCTGGTACATTTGGAGGCTATGATGAAGACAAAGGAAAGGTCCAGGTTGATGGATTGGGAGAGCCCATCACTGACCACAGAAGGGGCAGGAAGATACCCCTCAAATACAAATTGGAGGAGGATGTGTCAACATCAGATAACGAAGTTTCCCAAGCTAAAAGCAAGGTAAAAAATTCTGAGGTTGAATGTTCTTTCCCAATTCAAGAAATCCCTGCAGGATGGATGCAGGACAAGGAGGAAAACATAGAAGTTCAAAATACACCTGCTTATGAAGCAATGCACGAAAAGCTAGTAGAAGAAGACAAGGAAGCAGATGCACAAGAAGATAATCTGGTAACAAGAAACCCGGTTCAAGAAGTACATTTATGCACCCAAAACAATAATCAACCAGTTCTAGTGGCCACTTGGTTGTGGAGCCACCCAAAGCTTCTGGAAAAGGTAAAATCATTCTTAACCCAGTATGCAGATGTTTTTGCCTGGCATTATAAAGACTTAGAAGGAGTGCCTGCATCTTATGGAGAGCACAGAATTCCTCTGGTTGAGGGAGCCAGACCCATCAGAGGAAGGAGTTATAGACTCAATCCAAAGTATGCCGAAGCTGTCTATGTGGAAATCCAAAAGATGGAAGATGCAGGAATCATCATTCCTGTGGAACACTCAGAGTGGCTCTCGCCTATGGTTATAGTACCAAAGAAGAATACTAATAAAATCAGGATTTGTGTGGACTTTAGAGCTCTCAACAAGGTGACCATTCCAGACGGTTTCCCTATGCCTTTTGCAAAACAGGTCATTGAAGAAGTGGCGGGGCATGCACTATATAGTTTTATGGATGGCTTCAGTGGCTATAATCAAATATCAATACACCCAGAGGATCGTGAAAAGACTGCTTTTATCACACCGTGGGGAACGTATGTGTATGTAAAAATGCCATTTGGGCTAAGAAATGCTCCAGCCACATTTAACAGAACGGTCAATCTCATTTTTGGCCCCTTATTGCTGGAATCACTTAGAATCTTCATGGATGATTTCTCTTCATTTTCAGGATCTCACAAAGAAACTCATCTAGATTGTTTGGACCAGCACCTGAGACAGCTGCAGAATATTTTCCAAAGATGCAGAGAAACTAAGTTAAAGCTCAATCCAAATAAATGTCATTTCCTTGTGACAGAAGGAACCCTCTTACGACATGTGGTATCCGCTAAAGGTATGGCCCCAGATCCTGACAAAATTCTTTCTATATTAAAGTTACCTAAACCCAAAACTCCTAAAGAGATCCAGAGTTTTTTGGGGCATACCGGTTATCATAGAAGGTTTATAAAAATGTATGCAGAGATAGCTAGACCTCTGACTAGACTCACAGGTAAAGAAGTACCTTTCAAATGGGAAGAAGAGGAGGAAAAAGCATATCAGACATTAAGGTCACGGCTAGTGTGTGCTCCTATCTTGGTCACCCCGGAGTGGTAAAAAATCTTTCATATACATGTCGATGCCAGTGCATATGCAGTGGGAGCAGTTCTGACTCAACCCAGTGAAGAATTTAAAATGGACAGGCCAATTCAATATGCCAGTAGAATCTTGACCAAGGCTGAAAGAAATTACAGTACTACCGAAAGGGAAGCACTAGCAATGGTCTTTGCAGTTCAAAAATTCCGCCATTACTTATTGGGGGTAAAATTTATTATTATATCAGATCACCAACCTCTCAAGTACTTACTCAATAAACCACATGCTACTGGTAGAATATGGAGGTGGTTACTGTTATTCCAAGAGTTCGACTTCTCGGTAATCCACAAGCCAGGAAGAGAAAATGTGATGGCGGATCACTTGTCCAGAATAAATAGGAAGGATCAAACCAGTGGTATCAATGATGATTTCCCGGACGCACACTTGTTTGCTATACAACCTAAAGGATGGTATGATGATATCAAGCAGTTCATTAATACTGGATTGTATCCAGAAAGTGCTAATGCTGTACTAAGAAAGAGGCTGCTTATCAAGAGTAGACCATATACTTTCATGCAGGGTAAACTCTACAGACAGGGCAAGGATGACAGGATGAGGAAATGCTTAGAGGAAGATGAAGTGAGGGAAATACTGCAATTTGCACATGAAGGAACAGGTGGTGGGCACCTTCCAGGGCATATCATGAGCCAGAGAATACTAGATGCTGGTCTATGGTGGCCTACACTCTTTAGGGATGCAGATAATTGGAGAAAAACATGTGATGTGTGCCAGAGGTGTGGACCTAAACCCACCAAGCAAAGACATCACCCTTTGGTAGTTTCCACTTCTTGGCAGCCCTTTGAGAAGTGGGGATTAGACTTTGTTGGGCCTATATACCCTCCGGCACTTCCAAAAAGGGAAAAGTACTTACTGATAGCCACGGACTACGCAACAAAATGGGCTGAAGCTATTGCATCAACGGATTGCTCTGCACAAACAGTGGCTGACTTTTTGTATTGTAACATCATTTGCAGATTTGGATGCCCGCTGGAAATCTGTACCGATCAGGGTACTCATTTTGTTAACAAAATATTGCAGGAAATTTCCAACAGGTATCGCATTTTACACAGGACTTCTTGTGCATACTACCCACGAGCTAATGGACAAGCCGAATCAACGAACAAAGTATTAATTTCAATGTTACGAAAAGAATGCATGTTGCAGCCGACCTCTTGGGGACGGGCCTATCTGGGTACATTATGGGCATACAGACTGGCCTATAAAGAAACTGGGTATTCCCCCTTTCAATCAGTTTATGGCTTGGTTCCTATTGAACCATTTGAATTTATCAGAGGCTCTATAAGAACGGAAAGACTAGAGAAAAATGGGATGGAAGTTTTAGCAAGACTGACTGCTTTGCATAAACTGGAAGAATCGAGAATTTTAGCATCCAAACAGTTAGAGAAGCTGCAATTACACAGGAAGGAGACTCATGACAAAAATCTATGGCAAAACAATTTGAAGCCTGGAGATTTAGCCCTGCTACACAGACCACAAATTTCTAATCAAAACAAAGGGAAATGGATCCCTCACTGGGAAGGCCCTTTTCGCATTACGAAGATGCTGCAGTGGGGTGCAGTGCAATTGGAAACACTCGATGGCAACACCCTACCTTTGGTTAACATTTCCAGACTCAAGGCTTATTATCAAGTATCATAACCATTGCATTTTCCTTTATCTTGTTGGTTTTGGATTGTTTTAATAAGTAGTAATAATCAGCTCACAGGATTGTTGGGCGTCATTTTTTATGAAAATCAGAAATATGGGCGCACGTTTTTTTTTCTTTTCTTTCTCAATCAAAATAAAAAAATGTTGGGCACAAGTTTTCTTTTCCATCAATAAAAATCAAGAATTCATCACTTCATAAAAAGAAATTCATCACTTTAATGGCTCTTAGTTTTGTTAAGTAACTTTCAGTTTTGCCCTTTCCTTTGTTTGTCTCTCGGATGGATGAGATTAACATTGTCATCTCCTCTCTTTTTGATCACCTTTTTATGCTAGACCGCTCCTTCTTGAGAGGTGCTCCCTCATTCGAAATAGCTATATAATATGGCCTCTTTTTTCATTCTTGCTTCAACATCCTCAGGAATTCCGTTCTTATTTTCAGTGCACACACCAAGTTGTACTAGGGAGGAAAGAAGAAGAGCATCTCACACCCCCCTCACCCTCAATCCCCCTCAACGATCCCCCCTCTCCGACCCTCTACAACCAACCCCCTGGCGGCACCCAACGATCCCCCCTCTCCCACCCTATACGTTCAACCCCCCACCCTCTTCATCACCCTTCGGCACCCAACCCCCCCTCTCCGACCCTCTACAACCAACCCCTGGCGGCACCCAACGATCCCCCCTCTCCCACCCTCTACGTTCAACCCCCCCCCCCTCACCAAAGAAGCGCCCCCCCCCCTCGCCCCCCCTCACCGCACCCCCCCTCACCGCACCGCACCCCCTCACTACACCCCCCCTCACCACACCCCCCCTCAACACCCTCCCCCCCCCCTCCCCACCCCGCCCGCAGCCCCCCTCACCACACCTCAACCCCCCCCCCCCACCAAAGAAGCGCCCCCCCCCCTCGCCCCCCCTCACCGCACCCCCCCTCACCGCACCGCACCCCCTCACCACACCCCCCCTCACCGCACCCCCCTCACCGCACCGCACCCCCTCACCACACCCCCCTCACCACACCCCCCCCTCAACACCCTTCCCCCCCCCCCTCCCCACCCCGCCCGCAGCCCCCCTCACCACACCTCAACCCCCCCCTCACCAAAGAAGCGCCCCCCCCCTCGCCCCCCCTCACCGCACCGCACCCCCTCATCGCACCCCCCCTCACCACACCCCCCCTCAACACCCTCCCCCCCCCTCCCCACCCCGCCCGCAGCCCCCCTCACCACACCTCAACCCCCCCCCTCACCAAAGAAGCGCCCCCCCCCCTCGCCCCCCCTCACCGCACCCCCCCTCACCGCACCGCACCCCCTCACCACACCCACCCTCACCACACCCCCCCTCAACACCCTCCCCCCCCCCTCCCCACCCCGCCCGCAGCCCCCCTCACCACACCTCAACCCCCCCCCTCACCAAAGAAGCGCCCCCCCCTCTCGCCCCCCCTCACCGCACCCCCCCTCACCGCACCGCACCCCCTCACCACACCCCCCCTCACCGCACCCCCCCTCACCGCACCGCACCCCTCACCACACCCCCCCTCACCACACCCCCCCTCAACACCCTCCCCCCCCCCCTCGCCCCCCTCACCGCACCCCCCCTCACCGCACCGCACCCCCTCACCACACCCCCCCTCACCACACCCCCCCTCACCGCACCCCCCCTCACCGCACCGCACCCCCTCACCACACCCCCCCTCACAACACCCCCCCTCAACACCCTCCCCCCCCCCCCTCCCCACCCCGCCCGCAGCCTCCCTCACCACACCTCAACCCCCCCCTCACCAAAGAAGCGCCCCCCCCCCTCGCCCCCCCTCACCGCACCCCCCCTCACCGCACCGCACCCCCTCACCACACCCCCCCTCACCACACCCCCCCTCAACACCCTCCCCCCCCCTCCCCACCCCGCCCGCAGCCCCCCTCACCACACCTCAACCCCCCCCCTCACCAAAGAAGCGCCCCCCCCCTCGCCCCCCTCACCGCACCCCCCCTCACCGCACCGCACCCCCTCACCACACCCCCCCTCACCACACCCCCCCTCACCGCACCCCCCCTCACCGCACCGCACCCCCTCACCACACCCCCCCTCACCACACCCCCCCTCAACACCCTTCCCCCCCCCCCCCCCCTCCCCACCCCGCCCGCAGCCCCCCTCACCACACCTCAACCCCCCCCCTCACCAAAGAAGCGCCCCCCCCCCTCGCCCCCCCTCACCGCACCCCCCCTCACCGCACCGCACCCCCTCACCACACCCCCCCTCACCACACCCCCCCTCAACACCCTCCCCCCCCCCTCCCCACCCCGCCCGCAGCCCCCCTCACCACACCTCAACCCCCCCCCTCACCAAAGAAGCGCCCCCCCCCCTCGCCCCCCTCACCGCACCGCACCCCCTCACCACACCCCCCCTCACCACACCCCCCCTCACCGCACCCCCCCTCACCGCACCGCACCCCCTCACCACACCCCCCCTCACCACACCCCCCCTCAACACCCTTCCCCCCCCCCCCCCCTCCCCACCCCGCCCGCAGCCCCCCTCACCAAAGAAGCGCCCCCCCCTCGCCCCCCCTCACCGCACCGCACCCCCTCATCGCACCCCCCCTCACCACACCCCCCCTCAACACCCTCCCCCCCCCCCCTCCCCACCCCGCCCGCAGCCCCCCTCACCACACCTCAACCCCCCCCCACCAAAGAAGCGCCCCCCCCCCCCCTCGCCCCCCCTCACCGCACCCCCCCTCACCGCACCGCACCCCCTCACCACACCCCCCCTCACCACACCCCCCCTCAACACCCTCCCCCCCCCCCCTCCCCACCCCGCCCGCAGCCCCCCTCACCACACCTCAACCCCCCCCCTCACCAAAGAAGCGCCCCCCCCCCCCCTCGCCCCCCTCACCGCACCCCCCCTCACCGCACCGCACCCCCTCACCACACCCCCCCTCACCACACCCCCCCTCACCGCACCCCCCCTCACCGCACGGCACCCCCTCACCACACCCCCCCTCAACACCCTCCCCCCCCCCCTCCCCACCCCGCCCGCAGCCCCCCTCACCACACCTCAACCCCCCCCTCACCAAAGAAGCGCCCCCCCCCCTCTCTCCCCCTCACCGCACCACAACCCCCCTCACCGCACCCCCCCTTCACCACACCCCCCCTCAACACCCTTCCCCCCCCCCCTCCCCACCCCGCCCGCAGCCCCCCTCACCACACCTCAACCCCCCCCCTCACCAAAGAAGCGCCCCCCCCCTCGCCCCCCCTCACCGCACCCCCCCTCACCGCACCGCACCCCCTCACCACACCCCCCCTCACCACACCCCCCTCAACACCCTCCCCCGCCCCTCCCCACCCCGCCCGCAGCCCCCTCACCACACCTCAACCCCCCCCCTCACCAAAGAAGCGCCCCCCCCCCTCGCCCCCCTCACCGCACCCCCCCTCCCCGCACCGCACCCCCTCACCACACCCCCCCTCACCACACCCCCCCTCAACACCCTCCCCCCCCCCTCCCCACCCCGCCCGCAGCCCCCCTCACCACACCTCAACCCCCCCCCTCACCAAAGAAGCGCCCCCCCCTCGGCCCCCCTCACCGCACCCCCCCTCACCGCACCGCACCCCCTCACCACACCCCCCCTCACCACACCCCCCCTCAACACCCTCCCCCCCCCCCCCCCCCCCTCCCCACCCCGCCCGCAGCCCCCCTCACCACACCTCACCCCCCCCCCCCTCACCAAAGAAGCGCCCCCCCTCGCTCCCCCTCACCGCACCACAACCCCCCTCACCGCACCCCCCTCACCACACCCCCCCTCAACACCCTTCCCCCCTCCCCTCCCCACCCCGCCCGCAACCCCCCTCACCGCACCCCCCCTCACCATACCCCCCCCTCAACACCCCTCCCCCCCCCCCCCCCTCCCCATCCCGCCCGCTACCCCCCTCACCACACCCCAACCCCCCTCCCCCCTCACCAAAGCAGCGCTCCCTCCTCGACCCCCCTCACTGCACCGCAACCCCCCCCTCACCGCACCCCCCTCACCCCACCCCCCCTCAACACAACCCCCTCCCCCCCTCTCCATCGCAGCGCCACCCCCCCTCATCCTACACCCAAACCCCCCTCCGAACCTCATCCGACACCCAACCCTTCCCCCCCCTCTCCGTCGAGCAGCATAACCACCCCCTCATCCTACACCCAAACCCCCCTCCGACCCGCCCGACACCCAACCCCCCCTCTCTTCCACCCCGCTTCACATCCATCCACCCCTCCCAACCCTCCGCCTCCAACCCCACCGCACCCCCTCCATCCTCCCCGTCCGCCACCCTCTTTCTCCCATCACCCTCCACCCCTCCCCCAATCTGCCCCTATCCCCATTTCCATCAATGGCAGACCCCGCTCCGAATACTCGTTCTGATCCTCCCTCCACAATTCCCGCTGACCATCCCAATCCACCTCCTCCTTCCTCGGCAGAACAATCTGTTCAAGCGACTCCAACAGCAACTATGGCCCTGGATCTTCCCATTTATTCCATAGACTCTGATTCCAGCTACCTTTATTCCCCACCTCCCCTCCCGCATCCTCCTTCTCCTTCCCCATCTGTGTCTCATTCATCCCACCCATCTTCACCAACAGGGGATTATATGCGCCTGTTTCTCCCACCTGACATAAACCTGCAAATCCGAATGCATCTATCCATACCTACCATTGCCCTTCGTCAAATGTTTTCCATTGAAGATCTTCAGCAGGCGGGCTTGTGGGGCTTGGCTAATGTTTTCTTCAATAACCCCGCTAATTTTACCCAGGTTTATGAAGCTCTCCGCCACTTCCCTCATTTTAGAACCAGCACTCTATTCATCCCAGACATTGCCGCCAGTATTGGGTCTCCCCTAATAGATTTTCGTGCTCCCCCTTTCCTATACTCTGGACTGTCCGCCTCATCCACTATTGCCTTTTGTACCACACACTTTCAAAGCACTGCTAGGTTTTCGCTCCGCATGACCACCCTTCTCAATGCGTTCATCTTCTTCTTCTTACTACGCAGCCAAACCTCTTCCCTCCCGTGGTCAGATATTCGTATCGCCGATCCACTTTTTTGCTTTCTCCATAGCCGTCCTTACCCTTACGCACATCTCATTTATAGTTCCTTGAATTTGCGCTCCCGTCGACTCCGCGAGTCTATCTCTAGAGGATCTCATGCATTTTCCATCTATTCTGCACCCTTCGTAGCTTGGCTCTATCGAATACCTGCACACTCGGCGCACAATGCTTCTTATTTACCTACCCACCCTGGACCTTCCATTGCTCCATCTCCCTCCCCCCCTCTAATCTCTATTGACTCCGCTTCCGCCTCCACACCCACATCCGCGCCACCTGATGTAACTTCCTGCCCTCCCCAATCTTCTTCACCCATCCCTCCTGCATCTACCACCTCTCCATTCATAACTAACCCCCCTGATGTAACCTCCATCCCTCCCCATTCCTCTTCACCTATCCCTCCTGCCTCTACCACCTCTCCATTCATTACTACTCCCCCTGATGTAACCTCCATCCCTCCCCATTCCTCTTCACCTATCCCTCCTGCCTCTACCACTTCTCCATTCATAACTAATCCCCCTGTTGTAACCTCCTTCCCGGCTCAATCTTCTTCACCTCTCCCTCCTGCATCTACCATCTCTCCATTCATGACTCCCCCACCTCACGTCCCCTACTGCACTACCCAATCTTCTTCCCCTTTCCCTCCTGTATCTACAAATTCTCCATCCATGCCTACCCCTCCTATTATCCCTAGACCTCCCCTCTCTTCCGATTTCACCCCACTTATTCAAACACAGCTCAACCCTCAAAACCCCACCTGTATGCCACCAATTCACCCGGATTTCACCTCCCCCTCTATCAGTAACCTTCTTGTCAGTCCACCGCTCCCTTCCCCCAATCTTTCTCTTCCCACTCCATCTTCCACTCCAACCCTTCATCCTCCTCGGCAGAATATTCCCCCTCCACCTTCCCCTCCCGCTCCAACGGTCACTTCCACTCCGCATTTTGACCTACCATCAGCCCCTTCATTTTTGCAATTACTCCAGGACGCGAGTGTAGTCGCTATCGGCAATGCTCAGGCCTCTCAGCTTTCCTTGGATTCGGTTTCCGCAGCAGCTTCGGTTCATCAACAGTACATCTCCACAATAGAAAACATCAATCGCATGGCCACCTCTCAATGGCACTCCCTCAACGAAACGGCCCGGTTGCTCAAAGAAGAGCGAGATCATTATCGCGATATGGCCGACTCTGCGATGAAAGCCTTAGAAGATCTTCAAAATCGCTCCAATTTAGGTCTTTGTGCTAATGCTGCATGCCGACGTATCCGCAGGGAAAGGGATCACCTTAGACAATGCCTTAGTTCGCTACAGCTTACGATCGAACAAGCTTCTGCTCCTTTGCCCCCTTCTCCATCAACCTCGGCGGACAATCTCAATCAACCTCCACAATAATTTGCCCTCCTCGGTCTAAATAAATTGCTCATCCACAGTCATAATAATTGCTCTTAGATTCCAGTATCGCTTTGCCAATAATTTCCTCATTCTTTTGATTTCTTATCATTCTTGTAGGGTGCATTATATTTTTTCTTCTTAACTCAATAAGATACACACCCTTTACTTTTTTCTTGCCTCCGTTATTTTCATCTCTGTGTCTTTGCAATTTCTCAGTTGGTATCGCTGTTATCTCTCCGGGACGGAGAGATCTTTAGGTGGTGGGCATCTGTAGAGCCCTAACCGGTTGAAACTAAAGGTACAAAGTATTTTTCCTCTTAAGGTTCAAAGGTTGAATCTAAATCTTAAGGTGCAAAAGTAAAAGAATTAAAAGGAAAGGTGAAGGTGGAAGGCCGCGTACGAAAAGGTGGAAATAGGCCGCCCAATCAAAATTTTATTTTAAAAGTCACTCTTGTTCTAAAGTCACTACAAGACAAAGTAGCGAATCGTTGAGGACCAGTTCAAAAAGACAATCTTGGGACATTGAAAGGACACCAAGATTGTATTGCAGTTAGAGTGCGCGAATCGGCGGACTCTCAAACAAAAGGAAGGACAAAGGCTATTCTTGCACATTGAGAGTGGGGAGCAAGAGAGAGCTTCAGAGGAGCAAGAAAGGAAGCAAGAAGAGCCTCCAGTGTGCGACGACATTCAAGGGTGCAAGAGGTGCCAAGAGGAAGTGTGCAGAGAAGAGAGAAGGCGGGCTGGATTCCAAGAGTTCCAAGGGCTATTGCGTGCGTGCACAGTGATACCAATCCCTTAGCTTGGCAGAAGCTTAGTGCAAGGTGTGCACAAGGGAAGCGGGAAGCAAGTGAAGGATTGATGCACGAGAGGCCGCCGCTAGAAGACTTGAGATAATTGGTCTTCAGTAATTGATACTCTCTAAAGTGGTATTTAGTCATTGATTAGACTGTGCGCAGTCATTGTAATTGTTGAAGGATAGTTAATATTCAAGGTTTCCAAGAGTATTCCTTTGCAGAAGTTCTCACTATTATTCCATTTTCATCATCTCTTTTTTCTCCTACAAACCCTCAAACTCCTTCTTGTCCCCGAATCCCCAACAGAGATAGTAGCTTTGTAAACCAAAACTTCTCCAAGTACTTGAAGCAACATGGAATCAATTATCAAGCCAAGCAAGATACTCAACCAGGTATTGCATTACAAAAGAGTCGAATTGTGATCAAATGGCTAAAGTTATGCTTATACAAAAGCAACTTCCACTAAACTATTGGGGTGAAGCAGTGCAGACAGTAGTGCACATATAGAAGAGAGGTGTTTCAGATGTTTTGAAGAACAAAACACCATTTGAGGCTTACTTTCAAAAGAAGCCAAGTGTAAGCTATTTCTGCATCTTTGGTAGTGATGCCTACATCCAAAGCCATGATGATGATTGGCCTAAGTAGTACATTTTCATCGTGTACAGTGCACGACAAAAGGCATACAAACTCTACGACCCAAAGAGTCACTCAGTTACAGTAACCAAAGACTACACCTTTGATAAATACTCTAAGTATTCATCCCGTTTGGATCCTCCCATTTTTGATTCAGAGGGGGATCATTCCAGTTTTGAACAGTCACACTATGTGGAGCATGCTCTCTTTGTACATGAATTTCCCGATCATGGTACAGTTTTGGAGCATGAGGAGTCAGAGATATCATCTCAGCTTATACCTCAGGTGGATATACCTATCGTATCATCGAGGGTTTATATTTCACCTCAACTTCAGTTGGGCATTACTCTAGGATCAATGACTCATTGTTTTCCATTCCTATCTTCGAGAGTCCACTTACCTCGTCTACTGCAGCATTCTGAGCATGTACTTTTCCATTCATGGAGTCCAACATCTTTTCAGTTACCCCATGATACTCCTGCATCTATATGGATTCATCCCTCAGTTGGATCATCTTTTGAGCCAGCTTCTCGTTTCAGAGGGGGCTTTCATGGTTCTACCGATCCACAGCAAGACTCTATACACTCCATGGAGGACTTCAGCATACATATGTACTACCATGTGACTATGATTTTATGCTTCATGCTTTATGTTCCACTCTTGCAGGACCTACTTCTTGGCGATACATATCTTGTGGTGGATATTGTCAAAGCTTTGAAGGTTCCTATATACCACATGGAGTCATCCTACCTCTCTCGCATGGAGATGATCTCGTCCAATGAGATCTTGTTCGTTCCTGTACCTCGTTGGTGGCGTACCTCTAGAGCATCCGCTTGATCCATTTGGTGGACATATTATGGAGTACCTGGAGATCCCACATGGTCGATACCACTTGGAGGCTATGGACTCCTAGACGAAGACTTCCTATTTTGTGTTCGTGCTGCTGCTGATACATTCTTGGTGGACCTTTCTCACATACCCTAGCAGCCTCCATACACTACAAAATGGAGCTGCAGAGGTGGTGTTGAGAATATGAGAGTGCATCTCCCTTTTGTATCTTGGAGTCACTCTATTTCCATTTCATTTCCATTACATTTCCTTGTATTTCCTTTGTATTTGGGTACCTTGCCATGTGCTTCTAGCAGTTGTATTCATTCTCCTTTCAGGAGACTTATCCCACATATGATGTACTTTTGAGAGCCCCTCCCAAATCTATATAAGGAGGGCCTCTCCCCTCATTTGTACTTGGTTAGAAGCCTGAGGAGCCTAATCCATGCTCTTGGCAATCTCATTTCTAATCCACGAGTTTACCCATTTCATGGTCTACTCATTTTGAGTCTCACACACTCTTTGTTTTGTGAGTACACTCTTCTTTTCATTTTGGTTCCGCACGTGTACTCTCTACAAATAGGTCAGTTTGCAAAATTATAAGTTCTATTCTCTTTGGAAACACTCAAATATTATAGGTGCAGAATTTCAAGCGATTTCATGTATTGTTGATAGACAAAAATTGTGTTTTTCTGAGATCGAACTTTCATGTCACAGTGTGACAGTGCTCAAGTAGAGGTACTCCTTCTAGTGTTTTTTAGTGTTGTGAATTGTTGCAAAAATGGTAAATGCTGATGGAATGAGTTTGGTTAAGAGTGATAAGTTAGACAAGAACAAATTTCATGTGAGGATTTAGAATGATAAATTTCTTGATGGGAAAAGATACTCAACATACATCAAAGGAGAGAATTAATACGATCTCCAATTACCAGAGGAATTGGATTGCGGACCAATTAAGAGAATATGATGAATGGGATTAAGGAGAAAAAAATGTTATGTATTGGATGTCTATTAGCATACAGGATAGCATGGTTGGGCACATACAAGATGCCAAGATGAGAAAAGAGGCTTGAAATAGTTTGGTCACATTGTATGAGGCCAATACAAAGGCATGAAAATTGCAACACAAGAACGAGCTACATACATTGGAGGATAAGAGCATGTTCGTAAGTGATTACACCTTGAAAATCAAAAGTATATGTGAGTCACTTGCATTTATTGACGTGAATGTAGATGATGATGATGATAAGGTGGAAATGCGCCTTCATGGTGTATGAGTTGCATATAAGTAGTTCAAAATGTCTATTGAGACTAGGGAAAATATTCCAAATTTTTGTGATATGGTATCCATGCTTATAATTGAAGAAAAGAACCTCCATGAGGACTCAAACTCCCAAGGGAAACTTGGTTCTAAGCATGTATTCTAATCTAGTAGAGGAAGAGGTAGAGTTAGAGGCTTTGGAAGTGGAAGAGGGAACAATAATCAAGACCAAGCTCAACAACAAAATCATGAAGGAGGTAGAAGACAATTTCAAGGCAAGGGAGCCAAAGACAATGCAAAAATTTCCAAATTAATGATTCAAGTAATGATGGTAAAGGATGCTGGAATTGTGTTAAACCTATTCACTTTGAACATGATTAAAGGTTAAAAAATCAAAATAAAAAAAGGCAACAAAACAACTATGCATCCACAAGTGAAGATGATTCTAAGAAGCTATTCATGGTCCAACATCACATGATGGATACAATGTTTGCTTTTGTTTCAAAACTGAATGGTAATGTCTGGTATGTTGATTCAGGTGCGTCAAATCACATGACGAGCCATGTAAACTGATTTAGTAGTTTGCAAAGATTTTTTGTTCTTGGATTTGTTGAAACAAGTGATGACACATCACATCCTATCAAGCATACAAGAAACGTATCACTATCTATGGAAGATGGGAAGGTAAAACATCTTGCTGATGTACTGCATGTTCCGAATATAAAAAAGAATTTGGTTTCTATTAGACAAATGGTTGACTAAGGATTACAAGTCAAGTTCAATGCTGATGGTTTATATGTAGAAGAGTACAAAAAAAACAAAAGGTTAGTCACCAAAGGGAATAAATTTGATAGGGTGTTCACCTTGAATGTGAAAATTCTTGAAATGAATGCAACCATGTTTGCAAAAGTGCAGGTGTTATTGGTAATATAGAGATTTGGCACAAGCGAATTGGACATGCAAATTTGTAGAGGTTGAATTTGATGTAGTCAAAGGAGTTTGTCGATGGAATACCAATTTTCAAGGTTGCAGAGATGCAAAATTTATGTCCAACATGTCAGTTCTGTAAACAGTCAAGGGCATCATTTCTGCATGACAAACATGTTCCTGAGAATGTGCTAGAAATAGTAGATATAGATGTTTGGGATCCTGAAAAGACCACATCTATTGGAGGATGTAGGTTTTATGTCACTTTCATTGATGACCATACACGAAAAGTATGGGTATATTTCATAAAAGAGAAGAGTTAGATGTTTACTCACTTTCAATATTTCAAGGCTATGGTGGAAAAGAAGATAGGAACTATATTCAAACATTAAGATCTAATGTAAAAGCTGAATATGTGTCAAAGGACTTCATAGTTTTTAAAAAGTCATGGAAATCAAAGCTAGTTTTCATCCAAGCACACACCACAACAAACTGGTGTTGTTGGACATTGGTATAGCTCAAGCGTAAGCACCACCTCCTTTACTTGTCAATCCGCAGAGATGTGAGGACCGATATGAAGACCACGAGCAAGTGAAGGCACAAGTGCGTGAGTGAAAGCACACAAACATGCACACACATACACACACACACACGTGCACAAGGTAAGATCAAAGAGAGGAACAATGGAAAGGTTCGATTGCAAAAGAGTTGTTTTACGAAGCTCTATTCTCTAACAAGCTAACCCCAAAAATGAGCTCTCTAGCTCTTTTTATAGTTTTTGGACTAGTTTTGGCCCTGTTCAGACCTAGTGTCCGGCCTAGTTAAAAATTAGGTTCCAGGGCTTATTTGAGGGCTCAAACGAAGTCTAAAAATTATGAAAATTGGTAGGATGATACTTCTAATACTCCTCAAGCTCAAGGACACTTCGGCTTGAACAAAATAGAGTTACGAAAATAGAAAATGGTATTTACAATGGTTTTTAGTGATGAAAGTCACTATTTTTGTAGGGGATTCTTCTCAAAATTTGACATGTACTTATTGGAGCTCCCTACTTGCTCCTTCTTCTTGTATGTCCACTTCTTTGATGCGCTTCCATGCTTTGTGCTTGACCTTGAGTTCCAACACTCCCCCCCCCTCTCGAGTCAGTTGTCCCTGACAGACCCTTGTTGTAATGGTTGTTCCAGGTAGTGCTGTGAGAGGTGGTGTCCATTCTGTAGAAACGAGAGCCATCTAGCTTCCAAATGTGGCAAGATCAATTGGCAAGTTCTTCATTTGTCTCTTTGAGCCTGTGCAAGTGGTAGTTCCATGATATGTGCGTCATCCTTAGACTTCGGCATGAATGTGACGCTGTGAGTCTCCATTGATGGCCTCTAGATCTTCCAAAGGTGATGTTCATAGGAGTCATGGCAAGTACCCATAACCCATAATGAATGATGGGTAAGTGTGTTCCTGCATGGGTTGAGTAAAATACATGCCTTGTGCACGGCCTTGTAATGTAGCCCTATGCATGCTTACTTGGAAAATGCATTGGAAGAAGTATGGTGCAAAAATTGGGGGTCTTGAGCTAAGTGCTCAAGGGTATGCTGACGAAGAGGTTTCCTAATCTATCATGGTTATGGTGTTGCCAGAGTAAAGATACTTACCATGGTGAAGGGTTGATCGATGTATATCTCTTCGTGTTGTACACCCGGCATTTGTGATGGAACATTGTCGATGAATGTGTTGGAGATAGACGTCTGCAGAATCACGCGAACAACACAAGGAAGAAGAAGAAGCTTGGAACACAAACACACAATACTGAATGTATTACTAGAGAATGTAAAAAGATAAGTAGCCCATTAGGGCAATAGGCGTATATACAAGCCGGGGGAAAAAAACCTCCTAAAGAGGGAAAAAAGTGCCCCGGTGGTCCTAGAGTGTTCACACACATCACTACCTAAATATATCAACAAATCCCCCCTGGGAGTGATGCGGTGAACAAGGAGCTGGCACTCATGTATAAGGAAGTGCCAAGCTATGTGGAAATCACTCCACAAAAGGAAGTAAGCCCAAAGCTTTGCGAAAAGCTTCAAACTTCTCCCTAGGCAGAGCCTTTGTGAAAAGGTCTGCAATGTTCTCCTGCGTGGGCACATATGCCAAGCTGATCTCCCCAGCGGAGAACCTCTCCCTGACATAGTGATAATGCACCTCAATGTGCTTAGTGCGAGCATGGAACACATGGTTCCTTGCAACTGCCAATGCGCTCTGATTGTCAGTGAAGATGGTGGTGGCAGAAGACTAGCCAACACCCAAATCAGCCATAAGGCGTCCGAGCCACACACACTCAACAGTCGCTGTGAAAGCTGCCCTATACTCAGCCTCACAACTGGAAGTGGCCACAGTAGGCTGCTTCTTGCTCAACCAAGATATACATGAGGTACCAAGCATGAAGCAAAAACCACTGGTGGACACACGAGTGTCATAGCAACCAGCCCAATCTGAGTCACAAAAAGCATGCAAATCTAGCGGTAGTGATCCCCCCTTGGGATAAAACAACCCAAGTAGCTTAGTACCACTCAAGTAGCGAAAGATGCGCTTAACCGCTTTCCAATGCGTGACTCCTGGGCAATGCATAAACCTGCTCATCTGTGAGACAACAAACTGAATATCTGGCCGAGTAATGCATAAGTAAATCAAGCATCCAACAGCCTGCTGATAGAGAACAGCATCAAATGCATCTCCAGCATCATGAAGACTCAATCGTAAACCTGTCTCCATAGGAGTGGCAATAGGCTTACAGTCTTCAAGGCCAAAACGCTGCAATAATGTGTCAATATATTTCGTTTGATACAAAGCCATTCCACCATCAACGTGCATAAACTGAATGCCCAAATGGTGATGCAAATGCCCCAAATCAGACATCTCAAATGAGGCATGCAAATCAGCCTTAAAATCAGCAATATGTGTCACAATAGGACCAGTGAGCAGCATGTCATCAACATAGACAACAATGATTAGAAGCACATCATTAGCACGTTTAACATATAAGGTGCTTTCAGTTGGACTGTTCTCAAAACCATGTGCAATCAGATAGGCATGTATCTTCTCATACCAAGCACGTGGTGCTTGCTTTAAACCATATAATGCCTTCTTTAACCTGCAAACCTGGTTTTCATGCCCTTTTTGCACAAAGCCATGGGGCTGAAAAACATACACTTCCTCATGCAAGTCACCATTCAGAAATGCTGTTTTAATGTCCAGCTGATGTACATTCCAACCATGATTGGCTGCAAGTGCACAAATGCTCCAAACAGTAGTCATACGGCATGTAGGTGCAAAGGTCTCATCAAAATCAATGCCTCTTTCCTGTGCATAACCCTTTGCAACAAGCCTAGCCTTATACCTGTCAACTGTACCATCAGGTTTACGCTTCAGCTTGTATACCCACTTAGTGCGAATGGCCTTCTTGCCAGGAGGCAAGTCACATAAAGACCATGTACCATTCTTCATTATAGCATCATATTCAGATTGCATAGCAGCCATCCAATTTTCTGAATTTTGTGCTTCATCAAAAGAAACAGGCTCATTCTCATCACAGAGACTAGATGCAGCCATAGCATAGCAATCTGATGCAAAGGAGGCACTATGAGAGCCTGAACGAGTACGATATGACAAAGGTGCATCTAATTTGCTGTCATGCAAAGTCTGCACCAGCCATTTTGGCATAGTTTTTGCCTGCTCAATATCAGCTCTCTCATCAACAAGTGCATCATGTAAATCTGCATCAGAAATGGAATGATCTGCATCATCATATAAAACCTGCAAAGGCTAAGAAGTTGCCTCATTAGGACCAGCACTAGCCTGTCCACCTATAAAAAGAGGCATCAAAGTATCATACATGTCTTTGGAGCTAACAGATGTCTCCTTAGTACATGAAAGCAATGGCTGAATAGCATCTTCCACAAAGAAAACATCACGGCTAACTAGAATGCGTTTAGTCTGTGGATGATACAGACGATAGCCTTTACTTTCAAAACTGTACCCAACAAAAATACATTTTACTGCCTTATCATCCAATTTTCTGCGATGTTGTTCAGGCACTAATGCATATGCCAAACAACCAGAAACACGCAGATGAGCAACAGATGGCTTGCGGTCATGCCAAGCCTCATATGGAGTGATAGACTGCAACGCTTTAGTGGGACACCTGTTTAGTACATATGCTGCACACATGACAGCTTCAAGCCAGAAACTATGTGGTAAAGCCTGACTTTTGACCATGCACCTCGCCATTTCCATGAGTGACCTGTTCTTTCGTTCAGCAACTCCATTCTGTTGAGGTGTATACGGCACTGTACATCGGTGTTTTATCCCACGTTTAGCCAGAAATGCATTAAAATCTGAAGACATATATTCCCCCCCTCGATCAGAACGTAGGGTGCCCATTTTACATGCTGACAGATTTTCAGCCAAAACCAAAAACTGTTTGAAGCACATGAACACTTCAGACTTTGCTTTGATTGGATATACCCATGCATGCCTAGAAAAATCATCAATGAAAGTCACGAAGTAAAGGTAATTTCCAAAAGAGGGTGTCTGCATAGGACCACAGACATCACTATGTACAAGCTGTAATTTCTGCGTAGCCCGAATTGAACCATCTTTTGGAAAGGAAGAACGCTGCATTTTGCCCAAAATACAGCCTTCACAAACATGTTTTCTAGGAGCCTCAAGTTTGGGCAAAGAGGACACCATTTCAGATTTCTGTAGGCGTAGCAAACTAGCAAAATTCAGATGACCAAAGCGTGCATGCCAAAGCTTTGCATCTGACATAGCCTGAGAATCATGAACTGCACATGCCGAATCATTCACAGATCTTTCATAGTCTATGAGCTTATACAGCCCACGACATAAGATGCCAGAAGCAATAATCACATCACCATTTGAGAGATCATGGACTGTACACCTGTCATCAACGAATTTCACAACCAAGCCAATCTTGGCTAATGTAGAAACTGATAACACGTTCTTTTTGATCCTTGGCACAAATAAAGCATCTGACAAAGTGAAAGAACTACCATCAACAGTAGTTAGAATGATCTTACCAACTCCCATAACAAGATAAGAGGAGTTATTGGCGCATGTGACAGTATTCCCTGTAGGGGTAGGCTCGAGTGAAGAGAAGAAACTGCGCTGCGAGGTAATATGTTTGGCCGCCCCACTATCAAAGTACCAAACATCTGAGTCTACTGCAGACATGCACTGATCATGAAAAGATGGGTCAAAACTACAGATAGTAGTAAACGCCCATTCTTCTTCCTGCACAAGATTTGCTGACTCTGTTTTTGGTGTAGAGGCCTCTGCAACAACCATTCCAACCTCTTTCTTCTTTGCCTCTTTAGCAGCCAATTTTGGACAGTTCTTTATAATATGTTCATTTCCTTTACAGTACTTGGAGAACAATTTCTGCTTTTCTGCTTTCTTCTCATATTTATCCTGGTTCTTCGATTGTGCAGCATTTGCAGATTTTTGCTTACTAGTAGAAGAGCTCCATTTTCCTTTGCCCTTCTGACTAGCCAGGAAAGCTTGATCTGCAACATGCATAATGGACCTGTTTTGCTTGGACTGATCTTCCTACAACATAACAGAGACTAATTCCTCAAATGACAAGGCATTCGGATTGCCTTTCATCATCAACCGAAGAGTAGAGGCAAAACTCTGATATGAATCAAGAAGACCATTTAGAATGGTCTGCACAAGTGAGCTATCTGGTATAACCTCATCAGCAGAAATCAATTGTTCCTTCAGGTCTTTGATCTTTGTAAGAAAACTGTCCATAGAATCACCTTCATTCATGTGCTCACTCTCCAACTGTTTTCGGAGGTAAGCAACACGAGCCTCATTCCTAGCCTGGTACAAAGTGGTAAGTGTATCCCAAGCATCCTTTGCTGTTGTGCAAGAGCGAATGTGAGGAATAATGGCACGTTTGACAGACAAAGCTATCAATGCATGTGCCTGGGCATCTCTACCATCCCAACGAATCTGCTCTGCAGTAGGTGCAACAGAAACAACAGCACGAACATGAATCTGTGGAATATCATCTTCGACACCATCTTCATCAGCTCTAGCACCTCCAGCACCTGTATTTGTAGTACCTGTAGTCGCAGGTGTAACATGACGTCTTTCAACACCCTGCACAATGTTCCACAGTCCTTTTGCAACCAGTACATGTCGCATCATATAAGCCCATAATGGGTAGTTGGTACCATCCAACTTATCCTCAACAGCTAACATACGGAATACATCACTGCTTTCAGCCATGGCCGGTGACTAAAATACCTTGATGCAGAAAATTGACTGTATCTCAAAAAGTTGAACGGAATTGCCCAGACGAGTTCTGCTAGACCTGTAGCAGACTTCGAGACGCTTAAACTGGCGAACAGAAACTGGTATATACCTTTGGCACAAAAGGACAAAATAGCCTGCACAAGCGTTGCGATAGTGCGTTCGAAGGCTGAAACGAGCTCAGAAACACCCTGAGTATGCTCACCAAATTTCGTGCAAATCTGAGACTGCAAACAGAGGAGTGTCGACGGTGCCCTAGAAGAAGCGACGACCTGCTCTGATACCAATTGTTGGAGATAGACGTCTACGGAAGCACGCAAACAACACAAGGAAGAAGAAGAAGCTTGGAGCACAAACACACAATACTGAATGTATTACTAGAGAATGTACAAAGATAAGTAGCCCATTAGGGCAATAGGTGTATATACAAGCCGGGGGAAAAAAACCTCCTAAAGAGGAAAAAAAGAGCCCCGGCGGTCCTAGAGTGTTCACACACATCACTACCTAAATATATCAACAGAATGTCCATGTTGATGGTCCACCGATGAAATTTTTTGAGTGCTTGGTCTTGTCTCCTCTTTTCAAAGCAACATTTTCCAAATACTGAGAATTGAATTTCTTTATATTCCTTGACAAACAACATTGGGTAACTACACCAAGCTTAGTTTCACATATTCAGTTTAGCTCACCATAAGCAGGAGTCTTCTCACCCAGTATACAAACAAGGATGTTCAGGGTACCAAACTACCCTCAGCAGATATCTCCTTGGATGCTCTCGTACATACAGTAGTTAAGCATCTCTCAAGTTGCAGACCTTCGAGATCTTCCCTCCTACTATGGTAAGGGGAAACAGTAGTTGTGGATGCCATGTTCATGCCAAGTGCTTAACATCTACCAGATAAGGTAGTAATAATATCATTCTGTTAGCCGAGACACACTTCTATCAAAACTGATAAATGCCCAGTAATCAACGGTTCCACCTTCAACTAAGCATGACTCATTCATGTTCCATGAGCCAAACCTGGGAACAAGCTCTCTCTCTCTCTCTCGTCTCTTTTTCTCCCTTTTTTTTTCATTAGAGGAACAATGTCACCAAACAAGAAGATAGATATTAGTAACAGAAAAAATAATTGACATATGTCAATGTGCTCTTGTGCATGGGACTCTCAAATGTGTCTATGCACGGCCATGTAATGTGGCCCTATATTAATGCATACTTGGGAAATGCATACCTGAATGGTGCAAAAGACAAGGTTGTGCAAGGAGCACATGGTTGTCACTCGTGGAGGCTTGTGATGTTACGTGCAGATGTTGATGCCACCTTTGTTGGAGGTATCCATTGGATCTAGAGATGACAATTGATCATTCCTCCTCATAGGGATCCATTTGAGAACCATGTTCGGTTGCGCCAAGATCACTTTGGGCTTCTTCATCTCTCGATGGTTTCTTAAATTTTGTATCCCACGCGGTTGGTTCTTTGGTTTTGCGTGGGCTACTAGTGCTTTTGGCTTCCATACCCATACCATTGTGGCTGGTCTTCTAACTCTTGTTGAAGATGCGAGTTGGTCTGGATTTTGTCTTGGTGTTTGGTTCTGACCCTTGCCCCGCCTTGGCTTCTTTGTTGCGACTTTTCTCATGTGGAAGAGCATAGATTGTTGTGTATGTAAGAGCTTCTTGGGTACCCATCTTTGCAATTGTCCTTGTTGAACTGTAGCTAATTTCTTAGGCACCCAAACTTGTTGGATATCTTGTGGTTGAGTTTTTCCTAGCTTCTTCATTCGTCTTCTGGCCTGGTGGGAGTCCCTGGATGGGAATTGTGGGGTTAAGGACGGTGGTTGCTCTCCTTTCCGTACCCAGATCTGCTTCATGCCCGACACTACTTTCCTCTGGAAATCCCGTTGTCTATTTGATATAGTAGTTGTCCTGTTCTGTTGTGCTTGCCTTGTTGGTTGAGTTGTAGTGGCGGCATTAGTCCTTGCACCAGAGGAGGAGTCCGCTTGTCTTTGAGCCTGTTCTTCCATGATTGAGTTCTCCTGCAACATAGAGCTTTTGACACATGCAACATCTTTTTTGCTAAGATTAGTCCTAGGAGAACTACAAGATGTGATATGTGGATTTGTGAGCATGCCATTCTCTAGTTCTAATGTAAAGCATTGTCATTGGAACCAAACTTGAAGAAGTTGACTTCTTAGGTTCAAGTTGACTGCATTGTCATAAATCCAATCTTGTCCTAAGACAAGTGGCTCTGTGAGGTCCTCATCATGACACACTAGCATTTTGACTATCATTGGAACGTCTTGAAGGTAGATGGGGAATTCCACCTTGCCCAAACAAGGGGTTTCCACACCTCCCAATCCTATGAGATAAGCTTCTATGGGATTGATGTTCAACTGCAAGTCTTGGCAGTAGGAAAGTCTAACTTCACTAGTTGCTGCACCTGAGTCAATGCCACTCGTAGCCTCGTCTCACCTAAGCATTCTAAATCAAAGATCCTGGATGACAACTCATGTCCATTCCACTCATGCTCTTGTGCTACTTTTAAAGCTGGGATTAAGAAATCTAATGGTAGCACAACATTTTGTCCAAAGACCATCTGAAATGGGGTGGCGTTGAGTACCGTTTTGTAGGCAACTCGATAAGCCCAAACAGCATGATGAAGCTGTTTATCCCAATCAGAGCGTTTATTGTTTACCAGTTTTGTCAATACATTACAAGGTAATCAATCTCACGAATAGGAGGGGAATTACCCTTCTCTTTGGCCCATTTCTCCTCTTGTATTTCTTGCAAGAACTCTTGAGAGTGATCTTGAATTGAAGGAGGTATTCCAACATCCGTGGAATTAGGAACATAAGCTCCCATTGGTGGTGAGCTTCTTCTCTCAATAATTGGTTGAGCCTGTGGAGGTAAAGAAACTTGTGGTTTGTTTACCAATTGCTCTAATCTTTCTACTAAGCCCTGGAAATGCAAATGTGGTTTGACAGAGTTTGTCTGATTGAAGTTTTGACTAGTCTCGAGTATAGCTTGAGCTTGTTCTACCATTTTCATGCACATTTTCATCCGTTCAATCTCTAAATCCGCTCTAGGGTAACTCTTGTCTAGGTTTACAGCTGTTGGCCCTTCTTGAAGTCGAGCCTGGTAGGCCTTGAACATCATGTCTAAACCTTCTGGGGTTGGATCTGCAAGAACAAACCCTGGTTGTGGTCTATTTACAATGGGTGGTGGCATGGGATGAGGTGGAGTGGATGGAGTTTTGGCATGCGAGGGACTTTGAGATGCAATGTCTTCTATCTCTGTTTTCATTTCTTTCAGGCTTTCTTCTAGTTCTGATAAATTTTTATTCCACTTGCAATTGGCCTTCTCTCTAGTATCTTTCCATGTTCTTGTTTTCCTCTTACTAGGCTCTCCTGATTCACTCGACTCTGATTGTTCAGATGGCTTATCCTGTTTTAAGGCTTGTGCCCTAGTGACTGCCTATATAGGAGCCACATTACTGCTACTACCACTTGAATCCACCACTAAGCCTACCACATTAATGGGGGTAACCTTGGGTGCACTAGAGGGGTTCTTGGGACATTCTCTCGGGAGATGGTCTTTGCCGCACTCAGGGCAAAAGGCTTGTATTGTGATGTTCTGTCCTTGACCCGAAGATGGTGGGTGGGGACAATCACGAATGAAATGGTCACCCTGGCATCTAAAACATGGTCCTCTAGGGGCTTGTGGTCTCATTTGTCTCAGTTGGGGCCTAGGGTTAGGATTTGTGTACATGACATTAGAGTATTTTGGCTCCCAATTTTGTTCTATATGTGGTGTCTCATATTGATACGAGTAAATCTCACTATGCTCAGGTGACTCGGTGTAATAAGCTTGTGGACTATCTTCATAGGAGTAGTCAGGATTCTGAGCATGATGGTCATTATTTGAGATCAGTGGGGTCACTGGCACCAATGCTCTATTAAGGTTCTCTTCTGCCACTGCATACTTAACTGGAATTACATTGGCAGGTGCTAGTGGTTGGTTTCCTAGAACTGGTTGTGGCCTATATGGTGCCTGTTATTGCTGTTGTGGTTGATAATATGGCTGTTGGTATTGGTTCTGATACCTACCTTATTGGTAAGGTTGCTGATAATTCTGTCTAACAGCCTGTCTATTGTATAGACAATCTTGAGCCATGTGGTTTGTGTATTTTCTCTCAATAGTGCAATATGGAGCATTCCTTTCTCTCATGTTCTGGTTGTGCAATGGGCATACATTAGCCATGTGTTCGCCTCCGCAAGTATAACACCGATTCAATGAGGTGACTCTTGGTATTGGTCTATTTTTGAACTCCTAGCTTCTTGGCAACTTGCTCTGCTATCTCATCCAGTTCAGTGGAGGCTCTAGAGGTATGACTAGTAGAATTGTCAGAGTCTTTATAGAGTTGGGATAGTCCTAGCTCCTCACCCAAGTTGTCTTCTATGTCAATGCAGGTCCGCACACACTCTTCTATGCTTCTAGGCTCTTTCAAGTACACATATGATCTTAGCTTGGTGCTTAGTAAGCCATCTAAAACAAAGCCACTTGTTTGGCTGGTGTGGGTAACTCTGGAGCAGGGCATCTTTCTAGGTACTGTCTGAATCTTCTACTTGCTAGTCACACAGTTTCTTGGGGTGTCTGCTTGAAGCTTTGGATCAAAGATGATGTGTTATGCCTGATACCACGCTTGGAAAATTCTACAATGAATTCTTCTAGCAGTTGACCTATATCACGATAGTTAGGACTACTCAGTGGTTGAAACCAAGCTAAGGTAGTGCCCTTAAGAGTCAGACCAAATGCCTCGTACTGGGTGAACAAATCCTCAACCTGTTCAGCTCTTAACACTTGTTTGAACTCGGCCACATGATCATAAGGGTCTCCTGTCCTGTCAAAATAATTCTTCATTGCCTTGATCACTTGAGTGGGTCTAAGTGTTCTTGGGTGCTCTCAGGGTCTAGGCAATGGAAAATCATGTTCATCTCTTTGTTGTCTATGTACTTGATGTCTCTCTCTTTCAGGTCTTTCATTTTCAAATCCTGATCTATTTCTACCCACAGTGTGTGCAAAACTTACCTCAGGTCTCTCTCTAGTTCTTTCTCTCTGGGCTTCATGAGCGTGGGATGATCCTACTCCTTGGAGGCCATGGAAAACATTGGATCTTGGTGGAGGGAAAATCAATTCACTCTTCCAAGTATATGCATGTCTATCATGCTTTGTTACCAAGAACATCTTCTCTGATGTGTTATCTAGGTTGACAACTTTGCCTGGTATCTCAGGATCTTTGAATTCATAGATAATGACTATGCCCAGTTGGCTAGGTTGATCTGGCTCGAATCTCCAAAAGGCTTCCTCTGTTTCTCTATTCAAGAATAGTTTTATGCTTTTGTTGTCTTGAGAGATCCAATCTGGAGTGATCACTCTCGTCAAAACTGACTTGCCTCTAGGAGTTTGGGGTCCTTGTCCTACATTTCCTTGTTCTAGGTCTCCTATCTCATTCCCAGAAATGATATTTCCAAACTCATCTGTCCTATCTGGTTGTTTGGTGACAAAATACATGGTTCCTTCCTTATCAATGTATGAACCCTCTTCGAACTTGACTACTGGGTGTTCAAGTCCCATGGGTTGATCTGGATTTTTGAGTTGGACCACTGATCGCCTCAAGCCATCCTCATAGATGCGAGCACCTAATCGGTTGGTCCGAATATATTCCAACTGTGTCTTATAGGGGCCTTCTGGTGTTTGTAAATAGGCAGTGCCTGAGTTACCTGCAGGTTTCCCCATGCTAAAAGACATTTTTGAGTCACTTGTGTCAGAGCTTAATACATAGGGATATCCACTTAGTTGTTGTGCCCAAAATTTAGCTGTATGGTTGACACTAGCCTCAGAAGATCTAATGCTTTGCCTATCCTTGCCTAGGTGTCTACCAGATCTCAGGTTCATAAGCTTTAGTTAAGAGTCCAAAATTTTCCTTGGGTATGGTTCAAAATCCTTTGGAGTTCCCTTGGGTTCTTGGTCCCACCTGAGGGTCAACTTCAAATTATCCTATCTAAAAATCAACGCATTATTCTTATAAAAAATAGTTGAGGCCGTGTAGCATTCAAAACGAGCTTTCCAACGAGCTATAGAGCTCAAAAAATAGACTTTTGATGAAAAAGTTATGTCAAATCAGGCTCCTGGGGGTCAAAACAGGAAAACATGCACTTATGGAAAAATCACGATTTTGTATGAAAATCGCGATTTTGAGAGATCATGAAAATCGCGATGCTGGGCAACCACAAAAATCACGATTTTGTGAAATCATGAAAATCGCGATGCTAAGCACTGATGAAAATTGCGATTCTGAGGGATCATGAAAATCACGATGCTGAGTAACCACAAAAATCACGATTTTGTGAAATCATGAAAATCGCGATGCTGAGCATTGATGAAAATCACGATGCTGAGCATTGATGAAAATCGCGATCCTGAACAATCCCAAAAATAGACGATTTTGAGTGAAAATCGTGAAAAACGCGATTTTGAGTGAGAATCGTGAAAAACGCGATTTTGAGTGAGAATCGTGAAAAACGCAATTTTGAGTGAGAATCATGAAAAATGCGATTTTGAGAATGATCACAAAATCACGATTTTGAATGAAAATCGTGTTTTTCTCAAAATCGTGTTTTTTGACCAGAGAATCACGATTTTGATTGAAAATCGTGTTCTGAAAATTGCGATTTTGTACCTTGGATGAAACTCGTGTTTTTTTTTGAAAATTGTGTTCTGAAAATCGTGATTTTGTACCTTGGATGAAAATTGTGTTTTTGAAAATCGTGATTTTGGAGCCACAGAGAATCGTGTTTTTGGCTGAAAATCGTGATTTTTGAAAATCACGATTTTGAGCCCACTGAAAATCGTGTCTTCTCAGAATCGTATTTTTGAGAAATTTAGAGAATCGAGATTTTGAGCACAACCCGAGAATCATGTGTTTCCCAAAATCGTGTTTTGCTAAAAATCGTGATTTGTGAAAATCGTGATTTTGAGCCCACTGAAAATCATGTTTTATCAAAGTCGTGTTTTTACTTGAAAATTGCGATTTTGCCTCAGAATCATGGTTTTCAGAAATTTAGAGAATCGTGATTTTGAGCACAACCACAGAATCCCGATTCTGAGAATGACCCCAGAATCATGTTCTTTTCAAAAGGCTTTTAGGTGGGAAATAGAAAATCATATTTTTTTGAAGAAATTTGAATTTTATGAAAATCGCGATTTTATGTCAGAATCGTGTTTTTTGGCGGGAAATTCAAATTCTTGAGCGTCGAGCATTAGCGAGCTTTGTATGTGCAGAAAATCATGAAAAAACACAAGCGCTTTCTCTCCCTTGCACTTCCTAACTCCTCCTCGCACAATAATGCATGAAAGATGGTATGAAAATGGTGAAAATGCACTAAAAAACAAGAAATTTCTATGAAGAAGAAGATGGAAGAAGATGGAGATGGTGATGATGATGAAGATGAAGAAGAAAAATCAGAAAATAAACAAAAATAACAGCTTTTTTACCTTCCACGTCGCAAATCTACGATATTACCATCACAACGCTCGTCCTCGAAGCTCTCTCCCCAGCAATGGCGCCAAAATTTGTGGTAGCTCAAGCGTAAGTACCACCTCCTTTACTTGTCAATCCACGGAGACGTGAGGACTGGTATGAAGACCACGAGCAAGTGAAGGCACAAGTGCGTAAGTGAAAGCACACAAACATTCACACACATACACACACGCGCACAAGGTAAGATCAAAGAGAGGAACAATGGAAAGCTTCGATTGCAAAAGAGTTCTCTTAAAAAGCTCTATTCTCTAACAAGCTAACCCCAAAAATGAGCTCTCTAGCTCTTTTTATAGTTTTTGGACTAGTTTTGGCCCTGACCAGACCTAGTGTCTGGCCTAGTTAAAAATTAGGTTCCAGAGCTTATTTGAGGGCTCAAACGAAGTCTAAAATTTATGAAAATTGGTAGGATGACACTTCTAATACTCCTCAAGCTCAAGGACTCCTCGCTTGAACAAAATGGAGTTACAAAAATAGAAAATGGTATTTACAATGGTTTTTAGTGATGAAAATCACTATTTTTGTAGGGGATTCTTCTGAAAATTTGACATGTACTTCTTGGAGCTCCCTACTTGCTCCTTCTTCTTGTATGTCCACTTCTTTGATGCGCTTTCATGCTTTGTGCTTGACCTTGAGTTCCAACAGACATAAAACTAGACATATTGTAGAAATAGCAAGAGGCTTTATGGATGAGAAAAATATGGCTCTTTGTTATTGGGCAATAGCTATACATAGTCTTGTATACATCATGAATAGAACTCCGATTGCTGTTGTAAACCAAGTTAGACTTGAAGAGAAGTTTACACGTAAAAAAAAAAATTTATCACATATGTAAATATTCAATTGTATTGCATATGTACATGTTCCAAAGGAGTTGAGGATGAAGCTTGATAAAAAAGCAGAAAAATGTATCTTTATTGGGAGAAAAATGGTTATAAATGCTACAACCCACTCACAGGATAGGTGAAGGTAAGCAGCGATGTGTTTGATGAAATATCAAACTTCTATGTAGATGCCAAAGAAGGAACTAATCTTGGCTCAAATGACAAAGGAAATGCTAAAAACTCAAGTGCAGAATCTCAAGTTCTGAGTGGACCAGATATGTCACCAAGCAATAGTTCCAACTCAAACCCATGGAGCAGAAGATTGCGTGGAAACTTTTAGTCTAGAAAATTCATCGACTATGTGCAAGAAAGATAAAGAAAAGTTTTTTGGTGGTGATAAAACATGTAATGGTTTTGAAGACATTGATGGAGAATAAAACAATTCAGAAAAGAGCCTTGTTGAGGAACTTGGATTGCCCTTTATGAAGACTCCATGAGTAAGAAAGGCATATGCAGATGATACAACAAGAAGAAGTGACCTTGGACCAAGAAGATCTAAAAGGATCTGTAATTTAGTGCAATGATTAACATATGATAGCTACATGGATCCTCATTGTGCTTACATGACTACGGTTATACAAGATGCTGAAGGTTCTTGTTTTGAAGATGCAATTGGAAATGCAGATTGGGAGAAAGCTATGGATGAGGAAATGGCTACACTATATGGAAAATGGAAGCTCATTCTATTGCAACAAGGAAAGAAACCCATATGGTGCAAGTGGGTTTACAAGGTGAAACACAATGGTAATGGTAGCATAAGCAGGTATAAAGCTCGATTGGTGGCAAAAGTATATGCACATACATATGGCACTAATTATGAATAAATATTTAGCCCTGTAGCTAAAATGGTCACTGTCAGAGCACTTGTTGCATTAGCTACAAAAAAAGGATGTAATTATGCTTTCTTACATGGTGAGTTGGAGGAAGAAGTATATATGGGCCAACCACAAGGATATGAGGATTCAAAGGACCCAAAATATGTTTGCAGGTTGTAGAGGGCTTTGTATGGGCTTAAACAAGCCCCTCGTGCTTAGCATTCAAGGATTGCAGATTATTTAATCACCATTGGATTTTCTATGTGTGATGCAGAAAAGTCATTATATGCAAGGAAGGGTGATGATGGCATCATGATTGTGGATTTTTATGTTGATGTCTTGATTGTAGGGGGTTATAATGAAGAAAGCATTAAAGAGGTTAAAAAACTCCTTATGCAAGAATTCAACATGAAAGACCTTGATGTGCTGTGCTATTTCTTGGGCATCGAGTTTATACATACAGAAACAGGTATATGGATGTTGCAAAAGGCAATATGCCTTGAATATGGTTCAAAAGTATAATATGGCTGATTGTAAGCCAATTTTTATGCCACTGGATTAGAATATGAAGTTGGATACTACATTAGGTGAAGCATTAAAAAATGCTACTATGTATAGGAAAAGTGTGGGAAGTTCGATATATCCCACAATTACAAGCTTGATCTAAGCTACATTGTTGAACTTGAAAGTTGATTTATGCATGTTCCCAAGAAACCACATGTAGGTACTGTGAGATGCACTCTATGATATGTGATTGCTTCTTTGAATTATGCATTGTTTTATGAAGCTAGTGGAGAATTGGAGGTTCATGGATACAATACACCAATGTAGATTGGTCTTGTAGTATTCCAGATAGAAGATCTAATAGTGGCTTTCTATTCTCACTTGGGAGTGCAGCTATTACATGGAGCAGTAAGAATCAACCCACTGTTGCTTTGTCAAGAACAAAGGTTGGGTATAGAGGTGCTGTAATGTTAGCATGCCAAGCATCATAAAGTGCAAAAGCATATCATCATTTATTATGATAATCTTAATAGCATACAATTAGCATGGAATCTTGTTTTTCATGCTAGAACAAAGCATATTGAATTACATTATCATTTCATTAGGGAAAGGTACTAGCAGGTGATATTGATCTTATTTATGTGAGGACAAATGAGCAGGTTGCTGATATTTTTGATAAAGCACTTGGAGCAGAGAAGCTAAAGAAGTTTCGAAAGATACTTGGATTACAAGACATGATATTGAACTTGAGGGGTAGTGTTGAGATATCAAGCTCAACATTGATGATTGTGGATGCCATGTATCATATTTTCATTTCTCTGACATGTATAATGGTCACATTGGTATATGTCAAGGATACTTTAGTGAGCTTTACTAGATTTATCTCCTAAGAGTGATGGCATATTGTTTTGTGCCAGCTCACTCATTTGTAGACATTATGATTTTCCTTATGTATTGTTCTTTATACATTGGACTAGTCGTATTATTTTTTAAGGTCATTCTTTTATATTCTCTTTATGTAATAGAAGAAGAAGAAGAAGATCATTCTTCCTTGCCTCAATCTGTGTGTGCTCCTCTTTGAGTGTGAGAGTATATGAGTGAGCTCTCTTCCTTATCTCCTTTATCTTGACAAGTGCTAAATTTGCACAACGAATAATATTTCCATTGCACTAGGTCAAAAGTTTGCTTATCCCTTGAAATATTGGATCTCAATTGTTTTATTGTGTGTAATTTATTTTTGTTGATATCTTTTGATAGTGATGTGTGAACATACTTAGGAGTATCAGGGAACTTTTCCTCTCTTTAGGAGTCTTTTTTCCCCCTGACTTGTATATATGCCTATTACCCTAATGGGTCACCTATCTTTGTACATTCATTTGGTAATACATTCAATTTTATGTTGTTATCCAAGCTTCTTCTTCTTCTTCATTGTGCTATTCATGCACTTTCATAGACATCAAACTTCAAGAATTGGCATTAGAGTAGGTCGGCGCTTTCTCTAGGGCATCATTGTCACCCCTTTAATCAAGGCCTCCAGATGCTCTATTATAGTGCACGTGTCGGCAATTTTGTCTCGTTGGCCATATATACATACATACATGCACACACACACATACACACACACATGTCTAAAAGTTTGCTTTAGGTCTAACAAAGCTCTTCTGGGTACTTTTGTTGAATGTTTTGAGATACAATCAATTTTCTAGAGAAGGGTATTTAGTCACTGTACATGGCTAGAAGCAATGATGTATTTCGTATGTTGGATATTGAGGATAAGTGGGATGCTACTAATTATCCTCATGGGCATACATGATGCATCATGTATTGGTAGCAAAAGGACTATGGAATATTGTGCAGAGTGTTCAAAAACATCCTAGTACACTTGCAAATATAGTGATTGAAGGTGATGCAACTGGTGTTGAAGATAATGATCTTCAATTTCTTGGTTCTGCTACAGTTCTTGTTGCATCTACTCTAAATAAATTTTTTTGGAATGGCAAAGATGCACATACAAATGCATTGATAGCTTAGCCTATCAAACATGCAATGATCCCTCATACTCACTCATGGAAGACAACAAAAGATGCTTGGGATACTGTTATAACATTAGAGTAAGCAAAAATTGAGGCTCATGTTACCTCCGAAAAGAATTAGAGAGTGATCATATGAATGAAAGAGATTTGATGGGAAGATTTTTGAGAAAGATTAATGATTTGAAGGAGCAATTAATGTCTATTGATGAAATCTTGCCAAATAGTTCACTTGTGGGATTCGGGGGAACCCGTGGGTACTAGTCCCCTTCACTTGTACTTTTATTTTAATTAATACAAGTTTGGAGAGTAGGCTAAGGCTGAACTTCCTTAGCCTACTCTCCGGACTTGTATTAATTAAAAGAAAAGTACAAGTGAAGGGAACTAGTACCCACGGGATCCCCCGAATCCCACAAAGAAGGGGTAGCTTTTACAGAGTTTAGATGGCATTACAAAGAAGAGGTAGTTCACTTGTGCAGAATGTTCTTAACGATCCTCTCGATTCATATAAGAGTTTTTCTTGCACTCTTCAGCTGACGATGAAAGGAAATCCAAATTCCTTAACATTTGAAGAGTCACTCTCTATTTTGTTTGAAGAAACATTAGTCCAAGTAGAACATGTCAATTATGCATGTTGTAGATCAAGCTTTCTTAGCTAGTTAGAAGGGCAAAGGTAGATGGAGCTCATCTACTAGTAAGAAGAAATCTGCTAAGGTTGCAGAATCAAAGAAGGAAGATAAATATGAAAAGAATATAGAAAAGAGAAAACAATTTTGCAAGTACTATATGTTAGAATATGACCAATGTCTACCCCTCATGATTGTATGTACTAATGCACATTTTGTAAGGGCCCCCATTATAGGGAGAATCCAATCGTGTGTTGGAGTTAGACGTCTATAGAAGCACGCGAACAACACAAGGAAGAAGAAGAAGCTTGGAGCACAAAACACACAATACTGAATGTATTACTAGAGAATGTACAAAGATAAGTAGCCCATTAGGGCAATAGGCATATATACAAGCAGGGGGAAAAAAACCTCCTAAAGAGGGAAAAAAGTGCCCTGGTGGTCCTAGTGTGTTCACACACATGACTACCTAAATATATCAACAAATCCCCCCTGGGAGTGATGCGGTGAACAAGGAGCTGGCACTCATGTATAAGGAAGTGCCAAGCTATGTGGAAATCACTCCACAAAAGGAAGTAAGCCCAAAGCTTTGCGGAAAGCTTCAAACTTCTCCCTAGGTAGAGCCTTCGTGAAAAGGTCTGCAATGTTCTCCTGTGTGGGCACATATGCCAAGTTGATCTCCCCAGTAGAGAACCTCTCCCTGACATAGTGATAATGCACCTCAATGTGCTTAGTGCGAGCATGGAACACAGGGTTCCTTGCAACTGCCAATGCACTCTGACTGTCAGTGAAGATGGTGGTGGCAGAAGATTGACCAACACCCAAATCAGCCATAAGGCGTCTGAGCCACACACACTCAACAGTCGCTGTGAAAGCTGCCCTATACTCAACCTAACAACTGGAAGTGGCCACAGTAGGCTGCTTCTTGCTCAACCAAGATATACATGAGCTACCAAGCATGAAGCAAAAACCACTGGTGGACACACGAGTGTCATAGCAACCAACCCAATCTGAGTCAGAAAAAGCATGCAAATCTGGCGGTAGTGATCCCCCCTTGGGATAAAACAACCCAAGTAGCCGAGTACCACTCAAGTAGCGAAATATGCACTTAACCGCCTTCAATGCGTGACTCCTCGGCAATGCATAAACCTGCTCATCTGTGAGACAGCAAACTAAATATCTGGCCGAGTAATGCATAAGTAAATCAAGCATCCAACAGCCTGCTGATAGAGAACAACATCAAATGCATCTCCAGCATCATGAAGACTCAATCGTAAACCTGTCTCCATAGGAGTGGCAATAGGCTTACAGTCTTCAAGGCCAAAACGCTGCAATAATGTGTCAATATATTTCATTTGACACAAAGCCATTCCACCATCAACTTGCATAAACTGAATGCCCAAATAGTGATGCAAATGCCCCAAATCAAACATCTCAAATGAGGCATGCAAATCAGCCTTAAAATCAGCAATATGCTTCTCAATAGGACCAGTGAGTAGCATGTCATCAACATAGACAACAATTATCAGAAGCACATCATTAGCACGCTTAACATATAAGGTGATTTCAGTTGGACTGTGCATAAAACCATGTGCAACCAGATAGGCATGTATCTTCTCATACCAAGCACGTGGTGCTTGCTTTAAACCATATAATGCCTTCTTTAACCTGCACACCCGATTTTCATGCCCTTTCTAGACAAAGCCACGAGGCTGAAAAACATACACTTCTTCATGCAAGTAACCATTCAGAAATGCTGTTTTAATGTCCAACTGATGTACATTCCAACCATGATGGGCTGCAAGTGCACAAATGCTCCGAAGAGTAGTCATACGGCATGTAGGTGCAAAGGTCTCATCAAAATCAATGCCTCTTTCCTGTGCATAACCCTTTGCAACAAGCCTAGCCTTATACCTTTCAATTGTACCATCAAGTTTACGCTTCAGCTTGTATACCCACTTAGTGCCAATGGCCTTCTTGCCAGGAGGCAAGTCACATAAAGACCATGTACCATTCTTCATTATAGCATCATATTCAGATTGCATGGCAGCCATCCAATTTTCTGAATTCTGTGCTTCATCAAAAGAAACAGGCTCATTCTCATCACAGAGACTAGACACAGCCTTAACATAGCAATCTGATGCAAAGGAGGCACTATGAGAGCCTGAACGAGTACGATATGACAAAGGTGCATCTAATTTGCTGTCACGCAAAGTCTGCACCAGCCATTTTGGCATAGTTTTTGCCTGCTCAATATCAGCTCTCTCATCAACAAGTGCATCATGTAAATCTGCATCAGAAATAGAATGATCTACATCATCATATGAAATCTGCAAAGGCTGAGAAGTTGCCTCATTAGGACCAGCACGAGACTGTCCACCTGTAAAAAGAGGCATCAACGTATCATACATGTCTTTGGAGCTAACAGATGTCTCCTTAGTACATGAAAGCAATGGCTGAATAACATCTTCCACAAAGACAACACCACCGCTAACCAGAATGCGTTTAGTCTGTGGATGATACAGACAACAGCCTTTACTTTCAGAACTGTACCCAACAAAAATACATTTTACTGCCTTATCATCCAATTTTTTGCGATGTTGTTCAGGCACTAATGCATATGCCAAACAACCAAAAACACGCAGATGAGCAACAGATGGTTTGCGGTCATGCCGAGCCTCATATGGAGTGATAGACTGCAGCGCTTTAGTTGGACACCTGTTCAGTACATATGCTGCACACATGATAGCCTCAAGCCAGAAACTATGTGGTAAAGCGTGACTCTTGACCATGCACCTCGGCATCTCCATGAGTAACCTGATCTTTCGTTCAACAACTTCATTCTGTTGAGGTGTATATGTCACTGTACACTGGTGTTTTATCCCACGTTCAGCCAGAAATGCATTAAAATCAGAAGACATTTATTCCCCCCCTTGATCAGAATGAAGGGTGCCCATTTTACATGCTGACAGATTTTCAGCCAAAACCAAAAACTGTTTAAAGCACATGAACACTTCGGACTTTGCTTTGAGTGGATATACCCATGCATGCCTGGAAAAATCATCAATGAAAGTCATGAAGTAAAGGTAATTCCCAAAAGAGGGTGTCTGCATAGGACCACAGACATCACTATGTACAAGCTACAATTTATGCGTAGCCCGAACTGAACCATCTTTTGGAAAGGAGGAACGCTACATTTTGCCCAAAATACAGCCTTCACATACATGTTTTCCAGGTGCCTCAAGCTTGGGCAAAGAAGACACCATATTAGATTTCTGCAGGCGTAGCAAACTAGCAAAATTCAGATGACCAAAGCGTGCATGCCAAAGCTTTGCATCTGACAGAGCATGAGAATCATGAACTGCACATGCCGAATCATTCCCAGATCTTTCATAGTCTATGAGCTTATACAGCCCACGACATAAAATGCCAGAAGCAATAATCACATCGCCATTTGATAGATCATGAACTGTACACCTGTCATCAACGAATTTCACAACCAAGCCAATCTTGGCTAATGTAGAAACTGATAACAGATTCTTCTTGATCCGTCGCACAAATAAGGCATCTGACAAGGTGAAAGAGCTACCATCAGCAGTAGTCAGAATGATCTTACCAACTCCCATAACAAGATAAGAGGAGTTGTTGGTGCATGTGACAGTATTCCCTATAGGGGCAGGCTCGAGTGAAGAGAAGAACCTACGCTGCGATGTAATATGTTTGGTAGCCCCACTGTCAAAGTACCAAACATCTGAGTCCACTGCAGACATGCACTGCTCATGAGAAGATGGGTCAAAATTGCAAACAGTAGTAAACGCCCATTCTTCTTCCTGCACAAGATTAGCAGACTCTGTTTTTGGTGTAGAGGCTTCTGCAACAACCATTCCAGCCTCCTTTTTCTTTGCCTCTTTTGCAGCCAGTTTTGGACAGTTCTTTATGATATGATCATTCCCTTTACAGTACTTGCAAAACAATTTCTGATTTTCTGATTTCTTCTCATCTTTATCCTGGTTCTTCAAATGTGCAGCACTTGCAGATTTCTGCTTACTAGTAGAAGAGCTCCATTTTCCTTTGCCCTTCTGACTAGCCAGAAAAGCTTGATCTGTAACACACATAATGGACCTGTTCTACCTCGACTGATCTACCTGCAACAGAACAGAGACTAACTCCTCAAATGAAAAGGCATTCAGATTTCCTTTCATCATCAATCGAAGAGTAGAAGCAAAACTCTGATATGAATCAGGAAGACCATTCATAACAGTCTGCACAAGTAAGCTCTCTGGTATAACCTCATCAGCAGAAATCAACTGTTCCTTCAAATCTTTGATCTTCATTAGGAAACTGTCCATAGAATCACCTTCATTCATGTGCTCACTCTCCAATTGTTTTTGGAGCTATGCAACACGAGCCTCATTCCTAGCTTGGTACAATGTGGTAAGTGTATCCCAAGCATCCCTAGCTGTTCTGCAAGAGTGAATATGAGGAATAATGGTACGTTTGATAGACAAAGCTATCAATGCATGTGCCTGGGCATCTCTGCCATCCCAACGAATTTTCTCTACAATAGGTGCAACAGAAACATCAGCACGAATAGGAATCTGCAGAATATCATCTTCGACACCATCTTCATCAGCTCCAACACCTGTATTTGTAGTACTTGTCGTTACAAGTGTAACAGGACGTCTTTCAACACCCTGAACAATGTTCCAAAATCCTTTTGCAACCAAAACATGTTGCATCATATAAGCCCATAATGGGTAGTTGGTACCATCCAACTTATCCTCAACAGCCAACATACAGAATACATCACTGCTTTCAGCCATGGCCGGTGACTAAAATACCTTGATGCAGAAAATTGACTGTATCTCAAAAAGTTGAACAGAACTGCCCAGACAAGTTCTGCTAGGCCTGTAGAAGACTTTGAGATGCTTAAACTGGCGAACAGAAATTGGTATATACCTTTTGTACAAAAAGATGAAATAGCTTGCACAAGCGTTGCGATAGTGTGTTCGAAGGCCGAAACGAGCTCAGATTGTGATTTCGGTGCCACAAGGCGAAGCTGTTTTGATCTTGGAAACACGCTAAGTATGCTCACCAAAATTCGTGCGATTCTGAGACTGCAAACGGAGGAGTGTCGACGGCGCCCTAGATGAAGTGACAACCTGCTCTGATACCAATTGTTGGAGTTAGACGTCTGTAGAAGCACGCGAACAACACAAGGAAGAAGAAGAAGCTTGGAGCACAAAACACACAATACTGAATGTATTACTAGAGAATGTACAAAGATAAGTAGCCCATTAGGGTAATAGGCATATATACAAGCCAGGGGAAAAAAACCTCCTAAAGAGGGAAAAAAGTGCCCCGGTGGTCCTAGTGTGTTCACACACATCACTACCTAAATATATCAACAACGTGCATTACCCAATTTATGGGAATCCCAACTTGCATGTTGGATGAAGGTTGAATTGGACCATGTAAGGTATTGTAAGGAAAGGGAGTTACCAATGTCCTCAATTATGGGGTTTGGGATAGTGGGGAGCAGCCTCCACTCGGGTCCATGGGGCTAGTGAGCCCCCTAGTTGGGGGTCCTAGGGGCTTGAACTAGCCTAAGCCCACGTATGGAGGTTACGAGGGTGATTGTTGCCCACATTCTATCACCCATGTATAGCTGTCCATAGAAGGCCATATATATCCATTAGCCTATATATACATGACCTTTGCACTACCCCATATATCAAATTGAGACAACATGCCTTTACCTTGTTATTCTCTATCTAGAGTTATCTAGATAACCATTTAAGCTCTACCTTGAGACAACACGGGTGGACAATGCCATCATCTTTGTACTTGCTTTTAGTAGCATTTTTTTGAAATTCTAATATATCTTTTATCTTCTCTCCTAGTGCTCCTATGTTCTCTTATGTAACTACTTTCTTGCATGATATTATAGCCCTAAGGTTCAAATAGCTTGAGAAGTATCACTATTTCAGCCTACTACTAGATTATCTAAGTAACTACATGATGTCTTCATCATCAAACACTGGTCTCAGTGATCCAATTAATGTTAAGGCTGCACCTACTCGAATTTGTCCCCCTGCATTCACTGAAAGGAAGTTGGATGGAACCAAATATACGCTTTGGAAGTTCAAAATTTCTATAATTTAGGACTCATTCAGATTAATTGACATTGTCATGGGACAAATGAGATTGGATTGAGAGGGGGCCAGCGGTCTCCTGGTGGAGGTCCGAGGGTTGCACCCCTGACGTGATGATAAAGAGATTTTTCCATGGAATATTCCCTATCAAAGTAAAAAATTGTTTATATTTGTTAGCTCGATTGAACTTGCCTAAATTGCATATGGGGATATGTGGGTGGTGATTGCCCATATTGTACGACCCATGTATAGCCATCTGCAAAAGGCCACATCTCTCCATTAGCCTATATATACATGACCTCTGCACTACCTTAGATATTGAATTGAGCAAGCATACCTCTACCTTGTAACTCTCTATTTAGAGTTGTCTAGATTAACATTCAAGCTCTATCTTGAGAGCGCACGGGTGGACAATGACATCATATTTATACTTGTTGTTAGTAGAATTTTTTTGAAACTCTACTATATGTGTTATCTTCTTTGATAGTGCTCATGTGTTCTCTTGCATAAATGATTTCTTACACTATAAGGCAAATGATCATGTCAAGAGTTATCCCAAACCAGCTACAAAAGAGGCAAAGTAAAAAGAGGTTGGAATGGTTGTTGTAGAGGCCTCTACACCTAAAATACAGTCTTCTAATCCTATTCAAAATAAAAAGTGGACATCTACTAATATTTGCAGCTATGACCCATCTTCTCTCGAGCAATGTATGTATGCATTGCACTTAGATGTTAGTACTTTGATAATGGTGCAACCAAAAATATTACCTCATAGGGCTATATCTTCACTTCACTTGATCATGCTCCTATAGGGAATACTATCACATGTGCTAAAAGAATCTCTTACCCTATAGTGGGAGTTGTAAAGATCATTATGACTACTAATAATGGTAATTCTTTCACAGTGTGAAATGCCTTATATGTGCAAGGGATCAAGAAAAATATGTTATCAATTTTTGCAATATCTAAGATTGGCTTGGTCGTCAAATTTGTTGATGATAGATCAACAATTCATGATATCTCGAATGGTGATGTTATCATTGCTTCTAACATTTTATGTCATGGGCTTTATAAGCTCATAGATTATGCAAAATTTGAGAATGTTTTAGCATCTATATATGATTCTTAGGCTATTTTTGATGTAAAGCTTTGACACGCACACTTTGGTTATCTGAATTTTGCTAGTTTGCTGTGCCTTTAGAAATTTGAAATGGTGTCCTCTTTGCCCAAAGTTGAGGCACCCCATAAATCATGTATGTGAAGGATATATTTTGGGTAAAATGCACCACTCTTCCTTCCCAAAAGATGGTTCACTTAGAGCTTCACATAATGACACATTGCTGCCTCTTTTTATAGGTGGACAATCAAATGCTGGTACAAGTGAGGCAATTTAGTAGCCTTTACAAATGATGATGTAGATCATTCCATTTATAATTTAATTTTAATGATGCACTTGTTGATGAGAGGGATGATACAAAACATGCAAAGACTATGCCTAAATATTGGTGTAGACTTTGATAGATAGAAAATAAGATGCACCTTTGTCATATCATACTTGTTGAAGCTCTCACAGTGCTTCCTTTGCATCATATTGTTATGTAATGGCTGCCTCTAGCGCTTATGATGAGAATGAGTAGAACAAAATTTAGAAAATTGGATGGCTGCTATGCAATCATAATATGATGCTATTACAAAGAATGGTACTTGGTCTTTATGTGACTTGCCTCCAAACAAAAATTCCATTGATAGTAAATGGTGTGCAAACTAAAATGTAAGTAGGCTAGAAGAATTGATAGATATAAGGCTAAACTTGTTGACATAGGTTATGCTCAAGAGAAAGACATTGATTTTGATAAGAATTTTCTCCTACATGCCAAATGACCATTGTTTGTAGCATTTGTGCACATGTAGCTCATCATGGTTGGAATGTACATCAGTTGGATATTAAAAATACATCGATGAAGGGTGATTTACACAAAGAAGTTGTATGTAGTTGAAACCCATGGTTTTGTGTAGAAAAGGCATGAAAAAATATGCAAGTTAAAAAATACATTATATGGTTTGAAGCAAGCACCACATGCTTGGTATGAAAATATATATTCCTACTTTGCAGCACATAGATTTGAGAACAATCCAACTAAAAGCATGTTATATGTTAAACGTGCAAGTGATGTACTTCTGATCATTATTGTCTATGTTGATGTTATGCTTGTCATTGGTCATAATAAGAAGCATATTGTTGAACTTAAGTCTAATTTGTATGCCTCTTTTAACATGTCAAAATTGGGGCATTTAGTGTGCCCCTAATTAATAAAAAAATCCTTAATAGGCCTAGGCTAGAAACCGACTGAGGGGGTTAAGGATTCTTCCAACCTTGAGTTTTGTGCTCTAATAAGTGTTTGAATGCCTAGAAGGCATGCTCCCCAAGTGTGATATGCATGCAAGTTAGATCTTTGTCTTGCCCAAGAGCTCCAATTACTTGCACACATATCAATTTTTACCTTGAAAATTCAAAAAAACTTAAACACCCTAATTTTTGGTTGAGAATGGTTGTCTATCATGATTGAGAAAGCTTACCTATTGCAATGAACAGAGGATTGATCATGGATGTCAATCATGATGGATAGGTATGCCATGATGGACACTATCATGATTGAGAAAGCTTACCTATTGCAATGAACAAAGCATTGATCATGGATGTCAATCATGATGGATAGGTATGCCATGATGGACACCTATCTATCATGTGATGGAAAGTGTCTATCATGATGGATGCCTATCTATCACGATGGATAGAGGCCCTCAGATTTTTTGTCCATCATCTATGTGTTTTTATCACGATGGATAGAAGTATTGGGAAAAATTTGTATCTATTGTGGGAGTTTCAATCACGATGGACACTTTGCCCATTGTGATGGATGACTTTTAATCACGATGGATAAGTCCGTTGTAATGGACTCCTTGTTCGTCGTGGCCTATCAATCACGATTGATATAGAAAAGTGCAAATTTTTCTACAACTTTTATATTTTTGTGATGTCTACATTATCTACATTACTATGGTGCACTCTTTTTTACCAAATGACTACTTCTACTTTCTATCATGATTGTGATGGATGCTATTTTTTCTACTTCTACATCTATTGTGATGGATGCTATTTGTCATGATAGATGGAATATGCAATTTTTTTTGCGAGTTTTATATTTTTATCATGTGCACATGATATAATCGATTATGGTGTAGTTTCTTTTGCCAAATGTCTGCTTCTATTGTCTGTCATGATTGACAGAGATCTTCATCCTGGGGTGCATGAATAGAGATTCCATACCTACTGCAACCGCTACTGTGGATGTTGGTACCTACCAAAAAGCTCAAGCAACACACAAGAATGCAGCACACACACTTTCTCTCCCTCTCTCTCTCTCTCACTCTCACAAGTGAAATGAGAACAATGAAGAGAAGGTGAGAATGTGACCAAAATTGGCAAAATTTTGCAAAGGTGGAAATGGAGGTAGGGAGGAAGTAGAGATGGTAGAGGTGATGATGAGGGAGATGAAAAAGTAAAAAAAAAAAGCATTTACCTAAGCTTCCAACATCACGTCTCTATGTCTTACCATCACACACTTGTTCTTGAAACTTTATCCCTGACAACGACACCAAATTTGGTGTCTCTCTAGCATAATAATGAGTATCAAAGTGAGGAGATCCACCTCATAAGTGTCAATCTGAGGAGACATGAGGGAGATATGAAGACTATGAGTGAATGAGTACACAAGTGTGGGAGTGAGAAGCACACCAACATGCACAAATATACACGGTAAGACAAAGAGATGGAGCAATGGAATCTTCAATTAGCTAAGAAATGAGTTTACAATGCTCTTTGTTACTTCAATGCCCAAGAATCCAACCTCAAAAATGACCTCTCTAGCTCTTTTTATAGTTTTTTGACTAGTTTTGACCCTATCTAGACCAAATGTCCAACCTTGTTAAAATCCAAGTTTCTGAGCTAATTTGGGGGCTCAAATGAGCTCTAAAAATTAAGAAAATTGGTGCATAGGTAGATCTACTCCTCAGTCTCAAGAACTCCTCTTCTTGGACAAATCGGATCTTGATTTATAAAAAATGAGATTGTCAATGTAGTGAAGTGATAAAAATCACTATTAATTACACATTTGTTTTAGAAAAAGAAACTTGGCCTAATCAGGAGATCTGCATTGATTCCCTTGTCTACTTGGTCCTGTTTAGCCTTCCCTCTGACCTTGCTCCCTTTGACTTGTTTGTCTCATGTTTCCGTGCCATGTCAGTCCAACTGGGCCTCCTTGACAACTACCAACATTTAGTCTTCTGCAATCACCATCTTTACTAAGAGTCAAAGCACATTGGCAACTGCAAGGAACCCTGTGTTCATGCTCATACAAAGCACATTGAGTTGCACTATCATTATGTGAAGGAGAGACTCTTTTTTGAAGAGATAAATTTGGCTTATGTGTCCACACAGGATAATGTTGCAAACCTTTTCATAAAGGATTTTCCTAGGGATAATTTTAAAGCTTTTCACAAAGATTTGGGATTACTTTCTTTCGTGGATTGATTTCATTCCACATAGCTTGGCACTTCCTTATAGATGAATGCTAACTCCTTATTCATCACATCACTCCTAGGGGGGATTTGTTGATATATTTTGATAGTGATGTGTGTGAATACACTAAGGATCACCAAGACACTTTTTTTTTCTTTAGAAGGGTTTTTATGCCTGGCTTGTGTATACGCCAATTACCCTAATGAGCAAACTATCTTTTTACATCCACTTGGTAATACATTTAGTATTATGTTGTTCTACAAGGTTTTTCTTCTATTGGTATATTTTGGTAGAGATGTGTGTGAAACACTTAGGACATCCGAGAAACTTTTTTCCCTCTTTATGAGGTTTTTCCCCTAGCTTGTATATATGCCTATAACCCTAACATGTCACTAATATTTGTACATTAACTTAGCAATTCATTCAATGTTGTGTTGTTCTCCAAGCTTCTTCTTCTTTGTGCTATTCATGTGCTTGAGCAAACCTCGAACTCCAACAATTGGTATTAGAGCAGGTCATCGCTTCATCTAGGGTGTCATCAACACCCCTCTAATCACAATCTTAAAATCACATGAAAATTGGTGAGCATACTCAAGGTGATTAGGAGTTCAAAATAGCTTTGCTATGTGGCATCAAAATTTCTATCTGAGCTTGTTTCAACTTCTCAATGCACTATCACAACAACTACGTAGGAAGTTTCATCCTTTTGTGCCAAACATATATAGAGCTTTTGGTTTTCCAGTAAAAGTTCCTCAAAGTCTACTATAGGTTTGGTGGAGCTCGATAGGGTGGTTCTCTTCAACTTTTTGAGATACAATTATTTTTTTGCATCAAGGTATTTGGCCAGTGGCCATGGTTGAAAGCAATGATGTATTACATATATTGGCTATTGAGGATAAGTTGGATAGCACCAAGTACCCATGATGGGCATATATGATATATCATGTATTGATAGTAAAATGATTGTGGAATATTGTGCATGATATTGAAAAATGCCCTATTATGCCTACAAATACAGTTATTGAAGGTGATGCAGAATGGCATTGAAGATGATAATCTTCAGATTCCTGTTCATGTTGTGGTTCCTGCTGCACCTACTAGGCTTGTTGCAAAAGGTTATGCTCAAGAAAGAGGCATTCATTTTTATGAGACCTTTGCACCCACTTGTTGAATGACCATCGTTCATAGCATTTGTGCACTTGCAGATCATCATGATTGGAATGTACATCAGTCAAACGTTAAAATTGCATTTTTTAATGGTGATTTACATGAAGAAGTGTATGTATTTTAGCCTTGTGGTTTTGTGTAGAAAGGGTGTGAAAAAAGTGTGCAAGTTGAAAAAGGCATTATATGGTTTGAAGCAACCACCATGTACTTGATATGAAAAGATACATGCCTACTTGATTGCACATGGTTTTGAGAATAATCCAACTGAGAGCACCGCATATTCATGCATATGATGTACTTCTGTGCATTGTTGTGTATGTTGTTGTCATAATGCTCACTGTTCCTAATGAGAAGCATATTGCTGAATTTAAGGCTAATTTGCATGCCTCTTTTGAGATGTCACATTTGGGGCATTTGCATCATTATTTGGGCATTCAATTTATGCAAGTCGATAGAGGAATAGCTTTGTGTCAAAAAAATGTATTGAAACATTATTGCAATGTTTTGGCCTTGAAGATTGCAAACCTATTGCTACTCCTATGGAACAAGTTTACGGTTGAGTCTTCATGATGTTGGAGATGCATTTTATGTTGTTCTCTATCAGCACACTCTTGGAAGCTTGATTTATTTAAGCATAACTTGACATGATATTCACTTTTTTGTCTCTCAAATGAGCATGTTTATGCATTGCCTAGGTGTCAAACATTGGCAGGTAGTTAAGTGCATCTTTCACTAATTGAGTGGTACCTAAATAATTGGGTTGTTTTGTCCCAAGGGGGGATCATTACAACTAGATTCACATGCTTTTTTTTTAATTCAAAATGAGCTGGTTGCTATGACACTTGGGTGTCCACTAGTAGTTTTTGATTTATGCTTCATCCAACTTATCCTCAACAACCAACATACGAAATACATCACTGCTTTCAGCCATGGCCGGTGACTAAAATACCTTGATGTCAAAAATTGACTATATCTCAAAAAGTTGAATGGAAGTGCCCAAACAAGTTTTGCTAAACCTCTAGCAGACTTTGAGATGCTTATACTGGTGAACAGAAACAGGTATATACCTTTGGCACAAAAAGATGAAATAGCCTGCACAAGCATTGGGATAGTGCATTCGGAGGCCAAAACGAGCTCAGATCACGATTTCGGCACCACAAAGCAAAGATGTTTTGATATGGAAAACATGCTGAGTATGCTCACCAAAATTCGTGCAATTCTGAGACTGTAGCAAGAGAGGTGTCGACGACACCCTAGATGAAGCGGCGACCTGCTCTGATACCAATTGTTGGAGTTAGACGTCTACAGAAGCACACAAACAGCTTAAGGAAGAAGAAGAAGCTTGGAGCACAACACACAATACTGAATGTATTAATAGAGAATGTACATAGATAAGTAGCCCATTATGGCAATATGCATATATACAAGCCGAGGGAAAAAAACCTCCTAAAGAGGGAAAAAAGTGCCCCGGTAGTCCTAGAGTGTTCACACACATCACTACCTAAGTATATCAACACACAAGTGAGCTATCTGGTAAGACCATTAGATGAAATCAATTGTTCCTTCAAATCTTTGATCTTTGTCAAATAACTATCCGTAAAATCTCCTTCATTCATATGCTCACTCTCTAACTATTTTTGGAGGTAAGCAACATGATCCTCATTCTTTGCATCTAGGTTGCATTATTCATTATTTGATTATTCATGAATAACTATGGAATTTTTTGATGATCCCTTATTATTTGACCAAATTATTTCATGCCATGTCAGCTTATTCCGACAAATCCAAATAGTTTTTGCATGACAATTTAGAGATTTTTCGATTGAAGGCACTTTCGATCGATTTTTTTTTTATCGAAAATATTTTTGATCAAAAAGGTTTTTGATTGAAAATATTTTAGATTGAGAAGGTTTTAGATTGAAAATGTTTTATATTTAAACCATTTTTGATTCAAAATGTTTTAGATTGAAAACATTTTAGATTGAAAATATTTTAGATAAAAAATCTTTTAGAATGAAAATATTTTAGATAGAAAAGATTTTACATTGTATTTTATTAATCTAAAATTCTTTGAGATTTCACATGATGAGGTTGATTATTCATATTTGGAATTTTTAATTTTTTACTTATAAAAAATTGCAATATATCAAATAATGTAATAACACTTGACCATTCATCATACGATATCATCATGATACTCCACATCATAAGATTTGAATCAAAATACACATAATATAAGTACATATCTTAATTTCTAAATTAAAAATCATTCGACATTATCCACATCATAACATTTGAATTAAAATCCATATAAGATCATTGCACATATTAACTTTTGAAGTCCACATCGTCACTACCATATGAACCCATATCATAATATTTAAATTAATATTCAATTGATATCATCCACAGGATAACATTTGAATCAAAATCCATATTATAGCACTAAATATCTTAACTTTCGAAATTCACATCATCACGGCTATATCAACCCATATCAGAATCATTGAATTAACATTAAATCAACATCATCCACATCATAACATTCAAATCAAAATCCATATCATATAATTGTATACGTTAATTATTGAAATCCACATCATCACTGTACATTACAATCCATACCATCACTGCACACAACACCATAACACTTCAACTAAAAGAAAGAACTATATAATATTAACATAATATTTAAATTTAAAACCATAATAAAAGAATATGTTTGATTCACATATATATTCAATTACATCAATCCACTTCAAAATGGTCCTAAGCCATCACTCTCGGATAAGTTAAAACCATTTCCAGAGATATTTGTAAGAATTTTAAGTAACTTATCTACATCTACTATTTTGATTATATTCTTATATGTAGTAAGTTCTAATACAACCTTGAATTTATGAACCTCATTTTTATTGATGGAGGATCCTCTAAATGTACATAGCTGAGAATCATCTAAAAGGTTTAGGGTTTAGGGTAAAGGGTTTAGAGTTTAGGGTTTAGGGTTTCAAGTTTAGGGTTCAACATTTAGGGGTTAGGGTTTGGTATTTTAGGGTTTAGAGCTTAAGGACTAGAGTTTAGGGTTTTAGGATATAAGGTTTAGGGTTTAGTGTTGATGGTTTAGGATTTAGGATTTAAGATTTAGGTTTTAAGTTTTAGGGTTGAGGGTTTAGGTTTTAAGGATTTGGGTTTAGGTTTTAGGTTTAATGCTTTGGGATTAGGGTTTAGGGTATAGGGCTTAGGGTTTAGGTTTTGAGATTTAGGGTTTAGGGTTTAGGATTTGAGGTTTAGGGTTTAGGGTTGAAGGTTTAGGTTTTAGGACTTAAGGTGTTAAGAGTTTAGGGTTTAGGGTTTAAGGTTTACATTTATAGTTTAGGGTTTAAGGTTTACATTTATAGTTTAGGGCTTAGGGTTTTGGGTTTAGGATTTAGGGTTTATGGCTTAGGGTTTAGGGTTAAGGGTTTAGGGTGTAGGGTTAAGGTTCTAGGGTTTAGGCTTTATGATTTTGATCATAGGGTTTAGGGTTTAGGGTGTAGGGTATAGGGTTTAGGCTTTAGGGCTGATGGTTTAGGGTTTTATGTCTAGTTTTTAGAGGTTTAGGGTTGGTGGTTTATGATTTAGGTTGTAGAGTTTAGGGTTAAGGGTTTAGGTTTTAGGGCTTGTGGTTTTAGAGTATAGGGTTTAGAGTTTGATGTTTTTGGGTTTAGGTCTAGGGATTAGGGTTTAGGGTTTTGGGTTTGGGGTTTAGGGTTTAGGGTTAAGACGTTAAGATTTAGGGTTTAGAGTTTGGGGTTTAAGGTTTAGGGTTTAGGGTTTAGGATTTAGGGTTTATGATTTAGGGTTTAGGGTTTAGAGTTTAGGATCTAGGATTTAAGGTTTAGGGTTTAGGGTTTAGTGTTTAGGGTTTATGATTTAGGGTTCGGGGTTTGGGGTTTAGCGCTTTGAGTTTAGGGTTTAGGATTTAGGGTTGAGAATTTAGCTTCAAAGGTTTAAGGTTTAGCTAAGGTTGAGTATTGGTGTTTGGAGTTTAGGGTTTGAGAATAAGGATTTAGGTTTTAGGGTTTAGGTTTTAGGGTTTAAGGTTTAGTGTTTAAGGTTTAGGATTTAGGGTTTAGTGTTTAGGGTTTATGGTTTAGGGCTTAGAGTTTAGGGTTTAGGGTTTAGAGTTTAGGATTCTAGGGTGAAGGATTTAGGGTTTATGATTTAATGTTTAGGATTTAGGGAGTTTAGGATTTAGGGTTTAGGGTCTAGGATTTATGATTAGTGATTTAGGGTTTAGGGTTTAGTGTTTAGGATTTAGGGTTTATGGTTTAGGATCCAGGGCTTAGGGTTTAGGGTTTAGGGCTTAGAGTTTTAGGGTTTAGGGTTTGGGGTTTACGATTTGGGATTTAGATAGATGGATAGAAAAGTAGGTGAATACATACCCGACTTTTCCCATAGCCTCTGAGTAGCCATGGCTACTCCAATGCCTAAGTCTACAATAGCTATAGCTGTCACACCATTATATTTGATTGGTATCAATGTACTACCATCATCACCCTCACTATAATCTTTGACTTTATCAAGAGGGATCCCAAACAAAGATAATAGAGATTTCATCCCAAACATACTCTCAAGAACCACTACTACCCTACCGTTTGATATAAGCTTAACTCCTCAAAAAGAGAAAAAAACTAGAAGCAAGCATGAGAGATACAAAAACAAAGATAATAGAGATTGCATCCCAAACATACTCTCAAGAGCCACTACTACCCTATCGTTTGATATAAGCTTAACCCCTAAGAAATCTTATGTTCCTAATTATACGAATGATGGAGGTCCTTCCTCTATAAGTCATTACTCGCAAGAGCTTTTGAGAGAGATACAAGAGGAGAAATGGGTCAAAGAGGGCAAGAATCCCCCTCCTATTGAGGTTGTGGATGATCTTCATGATCAATTCTCTCAAGACATTCCCTCTATCTATGGAGAGAAAGAAGATGTGCGGTCAAGCGAATGACTAGACTTTGAGTCAGATTCCTTGCAAGAATTACCTCACTTCACAAGCCTATGGGAGTGTAGGTGTATTCAGATGAGATCCACCACACTCATAGTTAGAAATGATGAATCAATTCTACCAAGGAACATGGAAGTAGCGAAGAACACTAAAGTGCAGTGTCATCTCACTTTAGAGGAGCTACTTAAGATTAAAGCTGAGTTATGGAAGCATATAGCTAACCAAGTGCTCAAAGTAGCAAAGTCCCCTTGTCACGTAGGATCACATAAGACAATTCTAGAAATACCCTTGGATAAGATCGCAGATATGATTGAAGGATAAGAAGGAAATAAATATCTTCCTATCACTTACTAGGGCTATACAACAAAGGCTATTATAGATTTGGGAGTAGGAGTTGCTACCATTTCCTTAAAAAACATTCGGGAAAGCCAGCTCTAGGCCCATTAGAATGAAATTGCAAATGGTAGAGTCTCCACTTGTGGTGTTGAGTTTGAACACACATTTTCCATATGCAACTTTGGTAAGAATCATGTCTATGAGAAGATTTTTGGTAGAAATTCATGAGAGAGTTGTAGATAGTGCAGGATTGGGGGACCAAATCTTTATACTTACAAAACTTAGGTGTGACCACTAAGGCCAATCCTAAAGACTATTCTCATAGAGATATACCCTTTCAATGGAACCTAGTCCATAGAAGATTAGATGAGATGGAGTTGGTGCATTCCATAGGATCAGAATCTTCTTGGATGCATGAAGACACACATTTATGGATGTGTAAAGTTGTAGTGGAGGAAGAGAAAAGATTGAAATCTAGAAAGGTAGGTCTTAATGAGAACCCTAGATCTATTCAAGACCCAACCTATGCACCTATGACATTCCCTAATGAGGAGTTTGAACCCCACGGTTGGGCATAAATCTTAGCCATGATGGACATAGTTGTCAATGAGGAGGGGATCCCCATTGTGATGAAGACGGCTATGACATATTGGTTTTCACCATAGAATCACTCATGTTTGACCCTACTCTAAAAGAATGTGAGCCTAGCACATCTACACTTATGGAAGTTAGTGATGATTATGGAACCATTTTGTGCCTTAGAGGAAGAATATCTCTATCTAATAGAGGATAGAACTCAAGAATGTGAAACATGTAAGTCAAAGAAGAAGTTGACTATGATAGAAGAAGACAAGAGTGAGAAAAGGAAAGGGAAGAAGGAAGTAACCACACAAGAAGAAGAATAATCTTTGTTTGAAGTGCCAAACAATCTCAAGAAGTATGAGATAGAAAAAAGGAAGATCATGATAAGAATGCCTAAATGAGAAGCCTATGACAACAAAGTAAAGAATAAAATGATCATAGTGACCATAGGAGATGTCAAAGGGAAATGTACATCATAGGACATGACTTGAGTGAAGAAGAAGAGTCTGAGCTGATAGAATTGTTGAGAGAGTATCAAGACGTATTTTCCTAGAGTTATAAGGACCTAAAAGGAGTCGATCCAGATATTCTATTCTCATAGAATACCGTCCTAAGAATCTAAGCCTACCAAGAAGAAGTCTTACACATATAACAATACTTATATAGCCAAAATCAAAGAGGAAATTGATTGCATGATAGAAGCAAGTTTTATCTATGAAATTGAGCATACTGAATGACTATCCCCCATTGTGGTAGTGCCAAAAAATAATGGGAAGCTATGTGTATGCATTAACTTGAAAAAAGTTTATGCAACCACCATACGAGATAGCTATCCACTTCCTATCATCGAACATCTATTAGAACGTTGTGATCGAGATATTAGACCAAGCTGCAATCCAATTAAATGAAATCAAATAATCTCTACTGTTGATTGTGTTTCTTATTGCACATTGGTAAACGACTGATTGTTGCCCATATGAATGTAAACACATGCTTGAATGTATATATGTGAACGCGGAAGTCTCTATAGGCATTGATATTTGCTTGCATATGTGTGTACATATGTATCCCATGAATGCATGTGCATACCCGATTCAGTGTGTTAACTTGTGTATATGACCTTAGGTTATGTGTGTGAAAGTGTGGGTATGGGATTTGGTAACCAAAGCATGTATACTTGTTTGTCTTTTTGTACGTTCATTTACTTTTATGGGTGAGTACTATGCATTTGCAATGTCTTTGCATGTTAAGAACTTTGTACATGTGAATGAAATTATATTATTCTATAAGACGAAAGTAATTAAAAGTAAATTTAATAATAATAATAACTCTTTGCATATTGGAATACACGTAAGTATGTGGCAAGCATTCGTAACATGTAAAAAAAAAAAGGGCAGCTACTAAAAGAAAGGAAGTCGTGTTTTTTTTTTGGTGGAAAAGTAGCTACAATAAGAAGAAAAAGGAGGAGGAGTGTGTTGGCAATAGTCAAGGTACACAAGGACTCACAAGACAAGGAAGTCAAAGAAGGCAGTTGGAGCGAAGAGAAGGCACAAACAGACAGAGTAGTCAACGAAGATCTGGCAAGTATGCCATTATTTTTTCATGAAGCTAAAGCATATCAAAGAGATGGACACACAAGGAGAAGGAGCAAGTAGGGAGCTCGAAGATGTGTATGTCAAATCGTTAGAGGAAATCCCTACAAAAATAGTGATTTTCATCACTAAAGGCCATTGTAAATACCAATTCATATTTTTGTAGCTCCATTTTGTGCACGCCAAGGAGTCCTTGAGCTTGAGGAGCATTAGAAGTACCTACCTATCCATTTTCATATTTTTTAGACAACCTAATTTTTAAGTAGGCCAGACACTAGGTCTGGACAGGGCCAAAAGCTAGTCAAAAACTATAAAAAGAGCTAGAGAGCTCATTTTTGGGGGTAGCTTGTAATAGATTTGAACTTGTATGAGCATTTTGGAAGTAATCTAAAAGAACTCCATTGTCTCTCTCTTTGTCTTGCTGTGTGTGCGTGTGTGTGTATGTGTGTGCATGTTGGTGTGCTTCTCACTCACGCACTTGTGCCTTCACTTGCTCGAGGTCATCATACCATCCTCATGTCTTCCCGGATTGACATTAAAGGAGGTGCTACTCATCACCGAGCTACACCAAATTTTGGCGCCGTTGCTGGGGATCGAGCTTTGAGGACGAACGTGTGATGGTAAGACGTAGAGTTGAGGCGTTGGAGTCATAGGTATTTTCTCCACTTTTATCTATTTTCTTTTGTTTTTCTCATCACCATCATCTCCTTCACCATCTCCCACCTCCATCTCCATCATCGCGAAAACTTCAGTTTTTGATCATATCACCTTCTCCCCTCCATTTCCCTCATTCCACTTGTGAGAGAGAGCGAGAGAGCGATTTGTGTGCACTCTTTTTGCATGTTTCTTGAGTTTTCTTGCAGGATCTGGCTATCCCACCATCTCTAACAAGCTGCACAGGTATGGAAAAGCTCGAAACTGTCTCTGTGTCGTCGACCTTTGTCGATCGCGATCAACAGAAAAATTGCCTATTTGGTAAAATAAAGTACACCATAATGATGCACATGATGAGCACATCCTAAATGACTAAACACAGTAAAAGAATTCCGAGTTTCTCTGTCAATCGAGACCGACATGCCTGTCAATCCCGACTGACAGACGTGTCGATCGCGATCGACAGATGTGTCGATCGCGATCGATAGACCCCACGATCGACCGACTGCCATGTAGGATTCAGTCAATCGTGATTGACACTATCGATCGCGATCGACTGAAAGTTGACCATTGACACAAAAATTCGTGTTGCCACGTGTCCATCGCGATGGACAAAACCCCGATCGACTGAAATCACGGCAGAAATCTCGGAAAAAGTGTCGATTACAATTGACACCATCGATCACGATTGACAGGACTCAGGACCGACTCTGTCGATCGCGATTGACACTGTCGATTGCGACTGATGTGTCGATCGTGACCGACAGGCCCCGACAGACACCTCTGTCAATCGCGATTGACAGACCTGTCAATCGCGATTGATAGGCTTTTTCGCCCAAATTTTAGGGGTTTTTTGTTCCAAGTTTTTGGGGTAAATTTTAGGCATACTTATCAAGAAATCAGTGATTTGTGAGGTCTCTACACGTGTGTTTTGAGAAAAATCCTGTGAACTGTTAGCCCGTTTGAACCCTGTTTTAACTCCAAAACCCTGAACTGTCATAACTTACTCATACGAAATCCATTTGCGGTGATTCTTGTTTTGTTGGAAAGCTCGCGGGGAGTACAACAAAGTATTTTTAAGTGGACTATATCCAGGTGAAGAAAACTAAGGGATCTCTAGAATTGTTTTCCATAAAGACATAGTGCAAATTGATATCTGGATTGCATGAATGAAAGTGATTTGCTAAGTCATTTGAATCTAAGTCTTGAGCTAACCCTGGGAATTTTACAGGTCCATTGAGAGCACTTGAAGGCATCTAGAGCAAGGGCTTTTTGCAAGCTTGAGAACCGGATTCTTGAGCACCAAAGGGCAAAGGATCAACAAGTGAGGTTGGAATATTCTCAACTCCCTTTGTCAATTCATAGCTTAGGCTAAGTACGAGTAGTGCTAGAAGTAAGTCAGGTGACGATAGGCATCTATCAAGTGGAAGACTACCTAAGTACTCAAGTTCAAGCTAAAAACATAATCTCTATGTGATCGATACCTTTAAAGGAAAGGAACTTAATGTGGAACGATCAACTAAACAGTGGAAATTAACTTAAGTATTCTTGACGACGTGATATCAGACAAGATCATAACATGATAATCAACTAAAAAGAGTCAAGTGACTGATGCAAAAGAACTCAGCAACGAGGTTGTACCTTGGGTGAAAATTGAGATTGTTCAGTTAGGCATATGAACCTTAGATCAGGACGACATCTAGGGAGAGATAGACAGAGTCTTAGGTCTTCAGAGGCTAGTGTCAATCACACTGCTAGGTCTTGGGCCCAATAGTTGAGCCATTTTTCACATTACCCTAGCTCTGAGACTAGTGAATCAGAGATGTCTCAAGGTATGGAGAGACCTACGGGAAGTTCAGGTGTGCCATATTTGCATAGGGTAGAAGGCCCATACAAGACGCAGTTGGAGTACCTTAGGACCAACCGATTAGGTGCTAGCATCTATGAGGACGGCCTAGGAAGATCTGTGGTACAGATCAAAAACCCAGATCAATCCATTGGGCTAGAACACCCAGCTGTCAAATTTGAAAATGGAGCATACCTGGACAAAGAGGGAACCATATATGTAGTCACCAGTCACCCAGATAGGACAAACGAGTTCGGAATGTGATCCCAAAAACGGACTTAGAAGACCTAAAGCAAGGAAACATGAGTGTAGACCCTAGAACCCCTCGAGGCAAATCAGTTCTCACTAGGATTATCACACCAGAGTGGATTCCCCAAGAAAATAAGAGCATAGATCTGCTCCTGAACCGAGAGACTGATGAAGCCTTTTGGAGGTATAAATCTGATCAGCCAAATGAGGTAGGAACAATCATGATCTATGAGTTCAAAGATCTTGATAGCCCAGGCTGAGTGGCCTACTTAGATCACACTTCAGAGAGGATCTTTGTGGTTACAGAACATGATAGGCATGCTTACACTTGGAAGGGTGAATTTATTTTCCCCCAACCAAGATCTAATGTGTCCTATGGTCACCCTGAAGTTGGAACATCCCAAGCTCATGGAACTCAAAGAGATAGACATAGATATAGACCTGAGGTAAGCTTTGCCAACCCAGTGGGAAGAGCAAGAACGAGAACGGAAACAAATAGAGCAGAACTTGAGGGACTTAGAGCCCCAAGGAACCAAAGGAATGCGGATGAATGCTTTCTACCAAGACCTAGAGAGCACACGAGGACGTTGAGACCGACTCACCTAGTTAAGTCCATGAACAACTACTTCAATGGCATAGGAGACCCATATGATCATGTGGCTGAGTTTAGGCAAGTCTTGAGAGCTGAAAAAGTTGAGGACCTATTCACGCAGTATAATGCCTTTGGTCTAACCCTTAGGAACACAACCCTTACATGGTTTCAACCATTGAATGAGAGACACTTCAGGAACATAGACCAACTTCTGGAGGCATCCATTATTGAATTCTCTAAGAGTGGCATAAGGCATAACACTTCCTCACTGATTCATAGCTTCAAGCAAACCCCCCAAGAGACAGTTAGACTTGCAGGAAGAAGGTTTAGGCAATATCTAGAGAGATGTCCTATCCCTGAGTTACCCACTCCAGCCAAGCAAGTTGCTTTATTCTTGGATGGATTGCTAAGTACCAAATTGAGGTCATATGTGTACTTGAAGGACCCTAAGACTATAGAAGAGTGTGTACGCATGTGCATTGACATCGAGGATAATCCAGGGGAGGAATTAGAGCTTTCAAAAATCTACAAAGATTCAGATAGTTCTACTAGCCTCTCTTCTTTGCAATCCACATCTATTGAGAAACTCGCCGAGAAAGTAGCTTAAAAACTGGGTGTCTCTAGCAAACAAATTCCAAGATTTGCCCCAGTTAAACAGTGTTATACATGTGGAGGTGACCATATGGCAAATGCATGTCCTATTATGGCTCAACCCCAGGTGAACCCTAGTAGCCAGTATTGCACCATAGAACGGAGATACACAAATCACACAGCACAAGACTGCCCATACAATAAGCAAGCAGTTAGGCAAACCTACCCTCAACCCTATCCACAATAGGGAAGATACCAGAACCAGTACCCTCCACAGCAATATGGTAGACCACAGCAATCCTATCAACAAACCTACCAAAACCAACAAAGGCCTCAACCTGTGTTAGCTCAACAACCTCCAACCCCAGCTAATGTGATTCCTGTAAAGTATGCAGCTGCTGAGGAAAATTTGAATAGAGCCATAGTCCTAGTGACTCCATTGCTTTCAGAAAGTGACCCGAGTGATCATAGTTTTGATTCCACTCACATAGATAGTCCACAGGCTTACTACATGCAGTCTCCTGAACATGGTGAGTCCTACTATAGTGAAGAACCGAGTGAACCTAGTTGGGAGCTAGATTACACAAATGTCATGTACGCAAACCCCAACTCTAGACCTCAACCTAGACAGACACGACCCCCATTCCCTAGAGGACCATGCTATAGATGTTAAGGAGATCACCTCATTTGTGATTGCCCCATGCCTGCACCTACACAACCCCAACCAGTAACGATCCATGGCTTTTGCCCGGATTGTGGAAAGAAGCATCTCTTACGAGATTGCCCAAAGAATCCCAATAATATGCCAAAAATCACTCCTATTAACGTTATTGGGTTAGTGTTAGACTCCACAGGGAGTATGACTTCCACTACACCAGTGCAAGTGGTCACTAGAGCTCAAGCCCTGCAGTAGAACCAAAGTTTAGGCCACGAAAAAAGTGATGAGGCTAGTGAAACTGAGAGCATAACCAAGAAGAGGACTAGAGCCTAGAGAGATAGTAGAGAAAGAATGAAGAGGCAATGGGCTAAGAAGATGAGTGAACTCGAGGAAAGCCTAAGAGAAACAAAAGCCAGGATAGTTGAATTCACATCTCAAAATCCCTCTCACACTACGCCACCACCACCATTCCCATCTCCATCCAATCCAACCCCTTCCAACCCGCCTCATACGACCCCTCCACCCCCTAGAGTAGGATCAGTACTAGCAGATCCCACTCCCGAGGACCTTAACATGATGCTTAATGCATATCAGGCCAGAATCCAAGAAGGGCCAAACGTAACCGATCATGAAAAGTGTTACCCTAGAGCAGTACTAGAGCTTGAACGAACCAAAATTTGTGCTAAGATGGTAGAATTGGCTCAAACCATGTTTGAAGCCAGTCGCCTCTTTAACATCTCTAGTTCAGCTAAGACGCAGTTGCACTTTGATGGACTACTAGAAAGATTGGAGAGTTTAATTGCACAATCGGAAAAGGAACCCACCCCTCCAAATAAGGACAAGGCAAGCGAAAGGGTAAGCCTTCCCGCCCAAGAAGCTTATGTGCCCAACTCCACAGAGCCAGACAACTCTTCTTCTATGAATAGGTACACACCAGAAATCCTATGAGAGATTCAAGAAGAGAAATGGGCTAAAGAGAGTGAAGTCCCTCCTCCCATTGAACTTGTGGATGATGCACATGACCAATTCCCACAAGACATCCCATCCATTTATGAAGAGCAGGAGAGCACTCAATCTCAGGAGAGATTAGACTTTGAGTCTAACTCTTTACAAGAGCTACCCCATTTCATAGGCCCATGGGAAGCTAAATCTACTTGTATGAGAGCACCCACGATCATGGTAAGAAACGAAGACTGTCATACCTAGGAATATGGAGGTAGTAAAGAATACTAAAGTGCAGTGCAATCTCACATCAGAAGAGTTACTCAAGGCTCGGCCAAAACTGTGGAAACACGTAGCCAAACAAGTACCAGAGGTAGCTAAACCACGTTCCCATGTAGGTTCCCATAGAATAGTGCCAGAAATTCCTCTAGACAAGATAGGAGATATGAGTGAAGGTGAAGAAGGAAACACCTATCTTCCCATCACACATCAAGGATACACAACCAAGGCAATTCTCGACTCGGGTGCAGGAGTTGCAATTGCTACCACATCCCTATGGAAGGGATGGGGCAAGCTAGCACTCAGGCCAACGAGAATGAAATTGCAGATGGCTGATGGTCACATAGAAAGAACCTTAGGCTTGCTAGAAGGAATAACTCTCACTACATGCGGTGTTGAGTTTGAGCACACTTTTGCCATATGTGACTTTAGCAAAAATCATGCCTATGAGATGATTTTGGGAAGACCATTTATGCGACAGTTGCAAGTGGTACAAGATTGGGGAACCAATTCTTTGTATTTGCAACACTTAGGTGTCACGACCAAGGTTAATCTCAAAGATTACTCTCATAGAGATGTCCCTCCTATCCAATGGAATCCCATCCATAGAGCTAAAGATCATACCGAGTCAGTGCATTCCATAGGATCAGGATCCTCATGGATGCATGAAGACACACACCTATGGATGTGTAAAGTAGCAGTAGAAGAAGAGAAGAGAGAAAAAGCCAGAGAGGTAGGTGCGAAGGAAACCCATAGATCAATTCAAGACCCAGCCTATGCACCTGTAGTATTTCTCGATGAAGAATTTGAACCTCACAGCTGGGCAGAAATTTTAGCAACAATGGATGTAGCCATCCATGAGGAACAATGGACATCACTTTGTGATGAGTATGGCTATGATATTTCAGTTTTCTCCATAGAGCCAATCATGGGAGATTCAGTTTTAGAAGAATGCGAACCTAGCACTAATGCATTTGAGGATGCAAGTGACTCCGATCTAGAGTCAATCATTATGGACCCACCTTTTGCATCAGACGAAGAATACTTCTACGAAGTGGAAGGTCATCCTCAGAGATATGGAGAGCTTACAAATTATGTAAGGTTGGCCACACAAGTGACCCCTGAGAATGAAGGAAAGAAAAGAAAGAAGAGAGAAGTCACACCAGAAGGGGAAGAATCCTTGTTTGAGGTCCCTGAGAATTTTAAGAAGTATGAGATAGACGACAGGAGAGTCATGATAAGAATGCCTAAACGCGAGGCATAATCAAGAGAGGCCTATGATAAAAAAGAAACCACCAAGAAAATAGTGGTAGCCCTAGAAGAAGGAGAGGAGAGATGCACTTACATAGGACATGACCTGACAGAAGAAGAAGAGGGCGAATTGATAGCCTTGCTAAGAGAATACAGAGATGTATTCGCTTGGAGTTACAAGGATTTGAAAGGTGTAGACCCAGACATATGCTCACACACTATCCCCATGACCTCAGATGCCAAACCTTCTAAGCAAAAGCCATACACATACAATGATAATTATGCTGCCAAGATCAAAGAAGAGATATATCGTCTGGTAGAAGCTGGATTTATCTATGAAATTGAGCACACCGAGTGGGTATCCCCCATTGTAGTTGTGCCCAAGAAGAATGGAAAGCTACGCGTGTGCATTAACCTGAAGAAGGTTAATGCAGCCACTATTCGAGACAACTATCCGCTTCCTATCACTAAGCATCTACTAGAAAGAGTAGCAGGCAAGGAAGTGTACAACTTCCTTGATGGATTTTCGGGCTACAATCAGGTAGCGATTGCTCCGGAAGACCAACATAAGACAGCTTTTGCCACAGAATGGGGCATATTCGCCTTTAGGGTAATGCCATTTGGGCTAACCAATGCTCCTGCAACCTTCCAAAGATTGATGTGTCACGTGTTTAAAGAGTTCCTGAGGAAGAATTTAGAAGTCTATGTTGATGACCTCTATGCTCATTCCAACATTAGACAGACCCATATACCTGAACTCAGACAAATCTTTGATAAATGTAGGGAGTATCAAGTCTGCCTAAACCCAAAAAAGTGTGTTTTCATGGTCAGGCAAGGAGAGATTCTAGGACACATAGTGTCAAAGAATGGCATACCCACTGATGAAGAGAAAGTAAAAGCCATAGCAGAGTAACCTAGGCCAAAGAATGTCAAGGAAGTACAAGCTTTCATGGGGCATTGCGGTTATTACCGACGGTTTATACACATGTATGCCATCATAGCAAAGCCTCTGTATGGACTTTTGACTAATTTTGAGTGGACTGATGAATGTGAGAATTCCTTCAATGAGCTTAAACAACGATTATGTTCAGCACCAATCTTGACCACACCAGATTGGAATAAGCCTTTTCATGTTCATGTAGATGCATCCAATTATGCTATTGGGTGTGTACTCACACAACCTACTGGTGAAGGTAATATGGATCGTCCAATTGCCTATGCTAGTAGACAGTTAAATGCAGCTGAACGGAATTATACCACTACTAAGAGAGAAGGATTAGGCATGGTATATGTAGTTAAAAAGTTTAGACACTATTTGCTTGCAAACAAGTTTAAATTTTTTACTGATCATCAAGCACTGTTGTACTTGGTAAACAAGCCATGATATACCGGTAGATTAGTAAGATGGTTTCTCTTATTAATGCAATATGACTTTGAGGTCGTGGTGAGGAAAGGCAAGACTCACTTGAGAGCAGACCACCTCTCTAGGCTCACATCTGGAGAAGCCCCACAAGGAGTATTAGATGACCTTCCTGATGCTTACTTGTTTAATTTGGAAGTTGTACCTCAGTGGGCTAAGCCATTAGTGCCAGTATTGACATACGGGCCTAACCACCCAATCATAAACACTCAAGATAGGGAGGTAGTAAAAGCCTAGAAGTACCATATCATGGCAGGAAGCATGTACAAACAGACAGATCAAGGGATATTGGCTTGTTGTGTGGAAGAGGACGAGTACACAAAATGGTTGCAATCAGCACATGTAGGTGCATTAGAGCAACACCATTTGAGGCAAAGAACTTACAGACACTAAGGAGATTTGGAGTGCATTGGCCGACTATGGAAGCTGATGTCCAAAAGTTGTGCAAGGAATGCCCAATCTGCTGCACTAAACCACCTGTGGAACATGCCACTCTTTATCAAGTGTCTGTAGTGCCAGATTTGAGTGAACCATTAGTAACCTTCCTGAGGACGAGAACATTCCCTCAAGATATGACACTAGCCAGACAAAGAAGTCTAGAACAAGAAGCCCTAGATTACTCACTCATTGGTGATAATCTATACAAGCGTGGTAAAGATGGTTACCTGAGACTATGTGTCCATGAGAGTGAATATCTCAAGATCTTGAAAACTGCTCACCAAGGTGTAGCAGGAGGACATTTTGGACCAGATCGGGTGATCAAGGCAATACTATTTGCGGGCTTTTGGTGGCCGACCCTTCACATGGATGCACATACCTATGTGAAGAGATGTATGTTTGTCAGCGAACTCAGTATCCTATACGCAAAGATGAGATGCCTCTGAAACCTATGATGGGTGGACGTGCATTCTCTAAATGGGGAATAGACTTTGTAGGTCCTATTAATCCCCCAGCTAAGGGTTCCCATGCTAAGTATATCATGGTTGCCACAGACTATCTAACCAAGTGGGTAGAAGTAAAAGCTACCACGAAGAACGATGCTCAAACGACAACTAAGTTCTTATTTGAGAATGTATTCACAAGATACGGGCTACCTATAGAGCTAGTAAGTGATAGAGGCACCCACTTTTTGAATGAAGTTATTGAAAATCTTCTCCAAGAATTCTTGGTAGTACACAAGAAGTCTGCTCCCTATCACCCACAAGCTAATGGGCAAGCTGAAAGCACAAACAAGATTCTATGCAATGTGCTTACCAAATTAGTGAATAATAAACACTTTGATTGGGACAAACAGCTACACCATGCTGTTTGGGCATACCGGGTTGCCTATAAAACGGTACTCCAAGCCACTCCCTTTCATATGGTATTCGGTCAAAATGCAGTGCTACCATTGGACTTCTTGATACCTACACTGAAAGTAGCACAGGAGCATGAATGGACGGGTCATGAACTCTCTTCGAGGATTCTTCATCTAGAACGACTAGGTGAAACAAGACTACGAGTGGCAGCGGGAATATATGCAGCTAAGAAAAGACAGAAGGCATACTTTGATGCCCACGTTAAGGATAAAGGCTTGAAGGCAAGAGATTTAGTTTTAGTCTACACATCGAAGCAACATGCAAGAAAATTAGAGAAACGTGGCTATGGACCTATGATCATAAATAGGATCTCAACGAGTGGAGCAATACAACTGGCCACCTTAGAAGGCGATATTCTTTCGAGCTACATCAGCGGGTACATAGTCAAATTATATCAAGAACCCCTGACTAAAGATATGCTAAATCGACTCAACACTGCCAAGAAACACAAGGAAGAAGAAAAGCGAATTCGAGAAGAGGTGCAAGGAGAAGCTTTAGAACGCATCCGAAGGATGAAGTTGAGAAGGCAGGGTAAAGATCAGCCTAGGACAGATGACTATGTAGCTCAAGGATATCATGTGGCTATGTGCGAAGTCTCAAGTGTAAGCCCCCATAGAATAGTTGACCGACGTCCTTTTGTAACCTTGGAGATAGGACAAGGAAAGAGTGCAATGACTGTAAGAGCCTTGATTGACTCAGGTGCAACCACTAGTGCTGTTAAACTTTCGCACTGTTGAGAATTGAACTTAAATGTCAATCCTGTGGAAGCATATCTCATAGGATTGGGAGGCGTGGAGACCCCTTGCATGGGCGAGGTGGAACTTCCCCTCTATATTCAAGATGTTTTACTGACAGTTAAAGTACTAGTGTGTCAAGATGAGGATCTCATTGAACCTCTTGTCTTGGGTCACGACTGGATCTATGATCATGCAGTCAACCTAAACCTAAGAAGTGGACTTCTTCAGGTATGGGTCAATCAGAGTTGAATTACAATTGAGTTAGATAATGGAGCACTCAAGGAACTAGGAAAGGCACACACTCCTGGTCCTTCCAGGAGTACACATGAAGATGACCATGCTATTCTTGTCCAAAACTATGTGATGCAGAGGGATGATTATCTAAATAAAGAAGTCAAGGATACAATGGAACTCCCTTCTTTTCCAAAGGTCATCGAGATGCAGCAACCAGAGGCAGATAAAAGGCAGAAGAAGCAGACTACCTATGCTCGAAGCCAAAAGAAAGTACGAAGCAAGGTGTCCCAGCTACCAAAACAAATGTGGGTGCGGAAAGGCGAGCATCTTATTGCGGTTAAGCCACAACAACCGACTCAACTTCCTATTAGTGATCGACAACGCAACACTAATAAGAAGTCTTCCAAAAATTCTTCTGTGAAAGTGAGGTCTATCTGGATACCCAAGAAGTCGATGAAGGTTGACCCACAATCAAGAAAAATTCGGGTGCCCAAGGCTTGCTTGCGGGCTCAAATAGCTACACAAAGACCACACCCTATACAACATGGTTCACTCACTTGAACGTCTGATACCCATTCTTATACTTCATGCATGAACACATATTCACCCATGAGCACGAGTAGAGTCACTTGTAATTGGGTCCCTAAAAAGCCTCATTTCCAAGCACACACTCTCACAAAGCCCTCGAGAGTCTCCACCGAACTAAAACTGAAATCCATCCACTGTGTTTGGCTGCCCAAAGCTTGTAATAAACCCCCCGACCCCAATTGTATATTCACCGCCACCTACTAACTGCATCATTCTCACACTACATCTTTCCATTTAGCTCTTAGGACAATCCATCCACTAACCACACCCACAATCACCGAGCACTCACTGACTAACTAACATATCACTAAAACCTCATGTTAATGTTGTAACAGGGACACGTGACCACTTGGTGTCCATTTGCAATGTTAACATTCATTTGTATATTCTCACAGAACTAGTGACCAGTCCCTTCAACATGGTCGAGGCTGCAGGAACTAGCTCCCAGGCAGGCACCAACCCTCAGATTGTGGACATTGAAAGTCTTCCCATTGAGGAGGAATTGAAGGAACATCCAGTGGCATTGAGAGCATTACATGCCATACCGGTTCAGAATCCTCCACAGGGGCACACAATGTCAGTCAGCAAAAACTCACATTGGTTCAGTGATGTGACAGGACCTCTGGGAGAAGTCACTTACCTGTGGGAGGCAGAGATAGAGTTCAACGGGCGCTGGGGCAGGTATCACTTTTTCCCCAGGGAATTTGAGAGACTTCAAAATAATGAAGGGTTGAAACCGACATGGAGGAAGGCGGGACTATACGATTACTTCAAAGCCCAATTGCCAAAGCCCGACTTTCTAAGGTGCTCGTATTTGATTAGCACCCTCACTCCAAGCAAAGAGAAAAAGTGATACAACACCTTTGTCCTCCCATCTCTCACAAGGGGCAATGAGCTGAAGCGATTCAAATTGATGAACAACTTGGTGAGGGAAGCTCTCGACATGAAAGGCATGCACATTCCCACCGAGAAAGAGACTATGGTCCCCGACAACATGAAGAACAGGAATCTGACAAAACTAAAGGACATGGTGGCAATGCCACCTACTATTGCCATTCATCTTTGGATGTGCATGCAGCATTTTGCATTCCCCGATCAAGAGAAGTTCACAATGCCACCCAAGAAGATATGGTTCAGTCTATATTTAGCAGACGCCTTCGATTTGACAATCAACATGCCTCACTGGATTATTGACCGAATCTATTTGGCTCATCAACGGTGGTATAAGAAGCAAAAGTCAGTACTGTATGGATGTTGTGCTCTCACAAGGATTGTTTACAGATGCTTGGCATATGATGTGCCAGTTCAAAGGGCACTTATCTGGACCAGGGTACAAGAATTCCAACGTAGACTATCCACCGCAGGGCCTCCATCCAAGAAAATGAGAGGCACAATTTAGATGCCCTGTGCACAGGCCCGCGGTGCGACACTAACACCAGAGACAACTCCACGGCTTCCAAGGCATGTGCAACCCTTCACTATCAAATTACCAAGACATAGCATAGACGGACCAAATCTGGTGTTTCCACCTATAACAACCGACTTAGAGTTTCCTCATGGCTTTACATTGGAAGATCTAACTGATGAAGAGGTAGCCAGAATAATCAATGCTACGAATTTAGAAGTGGAGGCAGAGCAGGCAAGCGGGCAGCAAACAGTCACAGACCAACCCCATCAAGTCCAACCAGAAGTAGTCGAAGTGGATGGTGATGAAGAAGAGGAGCAAGAGGAGGAACGAGAGGGACTGTCCGACGAAGCAGAGCAGGAATATGAGCAAGAAGTTCTACAGGAACTTGATGGTGCCCCGGCTTATACAAAACAATTGAAAAAGCTGTATGATACCATCAATCGAGTTCAAGAACAATACAAACTATCCCTGGCAGCACGAAAAGCCCTCATGAACCAAATCCTTGAGGAGGAAGGAGTGGACGAGCAATACCGAGCAACCCTTGACATGATAGCTGATGCGTTGGGGGTACCTGAGACGGTGCATACCGCTCTTGCATATTCACGAAGATCGGAACGACGATACGGTAGATGCCCCCCACGATCAAGAAAACAAATGAATGTATTAGTATCACAACCCCAACACACCACATCCACAACCACGGGCACAGCTCATACCATTCATGACACTGAGGAAGCCCATACGTCCAATGCACCCCCATCACCCCCCTTACTCCCTCTCCCTCCAACTCCACCACTTTCACCTCCCACAACCAGTGAAACCACTAATGTCACCGCCTCAGGGTCTACTTCCCATACCGAAGCACAGACCATTAGTCAACCCACACAACCTACACAACCGATCACCACCTCTCTTGTTTACACTACTACTAACTCTGTAATTCTAACTGTAGCCACGGAAAACCCCATTCCCCCGATCACACTTCTTAGCGGTTCATATACACAACTACACACACCACTCTACACCTTCACCACCATCACCGTGTAAGACAATAGTTACGCAATATAACACAGGAGCAATAGCAGAGAAGATAACAGATATAGGAGAATCTCAACAATTTTCTACTAGCAGCAAGTACAAAGATGATGGCGTTGTCCACCCGTGCGCTCTCAAGGTAGAGCTTAAATGGTGATCTAGACAACTCTAGATAGGGAGATACAAGGTAGAGGTATGCTGGCTCAACTCAATGTCTTAGGTAGTGCAGAAGTCATGTATATATAGGATCATGGGTGGCCTGCCATGGACGGCTATACATGGGCGGTAGGGCGTGGGCGGCCACCGCCCGCGTAATTGCCATACACGGCTTAGACTGGTTGAACCGACCTAACAAATATAAATGATTTCTGACTCCGACAGGGAATATTCCATGGAATATTCCCTTTACCGTCGCGCCGGGGGCGCTGCCCCCGGACCCCCACCAGGGGGCCCGCTGGCCCCCTGGGACCCCCCAGCCAGGGGGCCCGCTGGCCCCCTTGGACCCCCCAGCCGGGGCTGCTCACCGCTGCCCCGGACCCCACAATTGGGGACCCTGGTAACTCCCTTTCCTTATAATATCTTACATGGTCCAATATGACCTTCATCCAACATTCAAGTTGGGATTCCCATCAATTGGGTAATGCACGCTTGGCTTCTCCTCATAAAGGGGGCCTTACAAAATGTGCATACAATCATGAGGGGTAGACATTGATCATACTCTAACACCCCCCCTCAATGTTTACCGATGATAAATCAAGTAGGTCTCGGTCCTATGCCCATCTGTTGAAGATGCTTGTTGAGCTGCTCTCTTCCAAGTGCTTTAGTGAATATGTCAGCACAATTTGCCTCTGTTGGGCAATATTCTAGCTCCACAATTTCATCTTCAATTAGCTCACGAATGTAATGGTACTGTACTTCTATGTGCTTGGTGCGAGCATGAAATACTGGGTTCTTTGCAATAGCCATACAACTTTGATTATCACACTTGAGTACAATTGGCATATTTGATGGAAAGCCTATATCTGCAAGAATTCTCCTTAACCAGACTGCCTCACAAGAAGCAAAACAAGCTGCTTTGTACTCTGCTTCAGTGGAGGAGAGTGCGAGAGTTGGTTGCTTCCTACTTACCCAAGAAAATATTCCTGAACCAAGTGAGAAACAATATCCAGAAACTGATTTTCTAGAATCACAATCTCCAGCCCAATCTGAATCACAATATCCTTGGAGTGTATCACCTGTGGTATACAAAATACCAAAATCCAAGGTTCCTGCAATGTACCTTAGAATTCGCATTCCAGCATTCCAGTGACTCTCCTTAGGTTTGTTGGAAAACCTGCTTAACACTCCAACAGCATAGCAAATGTCTGGTCTAGTGTTGCACAGAAAAATAAGACTTCCAACGAGCTTCCTATACTTCTTAGCATCTACATCAGGCATGTTATCATCCATAGATAGCTTATGATTTACCTCCATAGGTGTGCTAGTTGGTTTGCAGTCCATCATTCCAAATGCCTTGAGAATTTCTTTGGAATATTTTTGTTGTGAGATGAAAATGCCATCCTTCCTTTGCCATACTTCAATTCCCAGACAAAAATGGAGTAGACCTAAGTCTGTCATTTCAAACTCAGTTCCCAAGCTGATCCGAGTTTGATTGATGAGTTCCTGATGATCTCCTGTAATGATCAAATCATCTACATATACAATGACAACAACTAGCTTGCTATCCCTTTTCGTTACATACAAGTTAGCATCAGAAGTACTTCTTTCAAAACCCATATTTTTGAAAAAATGATCAATTCGTTGGTACCAAGCCCGTGGAGCTTGCTTAAGTCCATACAAAGCTTTCTTCAACCTGCAAACTTTATTTTCTGAATTGGGCACCTCAAAACCTGGTGGTTGAGATACATATACCTCCTCCTTGAGGTGACCATTCAAAAATGCAGATTTGACATCCATCTGGAAAATAGGCCAAGACTTTTGTGCAGCTACTGCAAGTACCGTCCGAATAGTTGTCATGCGTGCTGTTGGTGCAAAAGTTTCTTGAACATCAAATCCTTCAATCTGTGAAAAACCCTGTGCAACTAATCGTGCCTTATACTTTTCTAATGTTCCATCAGCTTTATACTTAGCTTTCCAAATCCATTTAGTACCTATTACCTTCTTCTTTGGCGGCAAGTCGACTAGATCCCATGTATCATTTTTGAGTATACTATCATACTCAGACTGCATTGCCGCTCTCCAATCTGGATCATCAATGGCTTCTTCAATGGTGGTAGGTTCCTTTATCGAACCCATGATATCTGCCATTAGAGCCATGTTAACAATGTGTTCTGAGGCTCTTCTTTGCTCCTCTATTCTCTTTGATCTTCGTAATCCATCCGATGATGATTCTGGTGCATCTACATGTGGATTGTGATCATCAAAGAGCTGTTGTGCCCACTTCGGTAGTGGCTTACGCTGTGCAGCTACAATTGGTTGGCTTTTTATTGAGGAAATTTCTCCATCAGATGTTTCCTCCTCCTCAACTTTAACCTGTCTTTTGATAGGCACAAGGTGAGATATTTCTCCGTTTGATGAGATAGTAGATTTACCTTTATCTTCTACTAAGTGTGGTCGTTCATCAAACACCACATCTCGGCTGACAAAAATCTTCCTTGCCTCAGGATCCCATAACCTGTATGCTTTAGACTCTTCACTATATCCTAGGAAGACACACTTTTTGCTTTTTGAATCCAACTTTGATCTTGTTGAATCAGGAATATGTGCATAACAGAAACAACCAAAAATTCTGAAATGCAAAACTGAAGGCTTTTTACCAGAATATGCTTCTTGAGGAGTCATCCCCTTCAGAGCTTTTGTGTAGCTTCGATTGAGGATGTAGACTGCTGTATTGACTGCTTCTGCCCAGAATGAATCAGGCATGTCTTGAGCCTTTAACATACAACGAGCCATTTCAACTACTGTCCTGTTCCTGCGCTCAACAACGCCATTTTGTTGAGGTGTATGAGCTGTGGTAAGTTGCCTTTTCACACCATGCTCCTTACAGTAATTGTTGAATTCTGTTGACAAGAATTCACCTCCTCTATCTGTTCTAAATTTCTTCAGTTTCCTTCCTGATTCACTTTCTACATACTTATGCCACGCTTTAAATTTTTCAAAAGCATCAGCCTTCTCTCGAATGAAATAAACCCACATCTTTCTACTATAATCGTCGACTAACAGCAAGAAGTAGAAAGATCCTCCTAAAGCAGGTGTAGACATTTTACCGCAGAGATCAGCATGTACCAACTCTAGAGGAGCTTGAGATCGATTGCTGGTCTCTCTTGGAAATGCCTTTCGTTGTTGCTTGCCCATCATACAAGCTTCACAAGGTTCCTGCAACTCTGAAAATGCAGGCAAATGAGCAACCATCCCTGTTCGTTGCATCTCCTTCAAAACTGCAAATCCGAGATGCCCAAATCGTTGGTGCCATAACCTGCTTACATCTTTATCTTCTGTAGCAGTTAAAGCACTTAACTCATACAAGTTATCCCGTCGTGTGCCTTTACCTACAACATTACCTGATGAATCCATGATTTCCGCACCACTCTTATTGAAGTGAACTTCGAGTCCACGATCTGTTATTGCAGAAACTGACAACAAATTTCTTTTGAGTGTAGGTACATAGAGAACATCGGATAACTTTTTCTCAACACCTGGAGAAGTGATAAAAGAGATGGTTCCAGTTCCTTCAGCTGGACACTTGGAGTCGTTTCCCACCACTACATTGATGGATTCCCGCAGAGGCACTAGGGAACTATACCAATCCTTTTTACTAGTCATATGGCGAGAAGCTCCACTGTCTAAAATCCATGGCTCATCAACACGAGCTTGAGCAGATGAACATACCTCTTCAATAGCTACCCAAAGTTCCAGCTCTGTGTTGTTTGCAGACTCTTTGTTCTTCCATGATGATTTTACAGTCCCATTCCGTTCATCAGCTTGCTTCTTTCTGCAATCCTTGATGGCATGGCCTTTCTTTTCACAATAGAAGCAACTTCCTGTGAACTTTTTCTTCTTTGGCTTCTTCTTTGATCCCTCTGAAGAGCCTTTACCTTTTGCATTTGCTGAGAATGCAGCATCAGTTGTACTTTGCCGATTCTTCAGCCGCATCTCTTCTTCTAAAAGCATGGCACAAAACTCTTCAAATGTAAGAGGAGTTGGCCTTACCTGAGTGTTAAGGGCTGTTACTAATCCATCATACTTTGCTGGAAGAACACGTACAGATCTTCGAGCTAGCTCTTCTGGTGTTATAACAACACCAACTGCAGCCAATTGATCTTGAAGATGCTTTATCCGTTTGATAAAATCTTCAGCCTTTTCAGAATCAGAATGCTTTTCATTTGCCAATTGATTTTCTAAATTCTGTATCCTAGTGTGGTTCTTGGTCTCATATTGTCGAGCCAATATGCCCCAAGCCTCATGTGCTTTAGTAGTATGTTGAACTAAAGTAAGCACAGAATCACTTACACTAGTGACAATCGCACATAATGCATCAGCATTCCGCCTCTTCCAAGCTCGTAGAAGATCTGGATCTGGCTGAATCATCAATCTTGAATTTGCTGGATCTTCAACTGGTATAGGCTCTGGATCCAATCCCATCGGTCCCATGACAGTGTCAAGTAATTCATAGGAGTCCAAAATTGCAGAAATTTTGAACTTCCAGAGTGTATAGTTGGTTCCATCCAGCTTCCCTTCAGTGAATGCAGGTGGACGAATTCGAATAGGTGCAGCATTAACATTAGGTGAAGCACCAAGACTAGTGTTCGACGATGAAGCCATCATGTAATCACTCGAATAATCTACTGATATTCTAGTCTGCTAGTAGGCTAAAATAATGATACTTCTCAAGCTATTCGAACCTTACAGCTCTGATACCATGTAAGACAATAGTTACGCAATATAACACAGGAGCAATAGCAGAGAAGATAACAGATATAGGAGAATCTCAACAATTTTCTACTAGCAGCAAGTACAAAGATGATGGCGTTGTCCACCCGTGCGCTCTCAAGGTAGAGCTTAAATGGTGATCTAGACAACTCTAGATAGGGAGATACAAGGTAGAGGTATGCTGGCTCAACTCAATGTCTTAGGTAGTGCAGAAGTCATGTATATATAGGATCATGGGTGGCCTGCCATGGACGGCTATACATGGGCGGTAGGGCGTGGGCGGCCACCGCCCGCGTAATTGCCATACACGGCTTAGACTGGTTGAACCGACCTAACAAATATAAATGATTTCTGACTCCGACAGGGAATATTCCATGGAATATTCCCTTTACCGTCGCGCCGGGGGCGCTGCCCCCGGACCCCCACCAGGGGGCCCGCTGGCCCCCTGGGACCCCCCAGCCAGGGGGCCCGCTGGCCCCCTTGGACCCCCCAGCCGGGGCTGCTCACCGCTGCCCCGGACCCCACAATTGGGGACCCTGGTAACTCCCTTTCCTTATAATATCTTACATGGTCCAATATGACCTTCATCCAACATTCAAGTTGGGATTCCCATCAATTGGGTAATGCACGCTTGGCTTCTCCTCATAAAGGGGGCCTTACAAAATGTGCATACAATCATGAGGGGTAGACATTGATCATACTCTAACACACCGCACCCACAATTCCCATGTTTACAATCACTCCCACGACTGCATCCACTTTTGATTTCATGGACATATCACCCACCTCCGCACTTCTCTCTCCCCCCATACATCCACAATCTCCCATTCCCCCACCACCAACTTCACCCTTTTTAAGCACAGCATACACGCTCCCATTCCCTTTTCCCTTCCCTTCTGCATTCAACACCTTTCCCACATCCACCCCTGTTAATAATGTATTTAATAATATGTACCAATGTATGTCTCAACTACAACAGCATTACCAACACCTAGACGCACAGCATACGAGCCTCTTCAGAGACCATGAAACGCTCCAAGCAAGATTCATTGATTTAGAGAAGGAGAAGTGGCTATTACAACAGCAGTATACTACATTGCAAGCACAACATGATCAACTAGTTGCCAATCCACCCCAGTCAGATACTGAAGAAAAACAACAACTTGATGACATGTTACACGCTCAGATCACAGACAATCTCAAGCTTCAACGCAATCTTGCCTTATTACGGAAGCACATGTCCGCAGCAGTTGAAGAAAACAAACGACTACAAAAATAGAACGAGGAAAACCTAGAAGCAGCAATGGAGGGTTCACCGCAGGAAATCGACCCAGAGAAATTCAATACTATCCCATCTAAAAATATGCAAATCATCTTGGAAACCCATGCCAACCTCCTGGAAGCCCACGCAACATTAAAAAGAGAAAGAGATGACCTACTAAAGAAACTGGCAACTCAGCAAGAGTCACCAAGCAAAGTCACAACAGCAACCGACACATCTGAAGAAGTCGCAGAACTTAGCGCAGAACTGAACTACGATGTAAAGTTCTTCAATACGAGCGTCAACCCTCTCCCCTGGTGGAACCGGAACCTGAAGAATTAGTGCCAATTGAAGTGGAGGAGACTTTTGAAGACCCATATGTTCCCATGCCAGCACCCGGAGGTAAGCAAACAGCAGAAGGAATGGACACGATTGAGATCGAAGCTCCTAAATGGATGCAAAGGTTAGAGAAGGTTGCTACAACCCATGACGAGAGAGTTGCAGTTCAGATAGCATCTATGTCACGATTGGAGGAAGTCATCATAAAATCGGATTACTTCAGAAACCTCTCCCATCATAGGTGGATTGGCACATCCGATGATTTGTATGTTCCATTTTGTGTATTAATGGCAGATTACAATGCTGATATCAAGCAACACACATCAAAAGAACCAACCTCGGCAACACAGTTTGCACCGGATGACATCCCTGCAAGTGCCACGCAGAGGAATATACATCAACCTACTTGGAAGATCCGTTTGCTCGAAACCTACCCTGAGATGGTACACACGTGGAATAGCATGCCTTTATATATCAAGTATAATCCCTGCTATTGCCGTGTCTTTCGAAGAAGGTCTTGGCCGGAGTACACAAAAACAGTGCTGACAGTCAAAGGATGTGAAAAATGGCTCAATTATGTCTACTTAGCCCCACCTAGATGCCAACCCACAGTCAACTACATGATTTCAACCATCCGACACTGGGCAGTCAGATTCAAGAATATACCAGATATCATGGCACAAATGTGCCTCAAACTTTTTGAGCTCATGCTCGTTACATTCAGGAATTTTAAGAATATCAAAGAATCTCATCTTTTGGATCTTGGATTTAATGAAGGGAATCAAGACCTTGTCCACGATATGAGCACCACACCATCCATTAACATCGTATATACGTGGCATGCTCGAATAAAGTATCTACCTGCCTGCTTCAAACAGACATTTGAAGAAATATTTATCACAGGGTTCTGGGAATATCATTCAGAGATATTCATTCCCAGACCATCTCACCTATTACAGTTATTTGCGGTGGAACAAGCTCTACATTCAGAAAAGCTACGTATGCCACATCCATAAGTTCCAGGGCCAATAGACTAGGATGCCCTATTCACTGATTTGGCCAAAGGGTTGAGAATAGCAGAACATCATTTAGCCACAGACGTTGTGGAGTACTACATCCAACGACCCACTCAACAAGGGTCTGTCAGAGACGACAGACGCGAGAGAGGGGGGGGGGGGGTGTTGGCAGTAGTCAAGGTACACAAGGACTCACAAGACAAGGAAGTCAAAGAAGGGAGTCGGAGCGAAGAGAAGGCACAAGCAGACAGAGTAGTCAACGAAGATCCGGCAAGTAGGCCATTATTTTTTCATGAAGCTAAAGCATATCAAAGAGATGGACACACAAGGAGAAGGAGCAAGTAGGGAGCTCGAAGATGTGTATGTCAAATCGTTAGAGGAAATCCCTACAAAAATAGTGATTTTCATCACTAAAGGCCATTGTAAATACCAATTCATATTTCTGTAGCTCCATTTTGTGCAAGCCAAGGAGTCCTTGAGCTTGAGAAGCATTAGAAGTACCTGCCTATCCATTTTCATATTTTTTAGACTCTGTTTGAGCCCTCAAATAGGCCCTAGAGCCTAATTTTTAACTAGGCCAGACATTAGGTCTGGACAGAGCCAAAACCTAGTCAAAAACTATAAAAAGAGCTAGAGAGCTCATTTTTGGGGGTAGCTTGTAAAAGATTTGAACTTGTATGAGCATTCTAGAAGTAATCTAAAAGAACTCCATTGTCTCTCTCTTTGTCTTGCTATGTGTGCGCGTGTGTGTGTATGTGTGTGCATGTTGGTGTGCTTCTCACTCACACACTTGTGCGTTCACTTGCTCGAGGTCATCATACCATCCTCACGTCTTCTCCGATTGACATTAAAGGAGGTGCTACTCATCATTGAGCTACAGAGTGCGCGGGGGAGTTCCTTTTTGCATGGTTGTATTGACCGGAGTTTGTGCACTGTAGCTACTTACCAATAAAGTCAACCTCTGCACCAGCTCATCAGAAAATGATTATCGAGGGAGTTTTTGATCATGATACTCTCCTCTGAAGGCTCAAGTCTAAGCCGAAGGCAAGGATCGCACTGCAGTCTTGGTGTTCTTGTTTTGTTTAGCATCGGATTTCTCTAATCACTAAGGACAGAGGTAATTCATTTTGATGCCTTGATGATCAGCGAAATTTATATGTTAAACTCTGTCTTCTGGATTACATGATTCAAACGGTTTGAGTTTGTTGAGCGTTTTGTTCACATCTACAAGAGAGTGTGACTTTCAACTACCTACTTGTTACAATAGACTTCAATAAACATGAATTTTGTTTCCCTGCTATCATTTACAATTTCAGAATGTCGTTATTCAATATATGCTTTCACCTTGTCAATAGGAGGATATCTGTACCTGTTCACATACATAGAAAAATGAAGGAAAACGTTAACATAGGTTGTAGCAGTAAAAGATGAAAATCTTGTCTTTCTGCCTATTAAGATCTTATTGTGAGCAAAGCTGCAATTTGCAAATGAAGACGAAAACAGAATTTGAGCGCTGATGACGGAACAAAACTTGAACTGCGCAAATATAGGCATGTATATTTATGTTTAAGAATCGTCATGGTTTTTTTTTCTCTCACTTGTTTGCTTTGTAAAGAATAGGTGTTTTTCTTTGTTCGGGAAACTTCCATTGCTTCTACTGTTCAGTACTCACATGTACAAGGTCTGGATTCGGTATACAAGAAAAGAAATATACTTTGTGGCAAAATATGGCTCTTAAGGATTAGAACTATTATAATCAAACTTGTGAATATGCGTTTGACTTAGAAGCTCCCACTCAACGGAATGCTCACTGCTTGAGGGTTTAGTTGACTCGAAATAATATCCATACACCACTTGATGAATTCAATGGAAGTTATGTTTCTTATGTCCGTAGGACTTTGAGATCTATTGCGAATTAGTGCTCTGAAAAACCGAAGGATTCGTTTCTCTTCTTTCACGATCTTGTGTACTTTCGTGCTTCCTTGTGTCAAGCACTATATTTCCATACTTATGAATTCATATGATCGTATGGAAAAGTATCTACGCAACCTTCCGATCCAAAGGCGTAGCTCCTACAGTCAGAGTTTAGGAAGTCAGAGTTTCCTAATCTCGTATGATTGTGATTTTTGCTCCTTCTAACACTTTATGTGTAATGAGAAGTAGTTCATGCTCATTGAGTGGTTGATCTTTTACGATGATATGTGAAATACTATCTTGGTAAATTCCCTCCTCACAAGATAATACAAAGGATCTAAATAGATCAAGGTAAACTTTTAAACTGAATCAATTTCCTCACGTTTATTAAAATGTTTCTCTCGGGGAAAAAAAAATATTGTCCCAAACATCTCCGAGTCAAAGTGACTATGGTTTCTCCCTCCTTTCTCTGAACTAAACGACAACGTGTAGCAAGAAAGGAAGTTTATAGCTTTCTTGATGGTTTCTAAGCCTACAATCAAGTAACCATTGCCCCTAAATACCAACATAAGATGGCATTTGCCACAAAGTGGGGCATCTTTGCATTTTGCATGATGCCTTTTGGGCTCACCAATGCACTTGCTACATTCTAAAGGCTGATGTGTCATGTGTTCAAGGAATTCTTGAGGAAGAACCTATAAGTCTATGTGGATGGCCTATGTGCTCATTCCCACATAAGACAAACTCACATTCCAAAGCTTAGACAGATCTTTGATAAATGTAGAGAATATCAGGTGGGCTTGAACCCAAAGGGGTGTGTTTTCATGGTTAGCCAAGGCAAGATTCTAGGACACATAGTGTCAAAGAATGGGATCTCAATGGATGAATATAAGGTTAGAACCATTACAGAGCTACCTAGACCAAAGATGTTCAAGGAAGTACAAGCTTTCATGGGATATTGTTGGCACTATTGACGTGTTATTCACATGTATCTTATAATTGCAAAACCTTTGTAAAACCTTTTGACTAACTTTGAGTAGAATGAAGTGTGCAAGACCTCTTTTAATGAGCTGAAAAGAGGAATGTGTTCAACTCCAAGATTAACAATGCCAGATTGGAATAAGCCATTTCATGTTCATGTGGATGACTCCAATTATGCTATTGGATGTGTGCTAACACAACTCATAGGTGAAGGAAACATAGATCTCCCCATTGCTTATGCAAGTAGGTAGTCGAATGTAGCACAAAGAAACTCTTGAGTGGATTTGATGTGTCACCAAGCAATAGTTTCAACTCAAATCCATGGACTGGAAGATTGTGTAAAAATCTTAGTCCAACAAATTCATTGACTACATCCAAGAAAGGTAAAGAAAAGGTTTTTGCTAATAATAAAACATCTACAGATTTTGAAGACATCAATGGAGATTAAAGGGGTTCAGAAAAGAGCCTTGATGAGGAACTTGGATTGCCTTGTGTGAAGATTTGAGGAGTAAGAAAGGCATATGCAAATGATACAATAAGGAAAGTGACCCGAGACCAAGACGATATGGAAGGATGCAGAATTCAGTACAATGATTGACATATGATAACTACATGGCTCATCATTGTGGCTACATGGCCAAGGTAATACAAGATGCTAAACCTTCTTGTTTTGAAGATTCAATTGGAAATGCAGATTGGAAGAAAGATACATATGAGGAGATGGCTAAAACTCATGGAAATGAAACATGGGAGGTGGTTCCATTTCCACGAGCAAAGAAACCGATAGGTTGCAAGTGGGTTTACAAGGCAAAGCAAAATATTGATGGTAGCATAAGCATGTATAAAGAATGATTGGTATCAAAAGGATATGCACATACATATGGCATTGATTATGAGGAAATTTTCATCCATATAGCTAAAATTTCTTTTGTCAGGGCACTTCTTGCATTAGCTACAACAAAAGGATGGATTTTGCATCAGATGGATGTGAAGAATGCCTTCTTACATGGTGAGTTGTAGGAAGAAGTATACATGAACCAACCACAAGGATATGAGGATTCAAAGCACCCATGCTATGTTTTCAAGTTGCAAAGGGCTTTGTATGGGCTTAAACATGCCCCTCATGCTTGACATGCAAGGATTGCAATTATTTAACCACCATTGGATTTTCTATGTGTGATGCACATCACTCATTATACGCAAGGAAGGGTGATGATGGCATCATGATTATGGCTATTCATGTTTTTTTTTTAATATAAAGGAAGTTCGGCAATAGCCTACTCTCCCGGACTTGAATTAAATTAAGAAACAAAGGTACAATAGAAGGGGACTAGTGCCCACGGGACCCCCCAAATCCCACAAAGCAGGGGAAGCTTGGTTGATTCCTAGGTTGCAGTACAAAGAAGGTTGATCACCCTCTCGTCGCCCTCATGCGGGACCCACTTGGGTTTGAGCTTGTTGTTGATCAAAAGGAGGACTTGGTGGTGCCTGAAGGGGGGGGATTTCTTACTGTTGACAATCCTTTTGCCAAGGAGGAATAGAGATTTTTCAATCGACCACTCCCTGGGGGGGTCGCCAAAGTTGAGAGCACACCGCTCCCGCCAAATTTTCCACAGGACTTCCCCTCTGATCGCGTTCCAGAGAGCCGCAGAGCATCCAATCGCTTCACCCAAAAGGACTTGTTTCCAGTTAAGCTGTTTCTGAACTCTGATTTTCAGTCCAACCATCTGCCAGATTCTGTAGGAGTTGGGGCAAGTAAGGAAGATGTGTGGGACATCTTCGATTGCACGGTGGCAGCGTTTGCACCACGGAGGGATCCCACAAATTTTGCTTGCCTTATGGTTAGTCCAAATTCCTCGATGAAGAATTTGCCATAAGAGGACCGACTTCTTAATCTCTATAAGTGGGTGCCAGATACCCATGAATTTCATGTCCGACCGAAGCCGCGTCCAGGGTAGGCACCACTTCTTGTTGAGGCTGATCTGGAGGTCAGTCGTTTCTTTGATGTTCGGGATTTTGAGTAGGCTATTCCCATTGTGCCATTTGAGACCACGCGCGTTCGGAGCATCTTGTCCCATGAGAAGGCGAGTTTTGTGACGATCCCAAGCGAGGCATCTGCTTTGCAAGGTGTTCCATTCTTCGTAGGAGATGTTTATGCGAGGGTCGATATCCTCGTAGTTGATCCAACTGTTGGTGTCATGTTTCCAGAGGTGTTTCCATTTTTTGAATCCTTTGCTCCATAACTTCTTGGCATTTTGAATGTTCCACGACTCCACACTCCGGATGCCATGTATCGGAAACCAGATAGAGTCGTTTTGTCTGATTCCGGCCGCCCACTTCCAGTCCTCACTGATTCTTGTGAAGCTTTTGACTTTATTCCAGCCCTTCCAAAGAGAGCAGACGAGAGTGGAGCCTTTCGGGAAGACAGGAATCGGGGAGAATAGTAGGGTCATGATGTCAAGGTTCTTCCAGTTCGGGAACCCCGTGAGGGCCAACTCATTTTTGTTTCTGAAGATCAGCTTGGCCCACGAGGCCTCCCTATTGCACCAAGCTTTAATCATCCATTTGGCTGCCAGTTTGTTAGCCATGCACCCGATGTCCAGGATGCCAAGCCCTCCGCTATCTCTAGGGCTGGTGCAGATGGCCCATTTGATTTTAGGCACCCCCCTTCTGTTATGATCACCCGTCCAAAGAAAGTTTCTGCAGATGCTATTCAGTTGGACAGGCCTTGCTCATTCGGTCTCCAGCAAGAAAGGAAATAGATGGTAGACGAGAGGAGGAACGTGTTGATAACCATCGCCCGTCCAGCGAGATTGATTTGCATGCCTCTCCAGTAATTGAGCTTGTTTTCAAGTTTGGCCAGCACCCAGTTCCATCGCTGCTCCATAGAGACGCCAAACCCCAAGGGGATTCCAAGTAGCCGAAAGATTTGGCCCTGCGGAATGATTTGACAGCCATGATCAATGAGAAGGCCAGGTTGATGTCCCACGATGGCCCTAAAGGCGGTCTTATTGTGGTTGATTTTGGATCCAGAGGCCTCACAAAAGGTATCAAGACACCTCCAGAAAGTCTCCAGGCTGGTATTATCATTGTGAACGAACGCGTTCATATCGTCGGCAAAAAGTCTCATGATGACACATACCACTTTTTCATTTCCCTAACATGTATAGTGGTCACATTGGTATATCTTAGGGACAACTTTAGTGAGCTTTACTAGATTGTACTATTCTTTATATATTGCACTAGTATTGTTGTATTAGGTCACCTTTGTATATTGTCTTTATGTAATAGAAGAAGAAGAAGAAGAAAAAGAAAATCACTCTTACTTGCCTCAACCTCTATGTGCTCCTTTCTTTGTATGTGAGAGTGTGTGAGAGCTCTCTTCCTTATATCCTTTCTCTTGACATTCTCTTAATGTAGGTAGGACACTACAACAAAAGAAATGGTAAATATATTTCCATTGAAGACCAATACTCACCTAAGCATCTCAAATTTCACAAATTTCTTAGAGCGATGGTGAGCTAACACTCCTACATGTGCTTGTAGTAATAGGCTTTGTGTTATTCATCGTCAACAGAACATGACAAGATACTTTGTATGTCTTTTTGGTATAGACTTCTCGCTAACAACTCATATAATTTTAAGTGCAACAAATCACTTTCTTCTGTGCTTATGAACTTATGTGAAGGGCCAAGATTCAAGATTGGAACTAAAGGTTGGGCCCACTTTGTAACTACTTCTAGGTTGAAGAGACATGCATCTAGAAGTTCATCAAAAACACCTTGCAAAGGTTCTCCTAAGGTAATTCGAGAAAGGTGATCAACCCATGAGTAGCTTTTACCTTTTTTGACTATCACTTCAAAGTCATGCTCCATTAGTAAGAGAAACCATCTCACTAAACATCCAATATTGCAAGGTTTATTAATCAAGTATGGTAAGTCTTGATGATCAACGAAAAACTTAAACTTGTTTCTAAAAGATAGTGTATGAAAATTTTTTAATGGTGTATATCATACCTAGTCCCTCTCATTTAATGGTTGTATAGTTCCTTTCTACCGTGTTCAAGTATCTACTAGCATACACTATAGGTAAGCCTAGATTTCCTTCAGCTATGGGTTGTGTTAGCTCCATTCAACAATGTAAATGGATTATTCCACATGAATATCGAATGTTCTATTTTAATATGGAGTTGTCAATATGGGGGTTGAGAACAAACATCTCTTAAGCCATAGAAATGAATTTTTACAGTCATCATTCCATTGACATAGTCGATTTCATCAGTTCATATCTCAAGATTGCCTAAACAAAAAATAATGAAACTTTATAAGTATATAGTGGAAAATTCACTCTAACCATACCAAGTTAAATTGGAGAAAATGATCAAGTAAACATAGAGAAATCGTTTATGCGAGATCACTAAAATAATGAAAATGTAACAGAGAACAATAGACTGAAATGATCTAAGAAGAATTGTATCAAATTATGTATGCTAATGAACATATGATACAAGGGAAATGTAGTGGACTAATCATACATATGTTGAGCTCAAGGTACACTCAATGGTATAGCTCAATAGCTCTCAATAGTGGCTCACATACCCCATGACTAAAACCACCTCTTTTTATACTAATCAATTGGATTTGAATTTTGAATTTCCCACACCTAAAAGGTTTCTTAAAATTTAGGGGTGATTTGAATTGATTCCTTCACCAAACAAGTCGGGGCTTGGCTTCCCCTAAATCCACAAGATTTCTTACTCCTTTGCTTTTACATTTATCTAAGGTAACTATGTCGAAATGACAAGCATGGGTTCACATGTAGTTCCTCATGTGAGTTGAACAAGAAGCACGAATAGTCTTGAGTATTTAGCTAAGCAATTAGGCTTGCCAAATGTACCAACATTCATGTGTTGGGATCATTTGCTTCAATCATATCTCATGCATAAATTTCAAACTATATGTACCATTCAGTTTTTCTATTACACAAAGTCCTCCCATCATCTACCAATACAAGGTGGATCAATAACCTTGAAAAAATTTGCTCTTTAATGCACCTCTACCATATGGCTCACATAAACTCCCAATAACTCAAATAAACTCAAGCATTCAAATTTGCACATTTTTTCAGTCTCCATCAAAAGTCAAGTAAAAGAAATAGGACTTCACTAATTTATCCTCTCCTTTCTTTATAGCTATCTTCATACTACTTTCACCTTTTCCAACTTTCACTAAAATAGCAAAGTTAAAGAACATCCAAAAACAACACTTTTAGTGATTTTTTTACAATAGTCAACATCTTTTCTTGAATTAAAAAATCATGGTCATTTTTGTGAATGAAAGTCCAGTATTTTGAACCCACAACCTTTGCAACATAATTCACTTGTGTTAAGACATCTCCCAATGCACGTTTTCATATTTTCTTATAGCTACAACATCATCTTATTCCTGAAATATCTGGATGACCCCCTTCAGCTGTTAAACCCATTGCTCAGTGTATACTACCTCTAAATTCATGAAACAATTTGTGTTAGTTAGCTATACACTTGAATTAGGTGTGTGCAAAAGCTTTGTGGTCGATTCATGCCAGTTTGTGATATCTAAGAAAAATGCTAAGCACCTGCATTCCCAAAATAGAAGGTTTCTTCACATTTCTAGTACATGCAAGTTACCTGTTTTGGTACAAACTTTTCGGAATGAGGTTCCAAAGTACCTATGGTTATAAATGCATTATTGTGAAGCCAAAGGAGTCTACTAAGCATCCCTAGAGTTAACTTGGTAGTTGTAGTGTAGGTCTTGTGCAAGACCAGCTTATCTATGGGCTGACCCAAACCATCTCCTCATAGTGGTATCAGAGCAACAACAAATCAACATGGGAGATGGATTTCATTCATGCATAGACAAACTGGATCGAGCTAATTTGTCAAATTGGTCACTCAAAATGGAAGCATATATTCAAGGGAGAAACCTTTATGGTTACATTTCTAGAGATGAGATGATGCCAATACTTAGACGCAAAGGAAAACCACCTCAAGAAGAACAAGAGGGGTCAACCACATGGTGCTCAAAGGATGCTCTAGCCAAGTCATATATTCTTAACTCAATATTTTATTCTTTACTTCCACACATGAAGAATTGCAAGACTTCACAAGAGACTTGGAATGCTCTTGAAGCATTCTTCTCATCAAGTACCAAGGCTAAGAAGAATCAACTTTGGATGGAGTTTACCACACCCAAGAAGATGCCCAAGCAAAGTGTGCCTGATTTTTTCACCAAGATGGACCTAGCAGATCAACTTGGGAGCATTGGAGAAGTCATTGATGAAGAGCAGATAGTAAGTCAAGTTATCAATGGATTAAAGGCAGATGAAAAATGGGAAGCTTTCACCACAACCATGTATCTATACATGGATATGCAGGTTCTTGACTTCAACACCCTCATGGGACAATTGTTCACACACAAGGCAAAGCTTATGAAGAATGGAGACAACTCAAAAGGTAATCAATCCTATGTCCTATATACAAATAAGAACAAAAGCAAAGATGGTAAATGCAAGAGTAAAAAGTTTGATGATGAAGGTAGTACCTCTCAAGCAAACTTTGCAGGTAGAGGTAGAGGATCAAGAGGAAGAGGAAGAGGAGGAAGACAAGGTAGGGGAAGATCTCAAAGATCCTTTCCATGTGTCATATATGGCTTAACTAACCACATTACTGAGAATTGTTTCAGGAACCCTATAAACCAAAAAAGGAAGAGGCTACAAGAGAGGTGGATATGGAAGCTCCAAAGGAAGATTCAACAATGAACAATGGTTACGACAATAACTCATGCAACAAGAGAAATTACCAAGGAGGATATAGAGGAAGGAGAGACTACAAAAATTATGCAGATGATCAAACTCAAGGGGACTCATTATTTCTGATGAATATGACTATGAAGCAACCTATTGGATTTGAAGATAAATCATATCAAAAACATGTATGCCTGTTAAGGAAAGCCTTATATGGATTGAAGCAAGATCCTAGAGCTTGGAATCATAGGTTGTTCACTTATTTGTACTATAAAGGATTCATGGTGAGCAAGGCAGATCCTTCCCTCTTCCAAGAACCATTCAAAGGTCATATACCTCTATGTATATGTGGATGATGTAATCATCACAGTCAATGATGAAGATGGAATCAAGAGGATCAAAACTCAGATGAAAGAAGAATTCAAGATCACTGATTTTGGGCTACTCACTTACTTCCTAGGTTTGGAAGTGATATATATATAGAGAAATGTATGGCCTTAACTAAGAGAAAGTACATTGGAGTTATGCTCTCCAAACTCAAGATAGAAAATACAAAGGTTGCAAGTACACCAATGGAGGTAAATCATAAGCTTAGTGCTCATGAAGGAGAGCTAATTGAAGATGTGACTAGTTACTAAAGCTTAGTTGGAAGCTTAAACTATGCTACTCTCACTAGAGTTGATACATGCTATGTAGTTAGTGTGCTAAGTCAATTCATGCACACTCCAAGGAAGCCTCACATGGAAGCAGCTAAAAGTATCTTAAAGTATTTGAAGGTCACAATTAATGAAGGGTTATACTACCCTTATACATCTGATTTAGATTTCAAGCTATTTTTTGATGCAGATTGGGTAGGATCCAAAGATGATAGGAGAAGCACATCATGCTATCTCACTTTTCAAATTACCAAATTGATTTCTTGGTCATCAAAGAAGCAACCTATAGTTGATGTCTATTCAACTAAAGCTGAATAAAGAGGACTTGCAAATGCAACTCAAGAAGTTATGTGGATCAAGACCTATACTCTCATTAAGGGTCAAATACAATCCCACACATATTTGGAGACAACATTAGTTCATTGCATCTTGCTGCTAACCATTATGTCAGACAGAAGATCATGAGTAAGGAGATACAACTCTCATATGTATCCACACATCAACAACGTGCAGATATGATGACAAACACATTGGATAGAAGCAAATTAAGTAAGTTCAAATCAATGATTGGTTTGCAAGAAATTATGAAGGACTGAAGACTCAAGCATCTCAAGCTTGAGGGGGAGCCATTGGTACATTGGGCAAGCCCAAGTGTTGAGCTAAATACTCAGGACTACACCTGCTTCTTCTTCAACTCACATGAGGTTTTATTCTACTGTTCCCTGTTGCATTTCCATTATTTCAGTTATATTGCATAAATAATTTCTCTATGTGTACTTGATCATTTTCTCCACTTTAACTTGACATAGTTAGAGTGAAGTGTCTACTATATACCTATAAATTTTAATTTCTTTTGGTTTAGTCAATCTTGAGATATGAACTGATGAAGTTGACTATGTCTGCACATCATCTTGTTCTTGAAATGTCAGGATGACCCCCTTGAGTTGTTTAACTCATTGCTCAATTTATATTGCCTCCAAATTCATGAAATAACTTGTGTTAGTTAGCTATATACTTGAATTAGATGTATGCAAAATACCTCTAGTCAATTCATACCAAGTTGTGAGCTCTGAGCAAAATATTGAGCACCTGCATTCCCAAAATAGACGGTTTCTTCACATTTCTAGTACATGCAAGTTATTTGTTTTGGTATAAACTTTTGGGAATGAGGTTCAAAATTACATAGTGGTTATAAATGCATTATTGTGAAGCCAAAGGAGCCTTCTAAGCATCCCTAGAGTCAACTTACTAGGTGTAGAGCAGGCCTTGTGCAACACCAGTTCATCTCTCGACTGACCCAAACCATCTCCTCACAATGAAAAATGGTGAATCGCATTGCTTCAATGATCCCAACACAAAAAAATATGAGTTGCATAGAAGATCAAGGGAATTGAGCCACTTGATCAATTCAAAATTATGCTAGTGATTCAAAACATTGTTGCTTATTCTATTATTCTTAAGTTACTGAACTTTGATTCCAAATATTCTTATAATATGTATTTATTTATCTTTGAACTATATTCTCCACAATATTCTTGTTAAGGAAAACAAAAAGATGCAAAATTCTAAAGTTGATGTTGCACAGTGTCAAGTCATTAAATCTTTGACTACCATATTCTTCAAAAGAACGTAGTCTAGAGAGAGCACCACTCTACAAAATTTGATAGCCCATGTCAAAAATAGTCTATTGATTCCTCCTTGGAATTTTTGGCTAGATAGATCAGAAACACCAAGAGATCCTCCCCCTCCCCCCTTTCAACACCATAGACTCTTTCTAATAGAGAAAAACAAGCTAAAAAGCAAATGGATCCTACGTTAAGGAGATCAAGCCATCATAAAGCTCTTCAAGTTTTGCCAATAGTTATCCCTTTTTCAAGGCAAGAAGGCCTTTGACCTTCTTTGTGACTCCTTTTTTTCCTCTACTTTATCCTTTGTTAATATATTTGAATTTGGTTTAAGAGAAAAGTAGAACAAAATAATGCTATAGATCCATAGAAAATAATTTTTGCAATTGATGTAGAGATATGTTCATCAATTTATAGAGGTGCACTTCTAGTTTTTAAATGATTGACATGAAACTATGCTTTGATATAACTTGCATAGACCATTTTGTATGGATGCGATCTCTAAAAAAATATTGAAACTTTTTTCACTTTTATATTCCAACATGATTTTGCATCTATACATCTCTTCTTTGTCATATGGTTGTAGCATAGTGGATAAAATTGATCTCTTGTTTCATAGGTCATAGGATCAAAACCTGTAATTGAGAGTTGTTTCCAGTTAATATTTTTCGCATACATTACTTGCATAGATTCCTTCATTGTGGAGGAATTTATTTTTTGAATAAAAAATGGCATGGATTTTGAATTTTGAAAGTTCTATGCTTGTTTTGATAACATAATTTCTTGCTTTGCTTTTAAACCTTTGTTAAATATATTGTTCTTGCCTTCTCTCTTCTTTCACAAATCGAATCTTGAACTTGTATGATTATGGATGTAGTAAGGAACCTAAATGTAGGACCTATGATATGGGAAGATTTTAAGCTAGAATAACAACCAAATTTCCCTTTCCTTCTTGCATGAGAGCTTAATGCTGATATGAAGTTTATTTCCACTGTCTTGCTTTCATAACAATCTCTTTTTCCATTGAAAAGAAAATGGTACTCTCCTTTCTTTGCATAGGGAAGTACCTTTTAAAGAATTTCAATTAACATACACTCCATCTACTCCATTTATAGGATAGGATATTTTTGACAACTTTGAACTTGACGTGAAAGAGGTTAGATTGTGTATGATTTTCTATTTTTGCTACTAATTGTTTTCAAAGTGAAATATGAGCATAGAAACATGATTTTGAAGATTACTTGAGGTTGGTCGGCTTGTAATCATAGGTCACCAATTCATAAAAAAACAACTCGAATGATTTTAGGTATTCTTTTATACTTACGCTCATAATTTTCTTTTTTTGGAAATACACATAGGAAGATGGTATCTAATACCAAAGAGCTACTTTAAGGTAGGAAATCCATAACAGTTACATCTAGGAAAAAGAAATTTGAATCATTGTCCACATTTATGTTGAGAGCAGTATGGGCACCCAAGGACTAACTAGACAAGGAAGCCAGCGGAGAGAGTTAGAGCGAGGTGAAGGATTAAGTAGACAAAGCAGTCGACGCAAATCTGGCAGATAGGCCCTTCAAATTTTTCCAAATCAACATCTTTATAACAGTGATTCTTATCACTAACAATCATTGTAAATACCATTTCATATTTTTGTAGCTCCATTTTGTGCAAGCCAAGGAGTCCTTGAGCTTGAGGAGCCTTAGAAGTGCCTACATATCAATATTCGTATTTTTTAGACTCCGTTTAAGCCCTCAAATTGGCCCTGGAACCTAATTTTTAACTAGGCCAGACACTAGGTCTGGACAGGGCCAAAACCTAGTCAAAAACTATAAATAGAGCTAGAGAGCTCATTTTTGAGGTTAGATTGTAATTGAAATGAACTTGTAATAGCTTTTTGAAAGTAATCTACGAACTCCATTGCTTCTCACTCTTTGTCTTGCCATGTGTGCGCGTGTGTGTGTATGTGTGTGCATGTTTGTGTGCTTCTCACTCACGCACTTGTGCCTCCACTTGCTCGACGTCTTCATACCATCCTCACGTCTTCCCGGATTGACATTAAAGGAGGTGCTACTCATCACTGAGCTACACCAAATTTTGGCGCCGTTGCCGGGGATCGAGCTTTGAGGACGAGCGTGTGATGGTAAGACGTAGAGTTGAGACGTTGGCGTCGTAGGTAATTTCTTTACTCTTCTTGTTTTTCTCTTCCTTACCTCATCACCATCATCACCATCATCATCCTCACCATCTCCCACCTCCATCTCCATCATCACAAAAATTTCAGTTTTTTGATCATATCTCCTTCCTTCTTTCATTTCCCTCATTCCACTTGTGAGAGAGAGCGAGAGAACGATATTGTGTGCGTTGTTTTTGCATGTTTGTTGAGTTTCTTGCAGGTTCCAGCAGCATCATCCCCTCCAGCACGTTGCGCAGGTACGGAAATGTGCAGAACTGTCTCGCAGTCGCCAGCTTCTGTCGATCGCGATTGATAGAAACGTTCATCTTTTGGTAAAACTGAGTGCACCACAGTAGACTAGAGGCCTTGCACAACACAGATCCACAAAAATTTTTGAAAAAATTGCAAAATTTCAATCCATCGCGATTGACACTGTCCATCGCGACGGACAGCCAGTCCATCGCGATTGACAGACCTCGACAGACACCAGTCCATCGCGATTGACACCTGTCCATCGCGATTGACACCAGTCCATCGCGATTGACACCAGTCCATCGCGATTGACACCAGTCCATCGCGATTGACACCTGTCCATCGCGATTGACAGCCCAGTCGATCGCGATTGACACCAGTCGATCGCGATTGACACCAGTCCATCGCGATTGACACCTGTCCATCGCGATTGACACTTGTCCATCGCGATTGACAGCACAGTCGATCGCGATTGACAGCCAATTTTGGCCAATTTTTTAGGGGTTTTTTAATTTGAAGATTTTGGCTAATTCTGGACATGGATCATGGACTCTAGAGCACATAAGGAGGCTATAGGCAAATAACCCGAGGAAAACTTGTTGCCCTGTTGGCCTGTTTGAACCCTGTTTTAATCCCTGAAGCCTGAACTGACATAACTTTCTCATACGAAATCCGTTTTGCTGTGATTCTTGTTTTGCTGTGACCATACCCCGAGGTAGGAAAACTGAGGGATCCTTGGGATTGTTTTCCATAAAGGCAAATGATAATTTGGTCTGTGAGTTACATGCATGAAAGTGGTCTATTGTGTCATTTGAATCGAAGTCTTGAGCTAACCGTGGGACTTTTACAGGTCCAGTAAGAGCACTTGAGGGCATTCTAAGCAAGAGTAAGTGCAAGCTTGGGAACACACGTCCTGGGCACACTAGGGCAACAACACAAGGAAAGAAACTCAAGGTTGGAAAATCCTCAACTCCCTTTGTCAATTCATAGCTTAAGCTAAGAACGACTAGTGCTAGGAGTAAGTCAGGGCAACGATAGGAATCAATCAAGTTGAAGACTACCTATGCACTCAAGTTCAAGATTAAACATAATCTCTTCCTGATGCGATAACCTTAAAGGAAAGAATCTAACGTGGAACGATCAACTTACAGTGCGAAAATTGGCTCAAATATTCCTGACAACGTGATTTCCGACTAGAGCATAAACATGATAATCGACTAAAAAAGAATCAAGTGACTGATACAAAAGAACTCAACAACGAGGTTGTACTTGGGAAAATTTGGGCTATTCAATTAGGCTTATGAACCTTAGATCAGGGCGACATCTAGGGAGAGATAGACAAAGTCTTAGGTCTTCAGAGGCTAGTGTCAACCACACTGCTAGGTTTTGGGCCCAGCAGTTGAGCCACCACTCATACTACCCTAGCTCTGAGACTAGTGAATCAGAGATGTCTCAAGGCATGGACCGACCTACGGGAAGTTCAGGAGTGCCATACTTACACAGGGTAGAAGGCCCGTACAAGACGCAGCTGGAATACCTTAGGACCAACCGATTAGGTGCTAGCATCTATGAGGACGGCCTAAGAAGATCCGTGGTCCAAATCAAAAATCCAGACCAATCTATTGGGCTAGAGCACCCTGCTGTCAAGTTTGAAAAGGGAGCATACCTTGATAAAGAGGGAACCATATACGTGGTCACTAGTCACCCAGAGAGGACAGATGAATTCGGGAATGTGATCCCTGAGATGGACATAGATGACCTAGAACAAGGGAACGTAGGAGTGGAACCCAGGACCCCTCGAGGGAAATCTGTTCTTACTAGAATCCTCAATCCCGAGTGGGTTCCCTAGGACAACAAGAGCATAGATCTGCTTCTGAACCGAGAGACTGACGAAGCCTTTTGGAGGTATAAATCTGATCGGCCAATTGATATAGGAACAATCATGATCTATGGGTTTAAAGATCCAGATAGCCCAGGCAGAGTGACCTATTTAGATCACGCTTCAGAAAGGATCTTTGTGGTTACCGAACATGATAGACATGCTTACACTAGGATAGGTGATTTTATTTTCCCCCAACCAAAATCTAACGTGTCCTCTGGCCACCCGGGAGCTGGAACGTCCCATGCTCATGGAGTTCAGAGAGACATAAAGAGAGACAGACCTGAGGTAAGCTTTGCCAACTCCTTGGGAAGAGGAAGAACGAGAACGGAAACAAATAGAGTGGAACTTGAGGGACATAGAGCCCAAGGGGACCGAAGAAATGCGGATGAATTCCCTCTACCAAGACCAAGAGAGCACACGAGGACTTTGAGACCGACCCAACTAGTTAAGTCCATGAAAAACTACTTCGATGGCATTGGAGATCCCTACGATCATGTGGCTGAGTTCAGGCAAGTCTTGAGAGCTGAACAAGTGGAGGATCTATTCACGCAGTACAATGCCTTTGGTCTAACCCTTAGGAACACAGCCCTTACGTGGTTTCAACCATTGAATGAGAGACAATTCAGGAGTATAGACCAACTCCTAGAGGCTTTCATTATTGAATTCTCTAAGAGTGGCATAAGACATAATACCTCCTCACTGATTCACAGCTTCAATCTTACTGTCAAGAGTTGAAATTAACTGTTAATCCTATAGAAGCATATCTCATAGGATTGGGAGGTGTGGAAACCCCTTGCATGGGCGAGGTGGAACTTCCCCTCTATATTCAAGACAAAGCAATGACAGTCAAAGTACTAGTGTGTCAAGATGAGGACCTCACTGAGCCTCTTGTCTTGGGTCAAGACTGGATCTATGATCATGTAGTCATCCTAAACCTAAGAAGTGGACTTCTTCAGGTATGGGTAAATCATAGTCGAATTATAGTTGAATTGGAAAATGAGGCACTCAAGGAACTAGGTAAGGCACGAACTCCTGGTCCTTCCAGGGGTGCACATGAAGTTGACAATGCTATTCTTGTCCAAAAATGTATGATGCAGAAAGAGGATTGTCTCAACAACGGAGTCAAGGATAAGAAGGCACTCCCTTCTGTTCCAAAGGCCAGAGGGATGCAGCAACCAAAGGCAGATCGAATACAGAAGAAGCAGAGCACTACCTATACTGGAGGCCAAAAAAAGGAGCAAAGCAGATTGTTTCAGCCGATGAAACAAGTATGGAGGCAAAAAGGCGAACACCCTATTCCGACCAGGCCAACACCACAGCCAAAACCTCTTATTAGTAATCAACAACACGACACTAATAAGAAGTCCTTCATACATTCTTCTGCGAAAGTGAAGTCTATTTGGGTACCCAAGAAGTCAATGAAGGCCAGCCCACAATCACGACAAATCTGGGTGCCTAAGGCTTGCTTGCGGGCTCAAATAGCTACACCAAGGCCAAACCCTGTACAACATGTTTCACTCACTCGAACATCTGATGCCCACTCTTACACATCACGCACGAACACACATTCTTCCATGAGCACAAGTAGAATCACTTGTAAATGGGTCCCTAAAAGCCCCATTTTTCAAGTAAATACCCCTATCACACTCTCTTGAGTCTCCACAAAGTCAAGATCAAAACCTATCCATTGCATTTGGCAACCTAAAACTTGGAATAAACCCCCGGACCCCAGTTGTAAATCCATGTCCACCTACTAACTACGTCACTCTCACACTACATCATTCCGCTTAGTTCTTAGGTCTACCCAATTCCTAACTACACACACAAGCACCGAGCACTTACTAACCCCCTAACCCCTCCCGAGCCTCATGTTAATGTTGTAACGGGGACACGGTGTCATTTTTGTGTCCATTGCAATGTTAACATTTATTCATGTATTCTCACAGAACCAACTACGAAGTTTTCAACATGGCTGAGGCGGCAGGAACTAGCTCTCAAACAGAAACGAGCCAGCAAGTGGTGGACTTAGACAGTTTACCCGTTTTGCCTGAAACAAACGAAAGACCAGAAGAATTGCAGGCCATCAAAATCATACCTATAGCGGACCCTCCCAGTGGCCATACCATGCCCGTCGGAAAAACTTCCCACTGGTTTAGTGAAGTGGCAGGACCCGTGGGAGAGGGAACATACCTATGGGAATCAGAGTTGGACTTCAATGGGAAGCAAGGTAAATACCATTTCTTTACAAGAGAATTCGAGAAGTTACAAAATGCAGAAGGTCTACGTTCGGTATGGGAGAAGGCAAGATTGAATGCATATTTCAGTGCACGGCTCCCAAAGCCTGACTTCATGCGATGCTACTATCTCATCAACACCTTGACTCCAAACAAGAACCCAAAAGGTGCAAGCTCATTTGTGATCCCATCTCTAACAAAAGGAAATGAGCTCAAGAGGTTTAGGTTATCCAACAACTTGGTGAGAGAGGCCCTAGATATGCGCGGAATGCATATTCCTACAGAGAAGGAGACCCTAGTGCCTGATTACATGAAGAATCGAAGCCTCACCAAACTCAAGGACATGGTGTCCATGACTCCTAATATTGCAATACACCTTCGCATGTGCATGCAACACTTTGCTTTTCCTGCACAAGATAGATTCACCATGCCGCCCAAAAAGATTTGGTTTAGTTTGTATCTGGCAGAGACACAGAGCCTCACCATCAACTTACCCCACTGGATAATTGATCAGATACACCTAGCTCACAAACGATGGCCGCAGAAACAGGTTTTATATGGATGCTATTCAACGGGCCCTAATGTGGAATCGTGTAGAGCAGTTTAGAGGCAGGACATCCACTGGACCCCCTTCTAAGAAGATGAGAGGTATTGTCTAAGTCCCTTGTGCTCAACCACGTGGAGCCACCCTAACACCAGACGTCACCCCTCCACCCCGAAGAGTCCGACCATTCACACTCCGACTTCCAAGACACAGCACCGATGGTTCTACCTTGATATTTCCTCCCATCCCAACCGATCTTGAATTTCCCAGTGGTGCACCTTTGGAAGAACTCACGAATGAAGATTTCAACAATTATTACAAGATGTAGAGCTGGAGACAGAAGAGGCACAACAAGTGGAGAATGTGCAAACGCAAGCAACAACCTCCCAAGTACCTGTCACCACAGTTGAAGTGGATGAAGAGGACAATGAAGAAGAAGAACAGGAGGAAGATGAGGAGGATTATGATCAAGAGCATCATGATGAGCAACCAGACGTGCCAGAACTTGTAGGTGCACCTGCATATACAGCTCAACTACAAAGGTTATACGACACAATCAAAGCAGTACAAGAAACGCATCAACTCTCTCTTGTATCAAGTCAAGCTTTGATGCAAGAAATGCTATCAGATGAGGGGGTGGACCAACATTTCATTGACACCCTCAAATTAGTGTCAGAATCTTTAAGAGTTTCGGAGGCTGTCCACACTGCAGTCCGCCAGTCCGTGAGGTATGACAAACGCAGAGTTGACACATTACCACGAGCAGGTAAGACTATCAGGATACCCGTCACAGAACAAGAAGTACCCATTGAAACCATAGCTACCCCCACCACCACCATTGACCTCTCTGCCGAAACCTTCGTTCAGACATCTCCCATCTCACCCCAGCATCCCCCATCACCACCTTCTCCACCCCCACCACCACCTCCCACCATGGAAGAAACGCCAGTCATCACCTCTACCTTCACTTATAACCCACCCTCAGTCACATCATTTTCCTTTCGAGAACCCACCTCACAAGACACCCTCTTCTCTTTCATCACCAATCCCTTGTGCACTTCAAACCTTCTATCCTCCGAACCCATAATGGGTCATCCCATAATCCCAAGTGTGGTTGGAAACCCTGCACCCACAGAAGGCACCCTATGTTTCCCAACCTATCCCCCAATACGGATACCTCCATTCCATGACCCTCACTTCCCATCTGGCCCCTACGCCTCTTTCAACCTAACCTCACCACCCCAATATCCGTCCTTTGTGGAGCAGTTCATCCGCTCTCCAATGTTTCAGAGGCACATTTCCCCGCTGTTCGCAACGACATCAATTTACACGAACACCACACTCACTTCACCTACCATACCCACCTACATGGTAGCCCCTGTACACACCACTCTGTCTGACCCAATGGACATTTCACCCACCACAGAACCTCTCCCCACGATTCCACCATCTCCCCCTCCCTTACCCCCCACCTCACCACTCACCACATCATTGGCACACACAGCATTCACTACCTCCCTCCCCAATCCCACCTCCCCTGCATTCCAAACTTTTCCCCTTGCATCTCATAATGTAAATAGCATGTTCAATACATTACTTCAGTGTGCACATCAACTACAACAAGAATACCATCAATTGGAAGAACGCAATGCTGCCCTCCAGGCAGAATCTCAACGTCTGCAAGCTAGAGTCAACACTCTTGAAGCCGATTACCAAACGCTCCTAACCGAGCATACCACCTTACAGCAGGCTCACTCCGAATTGGAATCAAAGACATCGACAGTAGATGATCAAGCAGTCAAGGAACTAGAAACAGTGCTCCAAGCGCAAATGATATCTAATGCTACACTCAGACGCAACCTTGGGCTATTAAGGAAGCATATGGCAGCAGCACTAAAAGAGAACAAGAGGCTTCAGCAACAAAACCAAGACAACTTTGAAGCGGCTATGGAAGGAACTGCAGGAGCAACCATTAGCCCTACCAAGTATAGAGTAGTCCCATCAGAAGACATTCGCATCTTACTAGAGGAGCATGCAAATTTCTTGGAGTCATATGAAAAGTTAGAGACTGAATGTGCAGACCTAAAGAAACAGATAGCCCGTGCCCCCACAGCTCAACAGGAGTCAATAATCTTGGAACGCTCCAGAAAAGAATTAGAGACCCTCCGTAAGCAGGTGGCAGAACTCAAAGCATGCCTCGCACCATATGAAAGGCCACCCTCACCCACTGAAGAACCAGAACCTGAAATAGTAGTGGAAATCCCCGTCGATGACAGCTATGAAGAGCCGTACGAGCCAATGCCAACACCCGGTGGTCGGACTACAGAGGAAGGACAAGACACTTTAGAAATTCAAGTTCCAGATTGGGTAAAAAGGGTCGAGAAAGTGGGTAAGACACATGATGATCGCGTTGCCGTGCAAATGCAATCTCTCACAAATCTGGAAGAAACTGTCCTTCGGTCTTCTTACTTTCAGAACCTATCCCACCAACGGTTAATCACAACATCAGAGTCGCAATACATGCCTTATTTTGTCTTGCTACATGATTATAATGCAGAAGTTAAAAGACATACAGGGAAGGAGCCCACATTTGCCACTCAATTTGAGCCAGAGGACTTACCGACAGATGCGCGTGCGGGCTCGATTTTCCAGCCTAATTGGCGTGCACGTCTACTAACCGATTACCCTGAGATGATGAACACCTGGGCAACCATGCCACTGTATATCAAGTATAATCCATGTTATTGCCCAATGGTACGTCGCAGATCATGGCAAGCATTTGCGATCAAGGTATGCAACAATAAAGAATGCTCGGCTTGGGTTAACTATCCATAGTTTGCTCCACCTCGAGGGACCCCAACCGTAGCCTACATGGTATCAACAATTCGGCACTGGTCTACACGTCTAAATAATGTACCCGACATAGCAGCAAAAATGTGTATGAAAATATTCGAGCTCATGACCATTGTCTTCAAAACCTTTCGGATGGTACAAGCTCCATACATCTCTGCCCCTGGATTCTCCCAAGGTAACAAGGATTTAGTCTACGACATGAGCCAGACTCCCTCGATCACTATAATCTTTGCCTGGCATGCACGAATAAAGTACTTACCCGCATGCTTCAAGCAGACATTTGAGGAAATGTTCTCTACGGGATTCTGGAAATATCATTCAGAAATTTTCATTCCCAGACCCACACATTTGCTACATCTATTCGCAGTAGAACAAGCGATCCATGTAGATCAGTTACGTCTGCCACATCCGGACATTCCAGGACCAATTGATTGGGATCGTATGATGAGAGACTTGGCCAGAGGACTACGCATACAAGAACATCAGCTTGCCACTCAGGTTGTGGAATATTACATCCAACACTCCCAGCAACAAGGGTCTGTCAGGGACGACAGACGCGAGAGAGGGGGGGGTGTTGAGAGCAGTATGGGCACCCAAGGACTGACTAGATAAGGAAGCCAGCGGAGAGAGTCAGAGCGAGGTGAAGGATTAAGTAGACAAAGCAGTCGACGCAAATCTGGCAGATAGACCCTTCAAATTTTTCCAAATCAACATCTTTATGACAGTGCTTCTTATCACTAACAATCATTGTAAATACCATTTCATATTTTTGTAGCTCCATTTTGTGCAAGCCAAGGAGTCCTTGAGCTTGAGGAGCCTTAGAAGTGCCTACATATCAATTTTCGTATTTTTTAGACTCCGTTTAAGCCCTCAAATTGGCCCTGGAACCTAATTTTTAACTAGGCCGGACACTAGGTCTGGACAGGGCCAAAACCTAGTCAAAAACTATAAATAGAGCTAGAGAGCTCATTTTTTAGGTTAGATTGTAATTGAAATGAACTTGTAATAGCTTTTTGAAAGTAATCTAAGAACTTCATTGCTTCTCACTCTTTGTCTTGCCGTGTGTGCACATGTGTGTGTATGTGTGTGCATGTTTGTGTGCTTCTCACTCACGCACTTGTGCCTCCACTTGCTCGAGGTCTTCATATCATCCTCACGTCTTCCCGGATTGACATTAAAGGAGGTGCTACTCATCACTGAGCTACAATTTACCTCAACATTAACACTCTCAATGAAAAAATTATCGGAAAACATGAAAAAAATAGATGCTAGTGTTGTGAATGAATTCAAAATTTTTGGATAGTACTAGTAGTTATGAAGTATCAAGTTTAAAAGAGAGTCTTGAGATCTTGTTCAATCAAATCAAGGAAATTCAAACATCAATGTGCAAATACGAGCATCAAGTTCAAGCATGCAAAATATAATGCGAATTGCTTTTTTTTTTTGCATAGGTGCACATTCAAATCTTCTAAATAGCATGATAAAATTTTTGACTGCTTTTTGACATTTATAAACCTCGATATTGACATCCATAAACCTCTTATATGCACCATGTTGTTTTCTAATGCACTTTTAGTATGCATGACAAGGACACAATATATGTCCATTGCTTGTGAATCAAATTGAGTTTTATCCCACACATATATTTGCACAAGAATGATTGAAAAGGAATTTTTATATGCACATGATATGTATGTGAGAAGATCACACATGCTTCACCAAAAACCCAAATACCTCTCTTATGCGGTTTTAAGTAATATGCATCTAAAGTATGGATTTAATAGGGTTATAGTTCATGACCATGCATAGATACATGTTATTGAATTATGCTACCATTCTAGATAGAAAACCATTCACTTCAATTGAGCTACAAGTTGGTGCTAAAACCAAGATGATTAGAGCCTTTATTGATTTGTGTGCTACCACTAGTGCCATCAAGTATTCCTGTGTTGTTAGGAGTCAGACATACAAGTGAATTCAATGGAAGCCTATCTCATTAAATTGGGGGAATAGAAACCCCTTGCTTAGGTGAGGGAAAGGCTCCCCTTCTCCTTCAAGACACACAACTCTTGGTTTGTCATGATGAAGATATGACAAACTGCTTCATCTGACAAACCCTTTAGCATTCGATCAAGACATGATTCATAACCATGCAGCAAGCTTAAACATTAGGAAGCAACTTCTCTAGGTGTGGATTAAAAAACACTATCTCACAATAAATTGAGGGCCCTAGTTCTCACAACCCTTCTTCTCTTGAGACCCCACTCATTGCTCGTGTGCATGAGTCTCTTTTGTATAATGAGTCATCATCTTTTGAAGGATTCATGCAAGCATTGGAGACCCCTTCTTTTCAAAAGCAAAGAGCATCCATGATGGATGGAAACCTCACTTCAAAGGACAGAGGAATGGAAGTGAGGGGAACCTAAAACGATGGAGATTATGACACTCGAAAAGGACCCAAGGGCCACTAAAGATGAAGTATGTTTGGGATGAAGAAAGGTGAGTCACCATCTATCCAATCAATGTGTCAACCAACACACTATTCCACTGAGCTCAAGGATCTAGATTCCAAGGTTCGTGGAGATCATCCATTAAGGACACATCAAATTTGGGTGCTTAAGCAACCACTAGAGGCATGCCCTAATGCTTTGAACATTTGGGTGCCAAAAGATTGCTTGTGGGATCAACATCCACATCCAATTGCCACATGGATATGCCATTCAATGAAAACCAGGTAGTATCCTCACTCTAGAAGATTGCAAAAATCTCATTCTTAACCAAAAACAAAGCCTTGTACTTCTAATTCACTAGTGGTTTGGAATTGGTGCCTAAACAACTGCACAATCAAACTCTTATTACTCACAAAATTGAGCCTAATCATGTCAAACTTCCCACATCATTCTATAAACTATCTCACCTCATAACAATTGTAAAACTAATGTTTCCAATGATCATTTTTAATTCTTAAAGAAACATGAAATCAATCACAATCCTTGTAAAATCCACCATAATCCTTGTTGTATCTAGATGGTATTTCCTTAGACGTCCTACACCATGATGAGAAAATGCATATCCCTAGAAAAGCGAGGAACTTAATACATTGAAAGCTGCACCATGTCCGTCACACAAACCCTCTTTCCACCTAGTGTTCCTAATTCCGAGGAAGTAGCACCCTTACCAGCATAACCAATATTTGAGGAAGAATATGAAGTGTGAACAACCATTGGTTGATATGTTACTATAGCAGGACAAGATGTATTCTAGATTGATAGGCCTAAATGGATCAAACAGGTTAAATAACTTGGTAAGACTCACTGTGCGTGTGTGGATGCTCAACAAGGGATCATGGATATGTTTGAAGAAAGAGTATTGAAGTCCACATACATTCAAAAGTTAGCCCCTTGATGCCTTGTATAAATTGATGCGATCCAACTCTATCCACTTTTCATGATACTTGAAGAAATATTGCAAGGAGATCCAGACCAAGACCATAGTGGGTAAACCCCTTACTTTCACAACACAATTGAACTTGAGTACCTTCCAGAGTCAGCATGACAAGGCACTAGCTTTGAGCCTAACTAGATGGTGGATCTATTGAAAGAATACCCTGAGATGCTCCAAACCTAAAACACGATGCTCTTACATATCATACATAATCCATGTTATGGACTGATTCCTAGGCACCCGAACTAGAAGTCCTTTGAAATCAAAGTCAAGAATAATAGTTTGTGTAGAGATTTTGAACTACCCTTACTTTGGAACCCCCTCAAGGAGAACCCTTGGTGGGTTACATCATGTCCACCTTCAAACATTGGGATCTATGATTAAAGTATGTACCCGACATGGCATGCCACATATTATTGATATGATGAAGACAGTCTTTCAAGTGTTTAGAGAGGTCAAATGCCCACATGTCAATGGATATGGGTGTGAATTTAGGAATTTGGATTTATTATATGATCTCAGTAGGATGCCCACTAGACAAAAGTTATATGCTTGGCACTGTTGAATTAAGTATTTACCTACGTACTATAAATAGACCTTCTACGCTGCCTTCACCACAATATTCTAGGAGTATGATTTGGAGATCTTTACTTTGAATCCAATGATCATGCTCCATCTCTTTGCATGCTAGCAAATCCAATACTTCAAGCATTACAAGACCCCATCGATACACCCTGAGCACTTGATTGGCAAAAACTAGAGGTAGACCTGGTCAGGGGTATGTGCATTGACAAACACGAGTACCCTCAAACTACTTTATAACTCCATTGATAATGCTTGTAGAAAAGAGTATGTCAAGGATGACATGTGAAAGAGGGAGAGGAGTGTTTTTGGAAGAGGCCATGGCACGAGCACAAACATAGGAACAAGCATACATAGGAGATGAGGAAGCACGTAAGAAGATGCCACATCAGTGTTTTAATGTTTTTCCAAATCTCTTTTACCCCCAATAGTGATTTTAATTACTAAATACTTATAGAAAAATTATATAATTTTTATAATGAACTACGTTTTCTCTATATCGAGGAGTACTTAAGCTTGGGACTTTAGATAGAAACCACATACAAAATTGCATAGTTTCTTGAGTGTGGTTGACCCTTTGAATTATCTTAGAAACCTTATATTTATCTATGCGAGACATTTAGATGTGAAACTGATCAAAAGATAGTAAACAAAACTATAAATAAAGCTTGTCGGCTCATATTGAGAGGTCATCTTATAGAGAAAATGAAATAATTAATTTAATTGTTACTCTTTTTGAATGAAAAGACTCCATTGATTCACTCCTTTTCTTTTCTTTGCATGTGTCTGCATGTCTTCGTGTGTCATATGCACATTTGCCTGCATCATATATATATATATATATGTGTGTGTGTGTGTGTGTGTATGTATGTGTGAATATTTATGCTCCAAAATGCAAGTAAAAATATAACATGCAAATACATAAATTCAACCACACACATATATGAATTTAAATCCACAAGCATACACTTTCCATATGCTCAAACACATTACCACACATAAATGCACACATTGAACATATCATACACATAGATCTCATAACGCAAACATATTCTTTTTTAAAAAAGACACGCATGTCCATGTATCTCTTCACAAATATAATCGCATCCATTTATGCGCTCATAAATATATATGATTTTGTTACTAAACCTTATGTAGGTATACATGCAAGTAATATGAGGAAGCATCAAATCATTTGTGCCATTGATAATGTGCAAATTCAAGTAGGCCATGCCATTGATTATTTCTAAAACATTCTCACTAACATGCTGATCATGCAGAAATGATGCTCTTGACTATTTACCAAATTGACATGCTGCATAGAACTTTTGCACCTCTTCAACCTTGAAATTTGGTAGTCCATTGACAATGTCCTTTGACTGCATCAATTTTAGCCTCTACAAGTTTGCATGTCCAATTCATTTGTACTAGATTGTTATATCAGCAATAACTCCTGCACCTTTTGCAAACATGGTTGCATTCATTTCAAGAATTTTCACATTTAAAGTGAACATCCTACCCACTTTGTTTCCTTTGGCAATCAATCTTCTATCTTGTTTGTACTCTTCTACATATAATCCATAAGCATCGAACCTCACTTGTAATCCCTTGTCAACCATTTGTCCAACAAAAACCATATTCTTTGTTCTATTTGGAACATGTAGCACATTAGCAAGATGTTTTACCTTCCCATCCTCCATAGAGAGTGCTATGTTTTTTCTATGCTCGATAGGGTGTGATGTGTGATCACCTATTTCAACATATCCGAGAACTAGCAATTTTTGCAAACTACTAAACCATTGTGCATGACTGTTCACGTAATTTGAAGCACATGAATCAACATACCAGACATTACCATTCGTTGAAACATCAGTAAACATTTTAATCATCATGTGATCTTGGACCATGAACAACTTCTCAAAATCATATGCATTTGTGGATGCATAGTTGTTTTTCTACCTTATGTTATTCTAATTCTTCAGCGTGCAATCACGTTCAAAGTTTCCAAGTTTACCACAATTCTAACATCCTTTAGTGTCATTACCTAAATCATTTATTTGGAAATTTTTGTGGCCTCTTTGGATCCCCTGCCTCGAAATTGTCCTCTACCTCTTGCATGGTTTTGTTGTTGACCTTGGTCTTGGTTATTGTGTCCTCTTCCACTTCTGAAGAATACTTGCTTAGAACTAGGTTTTCCTTGCGAGTTCAAGTCCTCATCAAGATTCTTTTCTACAATAATCAGTATGGACACCAAATCAGAAAGCTTTTGAATATTTTCCCTCATTTTAATAGATGTTTTGAATTGCTTATATGCAGCACCAATCGATGCAAGTGACTCACATATGCTTTTGATTCTTAGGGTGTAATCACTTACCAACATGCCCCTGAGATTCAATCTAGATAAATCGAGTGAGGTAGACGGAGTAACAATTCATGAGTTCAAAGGTCCTGATGTCCCCAGGAAGGTAATCTATTTAGATAATTCTTTTGAGAGGATATTTGTGGTGATGGAACATGGTAGACACACCTACACTTGGAATGGTGAACTAGTTTTCCCTCCACCAAGATGGCATGGTTCTCATGGTAAGCATGGAGCTAGATCCTTTCATATGCTAGGTACTCACAAAGAGAAGACTTGAGAGAGACCAGAAGTGAGTTTCACAAACCCTTCTAGAAGAGAGAGGTCAAGGGTAGAGATTGAAAGAATTGATCAAGAGAGACCAAGAGGACCTAGGCATCAGAGAGGCATGGATGAATTTCCCCTACCTAGACCTAGAGAATGCCCTAGGATATTGAGACCTATTCAACTTCTAAAGTCGATTAAGAATTACTTTGATGGCATGGGAGATCCTTTGACCATGTAACATAATTTAGAAAGGTGTTAAGACTAGAACATGTTGATGATTTGTTCACTCAATACAATGATTTTTCTTTAACACTAAAGAATACAAATTCTATTGGTGCAATTACTCCAAGCCTAAATGCTTGATCACTTATCCTAAAATTTCATGTATTAGCACATGAATGATATCTTGTAAAAGAATGATTTTTACTCCTTGTAAAAGTGCATATGTGGAACCGCTTCCAATCACGAGTTCTTAGGAGAATCTTTCCACAAATTATTTGGTGAGGATTTATGGCAAATCAAGTCTTAAAACTTTGGAACACTTTTAGACAAAGATTCAAATTCAAACTTGAATCTTGGTTCCGACAAAAAGGCTATAAAAGAGGACTACCTAGTCACGTGGAAAAAGGGGGAGATATAGCAGAGATGTCATAGGGATTTATAGTGGACATTGAGCTCACACTATAGCTCTACCATTGCTATCACATTATGCAATCATTCATTGCCAATGTCAATGTAATTAATGTGCATTAATACATATAGTTTTCTCATATCTCATCTCTTCTACTCTGTCGTGTATCACTCAGAATAGTGAACTTCTCTTATCTGTTTCTCAGTGTATACTTGATCATTTTCAATGATTTAACTTGCTATAGGTTTATTAGATACTATAATTTCTTTCTAGAAAGTTCATTTCAATGGGATCAGTTATTCACGAGATATATGCAAAACATTGTCGTCTGGTTTGCATATTCTTAAGTCCCTAAAATGTCGGGATGCACCTTTGAGTTTCTAAGCATCATTCTCTGAGCATAGTCTATCATTTCAAGTGAAATAAGTTGAAAAGGTTGGATACCCAAGTTAATTAGATATTCTCAAAAGGATTTTTTCAATTGTTAGCAGAGAAAGAGAATTGCTTATTTCTTTGAGCAAGTGTAGTGACCAAAATAGCAAGTTTTTTGGTTCATAATGAAACTCCAACTTATTTGTTTTGATCCAATGATTTGAGGATCATCTTCCAAAGTACTTGGGTGATTCTTTGTGCTTCCTAAAATATCAAGAGGTCTACTTTGCACTCCTCAACTCAGTTTTGGATGGTGTGAAGCAAGAATTTGCAACACCATCTCATCTCTGGAAGGTTTCCACCATCTCCTTCAATAGTGGTATCAGAGCAACATCAAGGTAAAATGGGAGATGGATTTCCATCATTCATTGATAAATTGGATAGGGGCAATTATCCAGCTTGGTCCCTAAGGATGAAGGCTTATCTCCAAGGAAGAAGCTTGTATGGATATGTATCTGAAGATGAAGAAATGCCAACCTTTAGAAGCAAAAACCAACCTACACTCAAAAAGTGACCTGAATGCTCAAGTCTTTGACTCAACCCATGTGAATAGCCCACCATATTACTACATGGATTCACCCGAGCAAAACAAGGTCTATCCATATGAAACACCTATAGAACTAAGTTGGGAGCCTGAATGCTCCAATATGATGTACACAAATCCTAAACCTAGGCCCCAACTAAGGCAAATGAGATCCCAAGCACCTAGAGGACCATGCTATAGATGTCAAGGAGATCACGTCCATTTCCTCCACAATGACAATCCCAACCTATGGTCATTCAAGGCTTTTGTCCTGACTATGGAAAAGAACACCTCTTGGGAGATTTTCCTAAGAATCCAGCCAATCTACTATCAGAGGGCGGAGTGGTTGGGGTTGGATCACACCTCGGTGTGTGTGTGTGCATGCATCACGTCGTTCCTGTCCGGTGGGCATGTTTCACACATTGGGTGCAGCACCTCTTCCTGCAGAAGGGTAAGACTTGGGGGCTCGCCGCGTATCAAAAGAGAGAGAGTAATTAATTATACATTTCACGAGCGTAGGACATGGAGTAGAAAAAACGGGTCATTGCAAGAGATGCACTTGATTGTCGAATGAAAATAGAGTAACTCAAAGTCAAACACCGTTCTCATCAAGACTAGATCCAATGATTACAAATAATATGGTTTTTTATTCTTATCAACAAATACATCAAATCTGATCGTGATAAATTTGACTAGGAAAATCTAAGATACAAGTATAAATGGGTGAGCAAAAATGGATGATACAAATATGACAATCAAATTAGAGTATGGATCAGGCGAAAAAGCCGGAATGGTCTTCTCGGCCTCAATGCAAAAAAAACCACCTCTTCACTTCCTTCTTTACTTCAAAAGCTTTTCTTCACTTCACGTAATATCTAAAAAATTTCATGGGAAACACCAAATGAGCCTTGGGCATGTATTTATAGCTTTTCCCTAGGTTTTCTCTTCACAACTTTAAAATCTTCTAACCTTCTTCTTTCTATTCTAAGAAAATCTTCTTTTTATTCTATTCTAATTTCAAAAATCTTCGTTTTGTCCTTTTCTATTTTTAGAAAATTAAATCTTTCTTTTCTATTTTTTATTTTTCTTTTTATTTTTTTATTTTTCTATTTTTCTTTTTCTTTTTTTGTTTATTCTACTTCATTTTTCTTTCAAAAGTACATATATTAGATGTACAATATTTATGAAACATATAAGAGTTATGAATCATATTAATATAAAATATTTTTTATACTTTCTACTAAGGAAATGTTTCCTATAAACATAGCTCTTTGCCAAAATATTACCATGTCTCAGGTGGTATGTGAGGCCTTGTCTTTTTTTCTTTCTATCATGCAGTGTTTCCTATTATCTTATTTCAAACAAAAAAATGGATCAATATACAAAGAAAACTTTTAACTTTATGAGCATGCATACACACACATACAAACACGTACATGCCCATATACACACATACACTTACACGTACATACATACACATACACATACACATACACACACATAGACATACACACACACATACACATACACATACACATATACATATACATACACATACACATACACATACACATACACATTCACATACACATACACACATATACATAGAAACACATACGTATACACACACATACACATACAAACACATATGTATACACACACATATACGAATACACATAAACATACACATACACATACACGTACACGTACATGTACACGTACACGTACACGTACACATACACGTACACATACACATTCACATACATGTACACGTACACATACACGTGCATGTACACATACACATACACGTACACACACGTACACAAACATGTACACGTACACATAAAACATACAACATACACATACACGTACATGTACACGTACACGTACACATACACATACACGTACACGTACACATACAACATACACATACACATACACATACACATACATATACACACACATATAGATAGACATACACATACACATACAGATGCACATGCACATACACACACATACACATACACACACATATACATAGACATACACATACACATACACATGCACATGCACATACACACACACATGCACATGCACATACACACACACATACACACACATACACATACATACATGCCTATAGACATACACACTTACACATATACATATACATGCATACACACATACACATGCATACACACACATACACATACACACACATACATACACATACACATACACACACATACATACACATACATATACATACATACACATACACACACATGCACACACATACACATACACATACACATACACACATATGCATACACATATGCACACATACATGCATGCATATACACACACATACACATGTTCACACACATACACACACATACACATGCACATCCACACACAAATACACATGCACATCCACACACACATACATACAAAATAAACAATTGGATCAAACTACAATAAGAATTTTATTTTATAGACATGCATATGGATGTGTGTGCATGTTGTGTGCATGGTTAGATGTATGTATGTGTAAATGTGTATTTCTATGATTGTGTATGTGTATTTGTATGTCACAATCAGATTTTAATCCATCAGAGGGAACTCCACCACCTCTCCTAACCGTCCAAGGAACAATAATTGTAAGTATATTAAACTTTTAGTTCTAATATTTGATAGATACATACATGATTGATATATGTTTTCTTTATTGTTATGTTATGATCAAATTCTAATCAATTAGAGGGTAATTTACCACCTCCCACCCATGCAATGACTTCACATTTGTCATCCAATAGGAAATATGATTCTTTTTACTATCAAGAGCATATTATATGTTGGTGTTATCTTTGCTATGGAACATATCAAAGACCATGATTGGAATGTATCAAACATGAGGGAGATTTTGATATTTTTGAGCATGCACCACCTCCTGATCAATGCAACCATGCTTGGGAAAAGCCATCATAGAAATTCTAATGCAAGAAAAAGAGTACAAGGAACATGAAGAAGCCCTCATGTTAGTTGCACCCTTACTAGAAGGAAAAAATCTTGGCCAAGAAGAAGAAGAAGAAGAAGAAGAAGAAGAGACTAGCATACCATGAGAAATCTAAGCAAGATACTTAGAGGAAGAAGTTATCATGGAAGGAGAAGAAAACTATGTGGTTGAAGATGTTAAGTTAGAGTATCAAGGCTGACTACAAGGCGTGATGAAAACAAGGGCCACTCTTTAGCCTATAGACATGCCAACCAACTCTTTATGTTGGGCCTTAGGTTATTCCCTTCCCAAATTCTACCTTAGTGGTCCTCAACTATGTAATTCTGACTGTGTTAGGCATCTAACCCCTTCTTTGTGGTATATGGAGGGGCCCATGGATGCTAAGTTCTTCACTTGTAATTTCAATTAATTCAAGCTAATATGCGGACTTAGAATTAATTCAAGATAATATGCAAAGATTTGGGTACACTTTTCTAGTTCAAAAGATCCCATCGAGGATGTAGGTTTTATATGGGAAAATTTGCATCTCTTAACATGTTCATATTGGGAGAGAGCCCATTTGGCAATCACACCACTGACAGTGCCTCTTTGGGAACAAAGTATCAACTCTATCTTGTGATGGCAACCATACAGTATCAGGCAAGACGAACACTATATAGATCCATCAATGTGCATCAGCGAGTTTTCCATGATAGTTCACTATCTGTGAATCATAAAGCTTAAGCTCCTAAGATTCAAATAATAACATGATTATAGTCACCTATTGGATATTTAAGCTTATGAGTATTACTGGTCTTGATCTCTGTAGTCATAAACTCATTCATTGGGAAACAAGGCCAAAACTTCATCACGTTGAGGTAGGAAAATGAAAGCTTCATGCACAAGTCTCCACTCAGAAGGATGAGATAGAATGCCTCAAAGCTTCGTTGCAAGCATGGACTTGTGCAATGCATGGTACACATCAAGTAGTTTCCCCACCTACCAACTTCTTCGATCATAACTATGAAGTTGAAGTACTTGAGGATCTTTTAGAAGAAGAAGAGGAGGATCATGTATCTATTGTAGAATCACCTATTGACAACTATGATCCCATAATCTAGGCAGAAAGGGAGCTACCGGCTAAGGACAATTTAAGGGATAAACGAATTCATGAGCATATATAAGAGCTTTGGAACAAATTTTGAAAAGGCTAGTTTTAAACGCCCTTGTTGAGTTGCCTAGTTTCTTATTACGACCCTTGCACTGATACTTAGAGATTCATCATATGCAAAATTTTGAAGAGGCCTTCCACACGTGTTTTTGAAAAGCATTTTTGCTTCTTTTTTTTTTTTGGTAAAGTACTCCGAGCTCCTGCTACAATCGAAATGAAAGAAATCAAAATGATCCCTACAAAACTATGAGTTCGAGGTGTACAATGGAACAAGAAGGTGATGCTTTTGGCACGTAAACACCATCGACACATGAAACCACCAATTGCATGTGACCCTGAGAAGCCCATCTAATGCATGTGGAGGATGAAAGAGACTAGTGAGGGAGTGTTGTTGGCAGAGCAGTTGAAGACTGAAGATTTGAAAGTATGAAAAGGCCCAAAAGTTTTTTTTTTTTTTGGGCCATGAAGAGTATGCAAAATATCTTGGATTATGCCATGTGATAATTGAAAACCATCACATGGAAGAGCTTGGAATCAAAAGAGGCACGAATTGTCGCTATATGGTTATTTTTGTAACAGCTACATGTAAATTTAACCTACTTCAGAGGTTTTTAAATGTATTCCATCTCCACTTTTGAGAAGGCCAAAGAGCCCTGAGCATACGCAATTTATTTCTACCACTTTGTAATTTTTCTAGTCATTTTAGCCTTCATATTCATTTTCCCATTAACTATAGGACTTATTTTCTAAGTTATGTACATTCTTTTATTCATTTTTTTCAGCAAACCAACAACAGCCTACTTATTTTACAAGTAGGCTCCTAAAATCCTTCATATAAGGTCGTGCCACATACATCGTTTGTGTTTCTTCGAAACTCTGTGAATCCACAAGCTACTACAAGCATTTTCTTTGAGCTGCATCTATGTGAAACCAACCTAGGGTTGTACATATCATTGTTTTCCAATGTTCCCGATGAGGTGACTCAAGGCTGGAGATGTGGGATAGGAATTTCTTCCATTAGCCGAACAAAGGGAATAAAAGGAATACACAGTAGTGCTGCATTACTTGGCACCAACTATGTGTATGCAGTGGCTAGCATCATGACTGCATGATAAAAAGCAGCGAAAAGCTCAAAGTGCGAAGGGCCGTCTTCTCCACGCTTGAACAGTAATGCGAAATTCAGTGGGAATCAACGGGCCTGCAATGCCCACAATTCAAACGGTAGATGCTCTTGTTTAGCAAGTGTTTCGTAGTATATGCAGATAAATAATTGAAGGTAAAGTCAATGATTCTGACAGTGTATCAATGTCTACGGTGAGCTTCCCAAGTGAAGCTGCTGCTTTGAGTACTATCATGTATTCCTGCTTACGGAGGCGAGAAAGAGGTCATGCGATGGCCGTTGTTCATCATCATGTCCTCCCCACTAAATCCCCATAGCTCAGCTGCTGCAATAATGTCTTTATGCAAATGTCCCGTAGTACACGCAGATAAATGATTGAATGTAAGCTCAATGATTCTTCTGTGTAGAGTATCTATTGCGGGCTTCAAGCAAAGCTGCTGCCGTGGCTGCTAGATACAGGAAGATCGCCATGCATATCTTATTGCAGAAGTGTAAAAGAGATCATCGGATACCAATGATGAATGCTGTGGTCCTTATATATTGAAATCTTTGGTAGCCAAGAAACTGTTCTTCTGAGTACTACACATAGGAAGGTTATCATGTATGTATGCTGACGAAGCTAGAAAGAGATAACGCAACTGTGAATGATGTCTTCCTGTCGTCCTTGGATGCCAAAGCCTTTTGTGGGAAAAAAGAGTGCTGCTTACATGAAGAACACCATGTCTACGCTTACGGCAGCGAAAAAGGATCATTCAATGGCATTGATGCGCCCCCCGTGCCCTTTAAATAACATAGCCTTCTGGTAGGAAGAAGCCATTGCTGTAAACGCTACGTATAGGAAGATTATCATATATGTATGCTTGCGGAAGGAAGAAGCTGCTAGAGTGACAGCTACATACAGGAAGATTATCATTCATACGCATACATATGCACAGGGGATGGGGAGCAACAAGGATGTGGCAGCGCTGGGAGGGGAGGGTAAGGCGATGGTGGTATCCATCCTTCCTCTTGTAGGGCATGTGATGCCATTCATAGAACACGCGGAAGATGAGCAATGGGCAGATGCAGTGAACGGGATGGACGATGATGGTAGGAGCCAACGGAAGAAGAATAAGAAGAAGAAGACGCTAGTTTGGTCCTGTCCCCCTCCCCTGCCCTCGCAATCCTCCGAGCCCCATCCCCATGTCCATCATCACTGCCACAAGGAGCGCATCAAGCTGTTGATGTTCGCTGGCCTCAGCAAGTGATGGCATCTGTTCTCTCTTCTCTATTCACGCAATCCATGGCCTTATCTCACTCGTACATAGACGCATGTAACTCTCTCTCTCTCTCTCTCTCTCTCTCTCTCTCTCTCTCTCTCTCATAGAACTGTGAATTATTATTGTAATAGACAAGCCTGAGAGAGCACTGCTCTCGATCACTTACGCACACGCAAAAATACTACTCTAAATCATTGTAATAGACAGCCCGTTAATCAGAAAGATCTCTCTCTCTCTCATTATTGGGTAAGCGTTCAAATTATTCTTTTATCTGCACATTCAAGGGTTTATATCTAGCTGATCTACACTTCACTTGATTGGTTTGAACGTTGTTAATTGTGCACATAATTGAGATTGCACGACAAGACTGCAATATCCAAAGATCGACATTTTTCTCATGCAGTTTGAATGTGTAACGAGAAGCTTTGTAACAAAAAAATTTTCTAGAAGATGTCAATTATATGAAAGAAGGCCTGTGCTGTGAAGAGAACTATGTGCAAAAGTACTCCAAAATGGCTCCAAAAAACACCCTAAAGATGCTTCAAAAATAGGCTTTTAAAGCAAAGAATGAAGCTTTGAGGGATCAAAACATGTTCAAGGTAATGTTAACCTTAGTCTTTCCCCTTCTTCAGACACCACAAAAGTGTATCTTTGTGGCAAGAGATTGCCATGGTTAAGCAAGCTCGGGGGGAAACAGTACTGGGATGGGTGACCTCTAGGAAGTACTGGGAACCTCTATCTTCCTTGATCGTTGAGGTCCTCCCTTGCGTGCCAATGGTGACTTTGGTGACTCGGATGACAAGGTATGCCAAGGTCTATGCCTTGGTTGCCACCTTAGTCGTAAGCCTTGGAGAAAGCCCGAGGGGGGGTAATCGCTTCGCTCACACAAAAGGAACAAAGCTTTCATGTCGAACTACTATGATACCAGTGAAGTATCTTGATGGAGATGCACCACAATGTGTTGTCCTTCTTGAGAGCTCTAGGATGATATCCTTCGAGTAGAGAACCAAGCTCCTAAGGCCGCACACATTACTCCGCAGAGAGGTTGTAGAATACACAAAAAAACATAGTACACAGGGAGCATGAAGAGAGACTTCTTAGGTCTTACAGAATGCGGTCAAACTTACAATCTGTGACTGATTAGACCACTATATGTTTTATTAAAGAACATATACAAAGAAGTGTTTGGTGGTCGTTTGGCCTTTCACATGGACACGAATGGTAACAACTTGGGATATTCTAAGAACCATGTGCAATCAAGTAAGCATGCATCTTTTCACAGCAAGCATTTGATCCTTGCTTCAAACCATATAATGCCTTTTCAACCTACACAGTTTGTTTTCATGCATTTTTTGCACTAAATCACTGGAGTGAAATACATACACTTCTTCATCTAAGTCACCCTTCAGAAATGTAGTTTTAATGATCAATTGATATACATTCCAACCATGATGAGCTACAAGTGCACATATGAATGGTGGTCATTCGGCAAGTGGGTGCAAAGGACTAAAAAAAATCAAAGCCTATCCCTTGAGAATAACCTTTTGCAACAAGCCTAGCCTTATACCTATCAACTATTCCATCTAGCTTATGTTTCAGCTTGTATAATGTACCATTATTCATAATACCATCATATTCTGATTGCATAGTAGCCATCCAATTTTTTGAATTCTGTGCTTCATCAAAAGAAACAAGGTCATTCTTCTCACAAAGACTAGAGGCAATCGTTCCATAGTAGTCTGATTCAAAAGAAGCACTATGAGAGCCTCAATGAGTATGATATAACATCCATGCATCTAATTTTTGATCTCTCAAATCTTGATCAGAGGGCTAACATAGGGAAGGCATAGTTTTTGCCTTCCCTATATCAGCCCTCTCATCAACAAGTGCATTATGTAAATCTACATAAAAAATGGAATGATCTACATCATCATGTGAAAACTATAAAGGCCAAGAAATTGCCTTATTTGGACCAATACTTGACTTTCCACCTGTAAAAAGAGGTAGTAAGTGTCATACACATCTTTGGGGCTAACTGATGTCTCCTTAGTGCATGAAAGTAACATGTGAATTGCATCTTCCACAAAAACAACATCACAACTAACATCATCCAATTTTCTATGTTGTTGTTCATGCACTAATGCACATGCGAGACAACTAGAGACACAAAAATAAGCAACATATGGATTGGAACCATGCCAAGACTCATATGGAGTGATAGATTGCAATGTTTTGGTGGTACACCTGTTAAGCACATACATTGCAAACATAACAACCTCAACCCAGAAGCTATGTGGTAAAGCTTGACTTTTGACCATACACCTCACCATCTCCATGAGAGACCTATTCTTTCTTTCTACAACTCCATTTTTTTGAGGTGTATACACCATTATAGAGTGATGTTTTATCCCATGTTTAGCTAGAAATTGATTAAAATTAGAGGGCATGTATTCCCCTCCATGATCAAAATGGAGGGTGCCCAATTTACATGCTTCTAGATTTGTAGCCATAATGAGAAACTTTTTGAAGCACATAAACAGGTTGGACTTTGCTTTCAATGGATACACCTATGCATGCCATGAAAAAAATATCAATAAAACTCACAAATGCCATTATTGTCATAAAGGTAAAGGACAGAATGTTGATGGGCATGTTAAATAGTTATCTGCACCATCTACTTCGACTGTGAAGATTGAAGAAATTAATGCTATTTTTGATGATATTGATGTGTTGAGACTTGATAGTATTGTACCAACCGAGGCTCTTATGGCTTATTCTCTTTACCACATGTGGCTGCTAGATTCTGGTGCGTCTTTCCATGTGACACCACACAGAGAATGGCTCTCTAATTATGCAGCAAAGTCTCTTGGTACCGTGAGACATGGTGACTCTTACCAGTGTGATGTTGTGGGGATTGGAGATGTGGTTGTGTAGTTCATTGATGGTTCGAAATCTACTATGCATAATGTACGCCATGTACCTCAATTATCACACCGTTTGATGTCAATTGGTCAACTTGATGACCTTGGTTACAAAGTGGTCTTCTATGCTCAGTCCTTTTGCATATCAAAAGGAAATATGGTTATTGCAAAAGGAAGCAAAGTGGGCTCACTTTATCCTTTATTTTTATCACAGAAAGAACACTTGTTAGCTGTTACTAAACATCCTATGGCTTGTATTTGGCATGCTCATTTGGGCCATATATCTCATAGTGGAATGGAAAATCTCTTCCGTTTTGGCTACTTACCTGTGTTATCTTTCTCTGATTTTTCATTTTGTGAGCATTGTCAATATGGAAAGCAAACAAGAAATGTGCATAGAACGCACATTGACTCTTCAATTCAGCCTTTGGATCTCGTTCATATAGATGTGTGTGGCCCTATGCCCACTAGGTCCTTAGGTGGTTCTCTTTACTTTGTCACTTTCACAGATGATGCTACTAGAAAAGTTTGGGTATATCCTATCAAATCGAAGGATGAGGTATTCCCTACTTCCAAAAAATGGCTTGCTTTAGTTGAGACTGAAAAAAGAACTAAGCATTCAGATAACGGGGGTGAGTATACTTCACATGAATTCAACCTTTTCTATCAGTCTAGAGGGATTCGTAGAGAGTTTGTAGCTCCTTATACCCCAGTACAGAATGGTGTAGCTGAGAGGGCTCAGCAAATGGGAGCAGTGCTTTCGTTGATGCCATATTGTGGATGATATTCATAAAATTCAGCAGGAAACATATAATCTTTTGGACATTGCACATAGGTGTTGGCATAAGTTTGAGCAAGAAAAGAAAGAGCACACTGCATGGGAGCAATTTAAAGGCTTGTTCTATAACAATATTGTACCATCTGATGAGGGTTCTAGAGCACTAGAAACTTGGTTTTCATGATTCAAAAAACCCAATTTTTTTAGGATTATGCAGATAAGTATAGCCAAGTACTTCTCAAAGTACTTGACTATATCCCAGATTTTCTCCAAGTTCACAAGTTCATCTTGGGACTTAGAGAAACTATCTGACCTCTAGTTAGAAAGGAGAGTTATCACTCTTTGGCACATTCACTAGAGATGTCTCTAGCTTATGAGGATGGTCACAGGGGCATACGCTCCCACGATTAGAGATCCTCATGGACTAAGATGAGTCGACCCTTTCTCGCGTCCACTCCTAGCTTGACCACTCACAACCTCAAAAAGAGGTTAAGAAGGTGCACATGATCAAGATAGTTTCAAGAGGAAAAATAAAAGTTTCTACTCTGACCGAGAGGGTGTACAATCAGCCCATCCTTACCCCTCAGTAGAAAGAGAAGGCAATGAAGGAAGGATAATGCTATGGATATCTAGGACAACACCTCTTCAAGGATTGTCCTAAGAAGAAAAAGATAGCAGCAACCCTAGTCATAAATCATACACAGGCAAGAAGTGATGTAGATGAGGATTTTCGTGATTTCCCATCTTAGATATCATCTCCCATAGTGGCCATGACATTCACAAAGAAGGTTCCTAGCATGCCAGATGTGCCTTTGCTAGTGGCACAGAAAGGATACCGATTTTGAGATATAGAGCTCATTGTTATGAGAGGAGTCCTAACAAGATAGGCTGTCAAGTTCATCTTTGACAGTGGGTCTATGCATAATGTCATTAGCTCCCGACTAGTTAGAAGATTACACTTAGACAATGCGTAGTTAGAGTATGCCTACACAGTGGAGTTAGCTGATGTGAAGAGAACTAAGACATGGGACTGACAAGTAATAGGTCTACCGATTCAGATCCAGTCCTATGAGGACAGATTGGATTTTGAGATAACATGACTAGCCCATTTTGATTTAGTCCCAAGTAAAAAGTGGCATGCTAGGAAACGACTAGTCATAGACTTTGCTTCACATGTGTATCAGTTTGAGCATGAGGGGAGGTGATTACTGATCCGTGGAGAGCCAAATCTCCAAGAGACACTGTGGTCGTGATACGAAAATCAAGCAAGCGAATCAAAGTGGAAGCAACAGCTAAAAGTTCTAGCATGAACGTTCAACCAAAATTGAATAATAATAAAAGCAAATGCATATTGGTAATTTCTATACTTGAAAGAGTTTATATGGTTGTTTCCTCGATCTTATGAGGTTATGTTCATCTTTCAAACTCGAGCTAATCCATCATTTGTGAGTTTCTTTATGAGTATCAATCTTGTGAATTTGTATATCTTTGAATCTCCTTTCCATCGTTTGAGCTCATCAGATGCTCCATGCATATAAGTTATATCCAATGGTTGTCTTGATCCACCAACCTAGCCTTACTTCCCTTTGCTAAGTTATACTTTTTCTAGTAAATGATTATGCTTTCTACCTCCTTTCCATGATCCATGCGATAACGTGATTGGTGATTGCAATCAAGTTGCTCAAGATTGATTGTAAATATATTAACTTTCTTTATTTTGTGTATTCATTATGTGTGGTGATGGTTTCTTGCCGTCAAGAAAACTCTAGCTGGAATGCTCAAGTACTTTCACATAAACTAAGAGTAGATTTCCAAGAGTTGTTTATAAAAGAATTACCTTCAGGTTTCCCTCCTTGCATGAACATTGAGAATAGAATCAAATTGGTACCAAGAGCATTTTTGACCACTTGACCACCATTTGAAATGAGCTTGCAGGAGGATGAAGTGCACATGGTCATGGATGAGTATTTGCAAAAAGGGCTAATTAGACCCAACTATTTGCCCTTTGGAACACCAGTTCTTCTAGTGAAGAAGAAAGATGGATCTTATAGGATGTGCCTTGATTACATAGCACTCAATAAGATTACAATCAAGCACAAATATCCCATGCCCAAGATGGATTATCTTTTAGATGCTCCAGGTAGAAATGTTGTATATAGTAAGATAGATTTGAAAAGTGGCTACCACCATATTAGAGTAAAGGAAAAGATGTATATAAAAAAGCTTTTAGGACTTGTTTGGGATTATGAGTATTTAGTTATGCCATTTGGTTTGACTAATGCACCTGCTACTTTCATGATGTTAATGAATGATATTTTGCAACCATTGATTGGAAAGTTTCCTATGGTATTCGTTGATGAATTGTTGGTGTATAATAGGTCCATACATGAGCATGAAAGTCATTTAAGATTAGTGTTAAATAAATTAAAAGGAAATCAGTTGTTTGTAAATCCAAAAAAGACTCAATTGTTCCTTCTAAAGATAGAGTATTTAGGGCATGTGCTATCGGCTGATGGTGTTCAGATGGATCCCAAGACGGTTTTTTAGTTATTCTAGCTTCACCTACGCCTCAAGATGAGGGGTAGTTGTGATCATTTCTAGGAATTTTTTATTTCTAATGGAAATTCATTTCTTCTTATTCATCGATAGCAACGCCGATTATGAACTTGTTTCAAGGCAAAGTATCATTTGCATGGAAGCAAGACCAACAAGGAATTTTTGATACTCTAAAACAAGATCTCTCAAAAGCCCCTATACTCAAAGCGGTAGATCCATAGAAACCATTTGAGTTAGAGATAAATGCTAGTGGCATAGCCATAGGGGTAGTCTTGAGTCAAGATGGTAGGCCAAAAGCTGTTGAAAGCAAAAATTTGAGTAGTTCACAATGCAATTGGCTAGTGCATGAACAAGAGTTGTATACAGTGGTCCATGCTCTTAAAGTCTGGAGACACTATCTTTATGGTGCAGACTTTAAGGTATACACAGGTCACCATACACTCAAGTATTTTTGTAGTCAGCTAGACGTTCGAGGCAGATAGGGTTGTTGGGCTAGGCTCATGTAGGAGTTTCACATGGAAATCATGTATAGAAGAAGGAAAGAGAATGTTGTAGCTGATGCATTATCATAGATAGTGTATGAAACGAGCTTTACAGTTTTAGCAAGCTCATTGCTTCAACATATAAAGGAATCACAAGTGGAAGATCCACATTTTTTATAAATTATTAGAGCCATCAGTGATGACTCTATTATAGGAGATGGGGAAATTCTAGCTATTTCTTCTTCTAGTAAAGCAAACAAGTCTAGTCCATATTCAAATCTTTCAGTGGAGAATGGAATAGTTAAATGAAAAAGGAAAGGTTTGCGTGCCAGATTCTTGGGATTTGAGACAAAAATTCATGCATGATAACCATGATGTTCCTTGTGCAAGGCATCGTGGTATTGACAAGACCATTTAGCTTGTTAAAAGAACATTTTGGCAGCGTGAATTAGCTAGAGATGTCCACACATATTTTCAACTATGCTTTATGTGTCACATCAACAAGGCAGAAAGGGTTAAGACACTAGGTCATTTACATCCTTTATAGATTCCAGAGCACAATTGGGACAATGTATCCATGTACTTCATAGTGGGGTTACTGTAGAACCAAAGGAAGCGGGATATTATCCTAGTTTTGCTAGATAGATTTAGCAAGATGGCTCATGTCATACCCACGCAAGAGACGATAGAAGCTCCACAGGTAGCAAAGTTATTTATCCAGCATGTTTTCAGATTTCATGGGTTGTCGACATCCATAGTTTCAGTTAGGGATGTTAGATTCACAAGACACTTTTGGAAGTTTGTATTTGACAAATTGAAGGTGTCATTGAAAATGAGTAGTGGTGATCATCCACACATAGATTTCAGACCAAGAGGGTCAACCAGATTCTAGCAGGCATGTTGAGAGCATATGTGTCTGAGAGGTCGATAGATTGGGATGGTTACTTGCCACTACTAGAGTTTGCTTATAATAATAGACTTCATAAAGTGACATAAATGTTTCCTTTTGAGACAAACTATGGCATGAGTTCCACTACTCTATTACCATAGGAATGCCAAAGAAATGTCCTAGTGCTTCGGAGTTCTTAGTGAACCTCCAAGAAAAATTAAAAATAGCTAAAGTTAAGATGGAGCAAGCAACTAATAAGTTAAAAGAATATGCTGACAAAGAAGAGGTCTCCTAGAGTCATCGAGGAAGGAGATATAATTTTTCTTCCAATGCTAGCTAGTTCTACTTCACTATCCATAGGAAGTGTACTAAGCTTTCACCAAGGTTTTGTGGACCTTGGAAGATAGCTAAGAAGCTTAGTGATGTTGCATACCGATTAGAGCTTCCTCCAAATTGTAGAGTCCATCCAGTGTTTCATGTCAGTAAACTTAGAAAGTATATTTCCAGGGAGGATAATCTAATAGAGGGTAATGTTTCTTTGTAGGAAAGTGATGGCACATATCATTCTCCATATTGGATACTAGATCAGAGAGAGAAGAAGTTGAGAAACCATGTCATCCACGAGTATCTAGTAGCCTAGAGAGGATTATCACTTACAAAATCTACTTGGGAACCAGAAGCTCTGGTTTGCAAGTACTTCCCCTCATTGATCATTGAGGAAAATGATATTTAGAAGAGGGAGAGAGTGTCAGACACTAGTCTACAGAGACCACTCCATGGGTGTGTGGGACAAGGGCCAGCCATAGACAAGGTCCCAATCTTGGGGGATATCCTAAGGTATTCAATGGTAATGGGGATGAGTGTTGCATGATGGCCACATGGTGGCACTAGATCATTTGAGAGCATTAATATTTTGGATGCAAGAGGATATATTGGATGGGAGGAGAGTGGCACACATATCATTCACAAGTCTTCAAGGGAGTCTTGGTTGATTCTTGCACACACATACACATATACACACACATACACTCACATACACGCCTATAAATACACATTCATAGAGACACATACACATACACACACACATACACATATAAACATGTATACATACACACACATACACACACCTAGACACACACATACACATGCATATGCATACATACATACACACATGCATACTCATATACACATACACACATATGCATACACACACATACACATATACACACACATACAGTCAAATATGTGAAGAGAGATGGCTGATAGACTCCAAAGATGTACTTGGTGCTACAAAAAAGTGCTCTACACCTACCAACATAACTTCAAAGATGATACATAGACACCTTGTGCTTGCTAAGGATGCATATAAACCATCCTAGTTCTTTGGAGTATCAATCTCAAATTGATTCATCAAGACAAACTAGTTGATACTAAACATATGAGATACTAAACATATGAAGTAAAACTTGCTATTTTTGGGATGGATTGCACTCTAGAAATTAACTCAAAGCTCACAGCCTGCTAAAAATTGAATAGAGATCGTTTGAACACTTTTAATTACATAGATAATGAATCTAAAGCAACAAATTTGATGAGTTTCTATGAACCATACTAAGAGAAATCAATTTAGCAATATACAAGTATCATCCCGACATTTTAGGGGTTAACTGCCAGTATTCCTAGTTACCTTCAAATGATTGTAGCTCATAGAGTAATAAACAAATGATGATGAAAATTAGTACAATGAAAGTAGACTTCTCAAATTACCTATACCAATTTAAATCTCAGCAAAAGATCAATTATACACAAAGAATCCACTCATTGAAGTTGACCAAAAATGTGAATATGAACTTGGAGCAGTAAATGAGAACAACTTCAAAGTATAGCTAAAAAATCAATCTGTATTGAACATATTGTACATAATATGAATGGACATGAAGCTTGGGAAGGAGGAGCACAATGTATGATTCACTTGTGGCTTGGTCCTTGATCAAAATCTCTCGAGAATGTAGCTCTAAGTGCTTCTCTAACCATGACTATACATAGGTGTTTATATAGTGACATTTGAATTCAAATCTTGGAGGGATTGTACTTAAAAGTTCCCCTAAAGTTGAAGAATCACCTAGCTAACTATCACTTTTAACGCAATATATAATTCATGCCTAACATGGCCACGAGTTTCTTCAATGAATTTTACTTTTCAAGGTTATAACTCTTCAAGAATTACAAGAAGATGTTTATATGACTCTCATTGAGAGTGTGCATAAGTAATGTTTACATTTATGAATGATGAAGCACTAGGCTTGGATGAAATACATCAAAAGCTCCCCCTCAAGCCTATTATGCTTGAGTCTTCAATCCTCCTTGATTTCTAGCAATCCAATCATGCTTTTGAACCTATTTAGCTTGATACCATCCAATGACTTAGTCAACATATCTGCACATTCAAGATTAGTGGAAACATAGGACAATTGAATATCCTTGCTCGTCAGCTTCTCTCTTACATAATGATAATGGACTTCAATATGCTTGGTTCTAGAATGGTAAACTAGATTAGCTACTAAGTGAAGTGAACTTGTATTATGACCAAAAATGTGAGGAGTTAAGGTATGTAACCCCAAACCAAAGTATAAGCATTTTAATCACATAACTTCTTATGTTGCATTTGTCAATCCTATGTATTAAGCTTCAATAGATGATAGAGCAACATTTGGTTGCTTCTTTGAAGACCAAGGGATTAGTTTTGATCTTGCAAATGACAAATAACCTAAAGTACTCTTCCTATCATCCTTTGAACTCGCCCAATCTGCATGTGACTAAAGCTTGATATCAATTTCAGAGGTGAAGGGGTAGAAAAGACCTTCATTGATGGTGCCCTTCAAGTATTTGAGCACTCTCTTGGCTGCTTCCATGTGTGGCCTCCTGCATAAATTGACTGAGTATGCTAACACTATAGCATATGTCCACCCTTGTGAGAGTTGCATAGTTCAAGCTTTCTACCAAGCTTTGATAGCTTGTGATATCTTCAATAGGTTCTCCCCCATAATCACTTAGCTTATGATTCAACTCCATGGGTGTACCTGCACACTTAGTATTCTCCATTTTAAACCTAGAAAGCATGTCATGTACATACTTCCTTTGAGTGATGTAGATACCAGAATCTGTATAGACAAAACAATTTCAAGAAAATAAGTGAGAAGTCGAAGATCACTGATCTTGAATTCATCCTTCATTTTAGCCTTTATCTGTTTAATCCCATTGACATCATTCCCTATAATTATAATATCATCTACATATACACAAAGATATATAACCTCTGATCCATTCCTCTTGATGAGTAAGGATGTGTCTGATTTGCTAGCTTTGAATCCTTGGTCTTACAAGTAGGTAAATAATTTGTGATTCCAAGCTCTTGGAGCTTGCTTCAAAGCATACAGATCCTTCTTCAATTTACACACATAATTTGGATGATGTGCATCTTCATAACCAGGCGGTTGTGCCATATAAACTTCCTTTGAAATCCAACCATTGAGAAATGCATTCTTTACATCAGTTGATATAGCTTCCAATTCCTAGATGCAAAAATACTAACAAGTAATCTACTGGTAGGCATTTTAGCAACAGGTGAGAAGGTCTCTTCATAGTCTATGCCATGGTTTTGGGAAAACCCCTTGGCTACTAGCTTTGCCTTGTATCTATTAATACTACCATCTGAATTCCTTTTTACTTTATAGATCCATCTTGATACATAAAATCTATATCCTTTTTGGTTTTGATCATGTCCAATAAAGATACATTTCTTTGCTTTGGGATCCAATTTCCCTCTTATTTGAGAGGGTATGTGAGCAAAGCTATACATCCAAAGATTTTGCATTGCTCTAGACTTGGCGTTCTTCCATGCCATACCTCATAGGGAGTCATACCATCTAAATACTTTGATGGAATTCTATTTACAAGGTATGTGGTTGTTGATAAAGCCTCTGCCCAAAGATAATTGGGTAAACCCTTTTCGTTGAAGCATGGATCTGGCTGCCTCAACTATTGTTATGTTACTTCTTTCAGCTACTCCATTGAGCTTAGGTTGTGACCCTCTTTTGATGCCTCTTTCTTGTAGGAAAGCATCAAATTCTGTTGAGAAGTATTCTCCACCACCATCTGATATGAGCTTCTTGAGGCATCTACCTGTTTGATTTTCTACAAGAGAAAGATTCTTTTTGAAACAACTGAAGACTTCATCTTTATGCTTCATAAAGTACACAATTGTCCATCTGCCACAATCATCAATAAAAGATACATAATATCTTGAACCTGAAATAGAAGGTTCTTTGCTTGGACCCCACACATCTGTGTGGACAAGATCCAATAATTCTTAATGGATATAGCCTTTCCTGTTGAAGGATTGTCTATGAGCTTTGCAAAATTGACAAGATCCACACTTGTATATCATGTTGTTTTGTGATGTTGGGCAATCCAAGTACACTTTGATCCCTGCAAATTTTTTTCAAATTTCTCTCACCAATATGAGCAAGCCTTTTGTGCCATACCTGTTACGCTTATGTGTTCCTCGAGTAGCCTTGATGTGAACCTTTTCCCTATACATGGGCACTTTTTACTCTAGTGCTAGCTAGAGGTTTTTTCCCATGTTACCACATACATGATTCACTCATATGTGGTGGTACTTTGTACTTAAGGATATTATTCAGTTCTTACTTCTATTCAGTTAATTATCAATAGAGAGAGCTATTCCAGCCATCGTCTTCTCCATGTGTCTTGTTGTGTTTGTGCTCCTTGTGTGTGCTTCTCGTCTGTCTCTCGCACTTCTACTCACACCCAATAGTGGTATCAGAGTAGGTTCAGTTCCTTCTCAAGTTTCGATTTTTTGGGTCGCGGCGTGCGCACACTTTTAACAGTGCAAATCGACTTTGGAGCATAGAACAGTGAATTTCGGTAGTCAAGAAACATTTCCATCAGTTGTAATTGGGTTTTACCCCCATTTTGAAGCCATTCGTGCAGTCAGAATTGCCATCAGACTGACGTTTGTGAGCTGAAATTTCAGCACTCATTTTAGCTTTTGTCGAAGTGAAGATTTTGTCACATTCTTGTTCTTTTGTGAAATGGCAGGTAGCAATGACTTGTTTAGCATGCTTAAAGCTGAAGATAAGCTTGACGGAACCAACTATCCAATGTGTTCTTACATGATGAAGCATGTTCTTGTTGCTAAAAAACTTTGGAACATAGTGGCAGATGTAGATCGAAGACCCACAGGTTCTTCTACTTCACAGTCTACTATCACAAACAGAGCTTCTTCTTTGAGTACAGTGGTTTCTCCTTCTCCACCTACACTTCTTTGAGTGCAGTGGTTTCTCCTTCTCCACCTACACAGGAGCAGCTTAGATGGGATGGAAAAGATGCTCAAGCTCATGCTTTGATTGCACTTTCTGTGAAGCATCATATAGTTCCACACATTTGGTCATGTTCTACATCACGACAGGCATGGGACACTCTTGCATTTTTGTATGTCGTGCACAATGAAGCACGTGTTGCATACTTGAGGAAGAAACTTGAGGATGTATGTATGCTTGAAAATGAGTCGATGGATGTGTATGTGACATGCATCAAGGACTTGAAAGAGCAATTGGCAAACATAGATGAGATTATTCCGGATGCATCACTCATTTCTACATTGTTGAAAGGATTACTGAAATCTTTTCAAAGCTTTGCCACTACACTCCCTTTGGTTGCAAAAGGAAATCCTAACATGTATGCGTTTGATGAGATTGTGTCTCTTCTTTTGCAAGAAGAGCAATCTAGAGTGAATAGGAGTGGTTTGACTGAGGGAACACAAGCACTTGCTATCTCACAAAAGGGGAAAAGCAAGTATGGTTCAGCTTTGGTTTCATCAAAACCAAAGCCTCAAGCTTCCTCTTCCACTCATTCCTCTAATGATGGTGATTTGCAAAAGAAGAAGAGATGCAAATATTGTCAAAAGGTCATACGATTGATGAGTGTAGAAAGCTTGCTAAACGCAATGAAAAGAAGAAGAAATCCGGCATGTCTATTGCTGAAAATTCAACAAATGTAAAGAATGATGAATCTAACATGGCTCAAGATTTTTGGGCATGTGTTGTTACATGTCATTATGATGCTTCTTTGCATTCTATATGTATGGTTGTGAGTGAGGCTGATTTGGATTGGTTCTTTGATAATGGTGCTTCAAAGCACATAACATCATGCAAAAGATTTTTGGCCTATTTAAAAGATGCATCCAAAGGAGGACATGTGGTGTGTGCAAACAATGCCTCTTACCCTATCATTGGAGTAGGAGAAATTGAGCGTACAGCAGCAAATGGAGGTGTGATTCTCTTGAAAAATGCATTGTATGTGCCTGGTATCAAGAAGAACCTAATTTCAGTTCTGTTGATTGCCAAAGTTGGACTTCATGTACACTTTGTTGATGATAAGTGTATGGTTCATGATTTCAGCAATGGCAATGTTATCATGATGTCCGGTACATTATGTAATGGTTTGTATCACATGGATACATACAAGAGGGCTGCCTCAAATGCCTTGGTTGCTCATACTTCTTCCATGGCTGAAATGGAGCTTTGGCATGCTTGTTTGGATCACTTAAACTTCAATAGTTTTCTTTACTTGCAAATGAAGGACATGGTTATTGGCTTGCCTACACTTGAGTCCATTGAAAAGCATGCATGTGAGGTTTGCATTCTCGGAAAAATGCATCGTGCTTCTTTTCCAAAAGATATTCATACACACACTACAAGAAAATTGTAGCTTGTTCATAGTGATGTATGTGGTCCCGTCAAGACTCCATCTTTTGGGAAGCATGTATATTCTATTACCTTCATTGATGATGCTACTTGCCATACATGGTGTATCCTATGAAAGCAAAGAATGAGGTATTTTCTTGCTTCAAAGCATTTTTAGCTATGGCTGAAAATTTTTCTTCACAAAAGCTTTTGACTCTATGCACGGATCGTGGTGGTGAATACATGTCACATGAGTTTAATGCTTTTCTTTGTGAAAGAGGTATTTCACACCAATGTACGGTGCCATATACACCTTAGCAAAATGGTGTTGCCGAATGTAAAAATAGAACTCTACTTGAAATGGCATGATCTATGGTTAAAGGAAAGCATCTTCCTAATAAGTTTTAGATGGAAACGGTCATGTGTGCAAACTATGTGTTGAATCACTGGCCTACAAAACCATTGAGAGTCATCACTCCTTATGAGGCTTGGAATGGTCATAAGCCTATGGTTAGTCATATGCGTATGTTTGGTTGTTTGGCATATTATGCTCTTGTGCCATCACAACAACGTCACAGACTTGATGACAAGGCAAAGAAATGTATATTTGTTGGTTATAGTGCTGAAAGTAAGGGATATCGTTTGTATCATCCATTGACGAACACAACTATTGTGAGTCGAGATCTGGTATTTGTGGAAAATTCAAATTTTCCTCTACTTGAATGCAAAAAACAGCCAACAGTTAGCTCACAAGATGTGTTCGATACACTCATGCCTTTGTTTCAAAATGGTGCGCTTGACTATGGCCATGTAGATGAGCCAACTAAGGCTCAAAGGGATGAAAAAATCCAACAAAATAGAGCTGAAAATGCAGAGAATTTCTAGCCAAACATGTCTGAAAATTTTAGCCAAAAAATGTCCAAACTGCTGGAAATTTCTAGCCACATATGGCTAACATTTGCATCAAAATATGGCTGAAAATGAGCATGAAATTCATCCCACGCATGTACATATTGAAGATGTTTTACATAATGAATGCATGTCTATCAAGAGTGCACAAACTATGCCAAACTGGCTGAAACAAACTTTGCAGGACAACAAATTGAGTGCACCTGTACTTGGTAGAACAAGATCAAGCTCTCACCATGCATCAAGTAATTTTGTGGATTATTCTCTTATTGCTACAACATGTAATGAAGAGCCACTTTCTTTTGAAGATGCATGTGACGATCCACAATGGATGAGTGCTATGCAATCAAAAATGGATTCCATACATAGGAATGGTACTTGGGAGTTATGTGAATTGCCAAAAGGAAAGAATGCCATTGGTACAAAGTGGATTTATAAGATTAAGAGAAAATCTGATGGTAGCATTGATCGCTACAAAGCTAGATTGGTTGCTAAAGGATATGCACAACAATATGGCATTGCCTATGAGGGAACTTTTGCACCTACTTCACGCATGACTACCATTCATACTGTGGTTGCATTGGCTGCCCATCGAGGTTGGAAAGTGCATCAGTTGGACATAAAAATAGCCTTCTTGAATGGTGATTTGCAAGAAGAGGTCTATGTGAAGCAACCTCCTGGATTTGCTATGAAAAGGAAAGAGCATATAGTTTGTCGCTTGCATAAAGCCTTGTATGGTCTCAAGCAAGCTCCACGTGCATGGTATGACAAAATACATAAGAACTTGATTGCTCTTGGCTTCACATGTAGTCCGATTGAAAGCACACTCTATGTATGCAAAAATGGGTTTGATCTTATAGTACTTGTTTTTCATGTCGATGACATACTCTTGACTGGGTCATATGATGCGAAACTTGACATTCTTATGGATGATTTGCAGCATAGTTTTGATGTCACTTATCTTGGTCTTTTGAGCTACTATCTTAGCATCCAGTTTGTATCCATTGAGGGGGGAATTGTTATGCATCAAGCAAAGTATGTTGAAAAAATACTTTAGCGTTTTGACTTTGAGGATTGCAAGCCAGTTTCCACACCGGTTGAGACAGGATTTAGGTTCTCAATTGAGGATTCCAATGATGCATTTGACACTTCTCTTTATCATCAAGTTGTGGGATGTCTTATATATGCATGCAACACAAGGCCGGATATACAATATGTAGTTTCCCAATTGAGTAGATTCATGCATAGCCCTGGCACTAAGCATTGGCAAGCGGCAAAACATGTGTTTAGATATCTCAGAGGCACTTTGAGCTTAGGTCTCTTTCATGGCAAAGATGTCCAGCCATGCTTGCATGCTTTTACAGATAGTGATTGGGCTGGTTGTTATGATACTCGCGTGTCCACTAGTGGTAATTGCTTTTTTCCTTGGAGATTCATGCATATCTTGGTTGACTAAGAAGCAACCTAGAGTGGCGACATCGAGTTGTGAAGCTGAGTACATGGCAGTTTTCATAGCTACAGTGGAGCGTATATGGCTGAGACGCCTATTGATGGATCTTTGCATGGAGATAGATGATGTTACGCATATTCTCACTGATAGTCAGAGTGCTTTGGTTGTTGCACAAAACCCAGTGTTTCATGCACGGACCAAACATATTTAGGAGCATTATCACTATGTGAGAGAGCACCTTCATGCAAGAGATATTGATTTGGTATATGTGCCTACACAAGATAATGTGGTAGACATATTCACCAAAGGTCTTCCACGAGAAAAGTTTGAAGCTTTTTGCAAAGCTTTAGGCTTATTACCTTGTGAGGGTTGATCTATCACTCCTTGTATGTGTTCATATCATTCGCTCCAGGGGGGTTTGTTACACTTATGTGTTCCTCGAGTAGCTTTGATGTGAACCTTTTCCCTATACATGGGCACTTTTTACTCTAGTGTTGGTTAGAGGTTTTTTCCCATGTTACCACATACATGATTCACTCATATGTGGTGGTACTTTTGTTGGAGATAGACGTCTGCGGAAGCACGCGAACAACACAAGGAAGGAGAAGAAGCTTGGAGCACAACACACAATACAGAATGTATTACTAGAGAATGTACAAAAGATCAGTAGCCCATTAGGGCAATAGGTATATATACAAGCCGGGGGGAAAAACTCCTAAAGAGGGAAAAAAGTGCCCTGGTGGTCCTAGAGTGTTCACACACATCACTATTTAAATATGTAAACAAATCCCCCATGGGAGTGATGCGGTGAACAAGGAGCTGGCACTCATGTATAAGGAAGTGTCAAGCTATGTGGAAATCACTCCACAAAAGGAAGTAAGCCCAAAGCTTTGTAGAAAGCTTCAAACTTCTCCCTAGGCACAGCCTTCGTGAAAAGGTCTACAATGTTCTCCTGTGTGGGCACATATGCCAAGCTGATCTCCCCAACAGAGAACCTCTCCCTGACATACTGATAATACACCTCAATGTGCTTAGTGCGAGCATGGAACACAGGGTTCCTCGCAACTACCAATGCGCTCTGACTGTCAGTGAAGATGGTGGTGGCAGAAGACCGACCAACACCCAAATCATCCATAAGGCGTCTGAGCCACACACACTCAACAGTAGCTGTGAAAGCTTCCCTATACTTAGCCTCACAACTCGAAGTGCCCACAATAGGCTGCTTCTTGCTCAACCAAAATATACATGAGCTACCAAGCATGAAGCAAAAGCCACTAGTGGACACACGAGTGTCATAGCAACTAGCCCAATCAGAGTTAGAAAAAGCATGCAAATCTGGCGGTAGTGATCCCCCCTTGGGATAAAACAACCCAAGTAGCCGAGTACCACTCAAGTAGCGAAAGATGCGCTTAACCGCCTGCCAATGCTTGACTCCTGGGCAATGCATCAAATGCATCTCCAGCATCATGAAGACTCAATCGGAAACTGTCTCCATAGGAGTGGCAATAGGCTTATAGTCTTCAAGGCCAAAACACTGCAATAATGTGTCAATATATTTCGGTTTACACAAAGCCATTCCACCATCAACGTGCATAAATTGAATGCCCAAATAATGATGCAAATGCCCCAAATCAGACATCTCAAATGAGGCATGCAAATCAGCCTTAAAATGAGCAATATGCCTCTCATGAGGACCAGTGAGCAGCATATCATCAACATAAACCACAATGATCAGAAGTACATCATTAGCATGCTTAACATATAAGGTGCTTTCAGTTGGACTGTTCTCAAAACCATGTGCAATCAGATAGGCATGTATCTTTTCATACCAAGCACGTGGTGCTTGCTTTAAACCATATAATGCCTTCTTTAACCTACACACCTGGTTCTCATGCCCTTTCTACACAAAGCCACGAGGGTGAAAAACATACACTTCTTCATGCAAGTCACAATTCAGAAATGCAGTTTTAATGTCCAACTGATGTACATTCCAACCATGATGGGCTACAAGTGCACAGATGCTCCGAACATTAGTCATACGGCATGTAGGTGCAAAGGTCTCATCAAAATCAATGCCTCTTTCCTATGCATAACCCTTTGCAACAAGCCTAGCCTCATACCCGTCAACTGTACCATCAGGTTTACGCTTCACCTTGTATACCCACTTAGTGCCAATGGCCTTCTTGCCAGGAGGCAAGTCACATAAAGACCAAGTACCATTCTTCATTATTGCATCATATTCAAATTTCATGGAAGCCATCCAATTTTCTGAATTTTGTGCTTCATCAAACGAAACAGGCTAAGTCTCATCACAAAGACTAGATGCAGCCATAGCATAGCAATCTGATGCAAAAGAGGCACTATGAGAGCCTGATCGAGTATGATATGATAGAGGTGCATCTAATTTGCTATCACGCAAGGTCTGCACCATCCATTTTGGCATAGTTCTTGCCTGCTCAATATCAACTCTCTCATCAATAAGTGCATCATGTAAATCTGCATCAGAAATGGAATGATCTGCATCATGACATGAAACCTGCAAAGGCTGAGAAGTTGCCTCATTAGGACCAGCACTAGATTGTCCACCTGTAAAAAGAGGAAGCAAAGTATCATACATGTCTTTGGAGCTAACAGATGTCTCCTTAGTACATGAAAGCAATGCCTGAATAGCATCTTCCACAAAAACAACATCACAGCTAACCAAAATGGGTTTAGTATGTGGATGATACAGATGATAGCCTTTACTTTTAGAACTGTACCCAACAAAAATACATTTTATTGCTTTATCATCCAATTTTCTGCGATGTTCAGGCACTAATGCATATGCCAAACAACCAAAAACACGTAGATGAGCAACAAATGGCTTGTGGTCATGCCAAGCCTCATATGGAGTGATAGACTGCAGTGCTTTAGTGGGACACATGTTCAGTACATATGTTGCACACATGACAGCCTCAAGCCAGAAACTATGTGGTAAAGCCTGACTCTTGACCATACACCTCGCCATCTCCATGAGAAACCTGTTCTTTCGTTCAGCAACTCCATTCTGTTGAGGTGTATACAACACTATACACTGGTGTTTTATCCCACATTGAGCCAAAAATGCATGAAAATCAGAAGACATATATTCCCCACCTCGATCAGAATGGAGGGTGCCCATTTTACATGCTGACAGATTTTCAACCAAAACCAAAAACTATTTGAAGCACATGAACACTTTGCCTTCAATGGATATACCCATGCATGCTTGGGAAAATCATCGATGAAAGTCACGAAGTAGAGATAATTCCCAAAAGAAGGTGTCTGCATAGGACCAGAGACATCACTATGTACAAGCTGCAATTTCTGAGTAGCCCGAAGTGAACCATCTTTTGGAAAGGCTGAACACTGCATTTTGCCCAAAATACAGCCTTCACAAACATGTTTTCCAGGTGCCTCAAGTTTGGGCAAAGAGGACACCATTTCAGGTTTCTGCAGGCGTAGCAAACTAGCAAAATTCTGATGACCAAAGCGTGCATACCAAAGCTTTGCATCTGACATAGCCTGAGAATCATTTACTGCACATGCCAAATCATTTCCAGATCTTTCATAGTCTATGAGCTTATACAGCCCACAACATAAAATGCCAGAAGCAATAATCACATCGCCATTTGACAGATCATGAATTGTATACCTGTCATCAATAAATTTCACAACCAAGCCAATCTTGGCTAATGCAGAAACTGATAACAGGTTCTTCTTGATCCCTGGCACAAATAAAGCATCTAACAAAGTGAAAGAACTACCATCAGCAGTAGTCAAAATGATCTCACCAACTCCCATAACAGGATAAGAGGAGTTGTTGGCGCATGTAACAGTATTCCCTGTAGGGGCAGGCTCGAGTGAAGAGAAGAAACTGCACTGCGAGGTAATATGTTTGGTTGCCCCACTGTCAAAATGCCAAACATCTGAGTCTACTGCAGACATGCATTGATCATGAGAAGATGGGTCAAAACTGCAAACAATAGTAAACACCCGTTCTTCTTCCTGCACAAGATTAGCAGACTCTGTTTTTGGTGTAGAGGCTTCTGCAACAACCATTCTAGCCTCTTTCTTCTTTGCCTCTTTTGCAGCCAATTTTGGACAATTCTTTATGATGTGATCATTCCCTTTACAGTACTTACAAAACAATTTCTGCTTTTCTGATTTTTTCTCATCTTTGTCTTAGTTCTTTGAATGTGCAACATTTGCAGATTTCTGCTTACTAATAGAAGAGCTCCATTTTCCTTTGCCCTTCTGACTAGCCAGGAAAGCTTGATCTGTAACACGCATAATGGACCTATTCTGCCTAGACTAATCTTCCTGCAACAGAACAGAGACTAACTCCTCAAATGACAAGGCATTTGGATTGGCTTTCATCATCAACCAAAGAGTAGAAGCAAAACTCTGATATGAATCAAGGAGACCATTCAAAATGTTCTGCACAAGTGAGCTATCTGGTATAACCTCATCAATAGAAATCAATTGTTCCTTCAAGTCTTTGCTCTTTGTTAGAAAATTGTCCATAGAATCACCTTCATTCATGTGCTCACTCTCCAACTATTTTCGGAGGTAAGCAACACGAGCCTCATTCCTAGCTTGGTACAATGTGGGAAATGTATCCCAAGCATCCTTAGCTATTCTGCAAGAGCGAATGTGAGGAATAATGGCACGTTTGACAAACAAGGCTATCAAAGTATGTGCTTGGGCATCTCCGCCATCCCAACGAATCTGCTCTGCAATAGGTGCAGCAAAAACCGCAGCATGAATAGGAATATGTAGAATATCATCATCTTCGACACCTTCTGCATCAGCTTCAGTACCTGTAGTTGTAATAGTTGCAGGTGTGATAGGACGTTTTTCGACACCCTACACAATGTTCCACAATCCTTTTGCAACCAACGCATGTCGCATCATATAAGCCCATAACGGGTAGTTGGTACCATCCAACTTATCCTCAATAGCCAACATACGGAATACATCACTGCTTTCAGCCATGGCCGGTGACTAAAATACCCTGATGCAGAAAATTGGCTGTATCTCAAAAAGTTGAACAGAACTGCCCAGACGAATTTTGCTAGACCTGTAGCAGACTTAGAGATGCTTATAATGGTGAACAGAAACTGGTGTATACCTTTGGCACAAAAAGATGAAATAGCCTGCACAAGCGTTGCGTTAGTGCGTTTGGAGGCCAAAACGAGCTCAGATCGCGATTTCAGCACACATAGCGAAGCTGTTTTGATCTCGGAAACACGTTGAGTATGCTCACCAAAATTCGTGTGATTCTAAGACTGCAAACGGAGGAGTGTCGACGATGCCCTAGATGAAGCGATGACCTGCTCTGATACCAATTGTTGGAGATAGACGTCTATGGAAGCACGCAAACAACACAAGGAAGGAGAAGAAGCTTGGAGCACAACACACAATACTAAATGTATTACTAGAGAATGTACAAAAGATCAGTAGCCCATTAGGGCAATAGGCATATATACAAGCCGGGGGAAAAAAAACTCCTAAAGAGGGAAAAAAGTGCCCCGGTGGTCCTAGAGTGTTCACACACATCACTACCTAAATGTATCAACAACTTTGTACTTAGGGATATTATTCAACTCTTACTTCAGTTCAGTTAATTATCAATAGAGAGAGAGCTATTCCAACCATCAACTTCTCCATGTGTCTTGCTTTGTTTGTGCTCCTTGTGTGTGCTTCTCGTGTGTCTCTCGCAATTCTATGCACACCCAACAATACCTCCAATTCAGAGAGTGTTTGATATCCATAGCTAAATAACGTTATGTTCTTGGTGTCCTACACTTCAAAGGTGAAGAGTTTTCCTTTCTTTTCTCCCTTGGCAATTCTTCTAAGTCTGTGCTTGGGTTCTTCCACATATGCTCCATGCCTTATAAACCTAACCTGCAATCCTTTCTCTAGAATTTTTCCAATACTTATCAAATTTTTGGTTATGGTAGGCACATACAAAACCTTGCTTAGAAAATTCATGTTCCCATCTGATGTCTTGACATTACCTATTTTCTCCACTGAATGTCTTGTATCATCACCTATCTGCAATTCATATTTATTTTTGGGATCTTCTAAATCAGAGAGCAATGCTACATTTCTTGATACATGATTTGAGCACCCTGAGTCAATATAGAAAACATGATCATCATCCTTACCTTGCTTCAATGATAGGTTCATGAGGTGTAGTGAGTCTTCTTGACTTTGATCTTCAGCGTAGTTTTTCTAATCCCTTCTTCCTCTATATCCATTTTGATTATTATTATTATTGAAGTAGTTGTTTTCATATCTTCCATTGTACCTACCTCTATTTGATCCATATCCACCTCTATTGAATCCTCTTCCTCTGGAATTCCTTGGGTTCCTATAACATTCCTTAGTGGTATGATTAGGGTAACCACAAATGCTACAAGATTGAAATGCTTGGGATCTCCCACCCGCCTTGCGTTTGTCCTCTGCCTCTTCCTCTAGCTTTTCCTCTACCTGTGAAGTTGGCTTGGAAAGAGCTACCTTCATCTTCATTCTTCTTAAAATTTGGCTTATCCTTAGCTTTAGATTTATCAGAGTATAAGGGAGAAGACTGATTACCTCTTGAGGATTCACCATTCTTGCTTATCTTTGCTTCATATGTGAAGAGTTGGCCCATAATAGTGTTGAAGTCAGGCACATGCATGTCCTTGTATAGGTCCATCGAAGTTGTGAAGGATTCCCACTTGTCATCAGCCTTGATTCCATTGATGATTTGCATTATGATTTTCTCTTCTTCAATTACCTAATGCTTCCTAACTGATCAGAGATCTCCTTCATTTTGGTGACATAATCAGTCACACTTTGCTTAGGACTTTTCTTCAAGATAGTAAACTCCATCCATAGTTGGTTCTTCCTTGCTCTGGTATTTGAAGAGAAGAAAGAAGCAAGTGCTTTCCAAGTTTCTCTTGAGTTCTTGCATCCTTTCACATGAGGTAAGAGAAAACAAAAGATTGAGTTTAAGATGTAGCCCTTGGCTAGTGCATCCTTTGAGCACCAAGTTGTAAGCCTTTCTTGCTCTTCATGTGATGGTTGTGCTTTGTTTCTCATTGTTGGCATGACTTCATCTCTAGATGTATATCCAAATAGATTTCTCCCTTGAAGGTAGGCCTCCACCCTCAGAGACCAGGCTGAGTAGTTATTTATCCAATTTGTCAATGGTGGAAGGAAATCCATCTCCCATATTGATTTACCTTTGCTCTGATACCACTGTGAAGAGAGATGGCTAATACACTCCAAAGATGTGTCTGGTGCTACAAAAACCTGCTCTACACCTGCCAAGATAACTTTAGAGATGATAAGTAGAGACCTTTTGCTTGGTAAGGATGCATATAAACCATCCTAGTGCTTTGGAGTATCAATCTCAAATTGATTCATCAAGACAAACTAGTTGATGCTAACTAGATGAAGTAAAACTTTCTATTTTTGGGATGGATTGCACTCTGGAAATTAACTCAGAGCTCATAACCTGCTAAAAGTTGAATAGAGATCTTTTGCACACTTTTAATTAGATAGATAATGAATCTAAAGCAACAAATTTGATGACTTTTGATGAGCCATACTAAGATAAATCAATTTAGCAATATACAGGTATCATCCCTATGTTTTAGGAGTTGACTGCTAGTATTGCTAGTCAGTGTCAAATGATTGTAGCTCATAGAGTAATGAACAAATGATGATGTAAAATTAGCATGATGAAGATAGACTTATCAAATTACCTATACCAATTCAAAGCTCAGCAAAAGAGTAAGTATATATAGAGAACTCACTCACTGAAGTTGATTGAAAATGTGAATATGAACTTGTAGCAACAAATGAGAACAACTTCAAAGTATAACTAGGAAAGCAATTTGTATTGAACCTATTGTACATGATATGAATGGACATGAAGCTTGGGAAGGAGGAGCACAATGTGTGCTTCACTTGTGGCTTGGTGCTTGATCAAAATCTCTCTAGAATGTAGCTCTAAGTGCTTCTCTAACTACGACTATACATAGGCATTTATATAGTGACATTTGAATTAAATCTTGGAGGGATTGTACCTAAAAGTTCCTCTAAAGTTGAGGAATCACCTAGCTAACAATCACTCCTAAATCAAATCATAATTCATGCCTAAGGTGGCTACGAGTTTCTTCAATGACTTTTAATTTTTAAGGTAATAACTCTTCAAGAATTACAAGAACATGTTTCTATGACTCTCTCATTGAGAGTGTGCATAAGTAATGTTTACATTTATGAATGATCAAGCACTAGGCTTGGATGAAATGCACCAACAACATATACATGCATACACACACATACACATACACACACATATATATACACACACAAACACATACACACACATGTACATACACACACATAGACACACACATACACATACACACATGTACATACACACACATAGACACACACACATACCCATAGACACACATATACATACACACATAGAAACACAAATACACATATACACACACATATAATCACATGCATACATACAAACACATGCATACACACATATACACGTACACACACATATGCATACACATGCATATGCATGCATATGCATGCATACACATGCATACATACACACATGCATATGCATGCATAAATACACACATGCATACACACATATACACATACACACACATATGCATACACATGCATACATACACACATATACATACACATGCATACACATACACACATGCATACACATTCATACACACACATACACATGCATACACACACATGCATATACATATACATGTACACATACACACACATGCATATGCATACATACATACACACAAGCATACACACCTACATACACATATACACATCCACATAGACTCATGTACATGTATACATACACATGCATAAACACACATATACATACACATATACATAAAAACACATACACACACATAGACACACACACATAGACACACACACACATAGGCACAGACACATAGACACACACACATACACTCACATGCATACATACACATACATGCTTACACATACATATCCATACATACATACACACATGCATACATACATACACACATGCATACATACATACACACATGCATACACACATACACATATACACACATATGCATACACATATACACACATACACATATAGATACACACATATAGACACATCCAAATACACATACATACACATGCATACACACATACACACAATACACTCACATAGAGGTATATATATATGCATACACATGCATGCACACACATACATACACAAAGATACATATATACACACATATACATACACATATATGCACACACACACACATATACACACATTTACAATTAGATACATGCATAGACATACACACATATACATACACAAACATATACATACACACACAAACATGCATACATACACACATGCATACACACAAAAATATACATACACACAAACACATGCATACACACATACATATGCATACATACATACATACACACATACACATACACATACACACACACACACACACACACATATATATATATAAATATATATATATATATATATATATATATATATATATATATATATATATATATATATATATATATATATATATATATATATATATATATATGTATATATATATATATGTGTGTGTGTGTGTGTATGTGTGTGTGTGTGTGTAGATTTCTAATCCATTTTGTTTTATATGTACAGATATTATGGATCATAGTAGAGAGTCAAAGGAAAAAATTACTCTCATAAAGAATACTATGAGAGGAAAAGATTCGCGTGATTCCTTAGGGGTTGTCATGCATGAGTATGCAGACATGGCCAATGAGGAATTAGATTACACAATCTAGATGCTTACCCAGGTTCCATCGGAAGGTTCCTCTTCTGCTCCATTTGCAAGAAGAGAGTTTTCTACACATAGGTATGCTTTCTTATTAAAATTTATTATTTTTAATGATATTATAACAAAAATGTTTTTATTCATTTTTATTTGTTTATTTTTAGGGCACCTATACCACCTCTACCTCATGAGAGCATAACAAAGGTACCTATGTAGACATGCATAGGTAGCCTAGGGCTAGAGTATGACATATCACATAATGGCAGTATGATATACATCATGCATGGTTTGGAGTTTTTTTTTAATAGAGCTTTATGTGACTCCTACTTCATTTTGTTAACTTAAAATGGGCATAAGTATAAATTTTACATATAAATTGAAATATACATTTTATCTTTTATTTATATGATCTTTTTTTTTCAGTGAGTTTGACGAGAGAGAGACAAAAAGTATATAATTAGTTCACTTGAGACATAATTTTGCAATGGGTGGTCTCACAAGTGGTGCTTGAAAGAGATGCAGATACTTATGTCACATTGTCATGACAATGCATGGTATGCATTGCTCTAATTTGTGATATTTATGTGCACACACATTAAATATAACAAATTAAAGCAATGCATATATATATATATGTATGTATGTATGTATGTATGTATGTATGTATGTATGTATGTATGTATGTATGTATGTATGTATGTATGTATGTATGTATGTATGTATGTATGTATATATATATATGCACACACACACATGTATACACACACATATATATACATACACACACATGTATATAAATTTATAGGTATATATATGTATGTGTGAGGGTGTATATTTAGGATCAAGAATATCATTTAGAGAAGGATCAATATCATGAAGAGAAGAAACATTGCATCTAGTCCTCTTCTTATCATTGTGTATGTTGATTTCAATAACCTCATCTTCAAGTGCAAATGCATCACTTACATTCAACACAAATCATTTGCTACTCCAATCAATAAGGAGCATAATACATATATAGATACATACACATCTTATTCATCATGGGATTTAAAGGCATCTTGTTGTATAACTATGGGTTAGACTGGTAAAAGGCTATTGAAATATTTTGGCAGTGATGTGCGCGAACACACTTGGGACTGGTAATGCACTTTTCTCCCTCTTTAGAAGGTTTTTTTCCTCGGCTTGTATATATACCTATAACCCAAATGGTTCACTTATCTTTGTACATTCACTTGGTAATTTTATTCAATATTGTGTGTTTTTCTCCAAGCTTCTTCTTCTTCCTTGTGTTATTCATGTGCTACCATATACCTTAAACTCCAACAATTGGTATGAGAGCGGGTCACCACTTCATCTAGGGCATCATGGACACCCTCCGATCATAGTCTCATAATCCCATGAAAATCGGTGAGCATACTCAAGGCGATTAGTAGTTCAAAACAGCTTTGTGTATTCGGCATCAAAATTTTCATTTGAGCTCGTTTTTGCCTCCGAATTGCTATCATAGCGCCTATGAAGGAAATTTTTTCCTTCTTTGTGAAACATATATACAAGTTTTGGCTCACCAGTACAAGCACCTCAAAGTCTATTACAAGTTTAGCAAAGCTCGATATGGTAGTTCTATTCAACTTTTTGAGATACAATCATTTTTTCGCATCAAGGTATTTAGTTAGTGGCCATGGCTTAAAGCAATGATGTATTCCGTATGTTTACTCTTGAGGGTAATTTGGATGGTGCCAATTACCCGTTATGGGCATATATGATGCATCATGTATTGGTAGCAAAAGGATTGTGGAATATTGTGCAGGGTATTGAAAACTGCTCTACTACACCTGTGAATATAGTTATTGAAGGTGATGCAGATGGTGTTGAAGGTGATGATATTTAGATTCCTATTCCTATTGAGCTTCCTACTACACCTACTATAGAGCAACTTTGTTGGAATGGCAGGGATGCTCAAGCACATGCATTGATAGCCTTGTCTATCAAATGTGCCATTATCCCTCATATTCACTCTTCCAAAACATCAAAGGATGATTGGGATACACTTACCACTTTATACCAAGCAAGAAATGAGGCTCGTGTTGCTTACCTCCGAAAATAGTTAGAGAGTGAGCATATGAATGAAGGAGATTCTATGTAAAGTTGATTTCTATTGATGAAGTCTTACGAGATAGTTCACTTGTGCAGACTATTCACAATGGTCTTCTATTGTCAGGATCTTGCTCATGCACATACAGAGGTTATGGATGCTGAAAACACACTGAAAATTAGACACGACAAGTTATGAGACAGAATGCAATATTGGGTGCAATCTCCCCCCATGCACTCTGTTTGGACAGTGCACAGAGTGCATGTATTTATAGGAATTTTTTATTACATCGAAAAGAGTGGTTACATGAGAGCGGCTTCGAAAAGCAAGCTTGAAACTAAAAGTTGGTAACTTTTCTAGAAAACCATTGCTTTCAATAACAAAAACCGTGGTCTACAGTGACCCTTATTCTAACCATTACTTTTCTAACTATTTCTAACAATATAACCTTCTATGCGGTTTATTTACAAACTAAATAAAATATAATTCCAATTATTGATGTCCGACCTTTCACACCTTCCAAGCTCCTTACAAACATTTAGCTTCTATATCAAAAACATCAAAAACACATTAATACATTAATAAATTAACACTCCAACAATTCCTCTTTCAACACATTCCATAATTCATAACATCTTCCAGATTCATATCAAAGTTTTGCTTCTACTTTTTGATTGATGATGAAAGGCAATCCAAATGCCTTAACATTTGAGGACTTAGTCTATGTTTTGAAGATTAGTCCATGCAAAACATGTCTATTATGCATGTTGTAGACCAAGCTTTCTTAGTTAGTGAGAAGGTCAAGGGTTAATGGAGCTCATGTACTAGTAAGAAGAAATTTGCTAATGTTACATAGTCGAAGAAGGAAGAAAAAGATGAGAAGAAAACAAAAACACATAAAAATTTTTGAAAATATTTTAAAGGAAATGATCATATCATAAAGATTAGTCCAAAACTAGTTGGAAAAGATCCAAAGAAGGAAGAGGTTGGAATGGTTGTTGTAGAGGCCTCTACACCAAAAACAAAGTCTTCTAATCTTGTGTAGAATGAAGAATGGGTGTTTACTACTGTATGTAGTTGTGACCCATCTTCTCATGAGCAGTGTATGTTTACATCAGACTCAAATATTTGGTACTTTGATAGTAGGACAACCAAATATATTAGCTCACAACACAGTTTCTTGAGTTCTCTTAGGCTTGCCCCTATAGGGAGTACTATCTCATGTGCAAACAACTTCACATATCTTGTAATGGAAGTTGGTAAGATCATTTTGATTATTGTTGATGGTAGTTCCTTCACATTGTCAGATGCATTGTATGTGCCAGAGATCAAGAAAAATTTGTTGTCAGTTTCAACATTAGCCAAGATTGTCTTGATTCTCAGATTTGTCAATGAGAGGTGTAAAGTTCATGATTTTTCAAATTGTGATGTGATTATTGCTTCTATCATTTTATATCATCATTTGTATAAGCTCATAGATAATGCAAAATCTGACATGTGCAGTACAAGATTCTCAGGCTATCTCAGATGCAAAGCTTTGGCATGCATGCTTTGGTCATGTTAATTATGCTAGTTTTCTATGCTTGTACAAATCTAATGTGTTGTCCTCTATGTCTAAACTTGATGCACCTTCTAAACATGCATGTGGAGGCTGTATTTTGGGCAAAATATAGCATTCTTCCTTATCGAAATATGGTTCAAGTATATCTGCTCATAAATTGTAGCTTGTTCATAGTGATGTATGTGTTCCTATATAGACACCTTCTTTTGGAAACTACCTTTAATTCATGAATTTCATTCATAATTTTTATAGGCACGCATGGGTTTATCCATTGAAAGCAAGGTCTAAAGTGTTTGTGCTTCAAACAGATTTTTATTATGGTTGAAAATCTATGAGCATGTAAATTGGGCACCCTCTATTCAAATTTAGCGGGGGGAATACATCTCTTTTAATTTTAATGCATTTCTAGCTAAGTGTGGGATAAAACATCAATCTAAAGTGTTGTACACACCTCAAGAAAATGGAGTTGCAGAAAGAAAGAATAGGCCTCTCATGGACATGGCGAGGCATGGTTAAAAGTCAAGCCTTACCACATAGCTTCTGGCTTGCGGTTGTTATGTGTGCAACATATGTACTTAACAGGTGCCCCACCAAATCACTACAATCTATCACTCCATATAAGCATTAGCATGGTCACAATCCATCTATTTCTCATTTGTGTGTGTTTAGATGTCTAGCATATGCATTAGTGTCTGAAAAACAATGTAGGAAATTAGATGATAAAGCAATGCAATGTATTTTTGTTGGGTATAGTTTTGAAAGAAAAGGTTTTCGTCTATAGCGCCCACATACTAAATGCATTTTGGTTAGTCGTGATGTTGTTTTTGTGGATGCAATTCAGCCATTACCACTAAGGAGACATCAATTAGCTCCAAAGATGTGTATGACACTTTGTTGCCTCTTTTTATAGGTGGACAATCAAGCGCTAATCCAAATGAGGCAATTTTTGAACCTTTATAGGTTCCACATGATGATGTAGATCATCCCATTTCTGCTACAAATTTACATGATGCACTTGTTGATGAGAAAGTTGATATAGAGGGGGCAAAAATTATGCCTAAATGGTTTGTGAAGGCTTTAAGAGATAGCAAATTAGATGCACATATGTCATATCATACTCATTCAAGCTCTCATAGTGCTTCCTTTGCATCAGATTGTTGAGTAATGGCTACCTCTAGTCTTTGTGATGCAAATGAGCCTGTTTCTTTTGATGAAGCACAAAATTCAAAAAATTGGATGGTCTGTATGCAATCAGAATATGATGCTATTATGAAAAATGGTACATGGTCTTTATGTGATTTGCCTCCCGACAAAAAGCCATTGGCACTAAATGGGTAAACAAGCTGAAATGTAAGCCTGATGGAACAATTGATAGATATAAGGCTAAGCTTGTTGCAAAACTTTATGCTCAAAAGAGAGGCATTGATTTTGATGAAACCTTTTCACATACTTGTTGAATGACCACAATTCACAGCATCTCCAACTCATCATGGTTGGAATGCACATGAGTTGGACATTAAAATTGGAAATTGAAGTACAAATGAATCGGAGTTCTTAGAATATTTGAACCATTATGTGGATAGATAGTCCAAATCGATGTAATATTTGTTCTTTTTTGAAGGCTCCTAATGAAGAACTTATATCTCTTAGATATTTCCCCCATTCCATTTTAAGGTGGCAATCAAAAAATTATATTTTATGCTTTAGTCTCATTTTGGTGAAGATCTTTCATATCAACAACATACATACATACATAAATGTATACGGACATACATAGACACATACATACACACATACATCCGTACATACATAAATAAATCGGTACATACATAGACACATAGTACATACACAGACACATACATCCGTACATCCGTACATACACAAATACATGTGTACATCCGTACATCGATACATACATACATACATACATATGTACATACATAAATAAATCCGTACATACATAGAAACATACATCCGTACATTTGTGCATACACACATACATCCGTACATCATCATCGATACATACATACATACATACACATGTACATACATAATACACACATACATACACATGTACCTACATAATACACACAGACATACACAAATACATATGCACATACATACATAAATAAATATATGAATGCATACTTTTTTACTTACTTACTTACGTACATGCTTACTTATTTATTATTTCTTTTACTTTCTTTCTTGTTTAGTTATTATTAAACAAATTCATCCTTTTATCTTATGGATTTGGTTCATAAAGAGTGCTAAAAATATGTACTTAAATTTTCTATCTCTCGTTGGACCAATTTTGTTTCAAGAGTTTGTCTCCCGCACTTTGCAAACTATCTCTCCGTTTTATCTTTAGTAATTATGATGCATGTTATGACGTGTTGAATTTTTTATCCTATTTTGAATCGCTAAGTATGTTTTGAATTATAAGCTATCTAGCCATGGATTAGTGCAAAATTTTACCCACAAATTTAAGTTATACCTTTGTACATATCCTTTTTATGGTGTCTAAAAGTCTAATTAATTGGCAAGCTCAAGTGTGTGAGTGGAGGCTTACATTATGTGCCACATCACCATGTACTTTTTGGTGAGTCAAGAAAAGTCAAAAAGCTTGCCATTGTAGTGCCCATTGTAAGCTATCTCCCTACTTGTTTATATCTACACATACGCAAAGATCTATCTCTATTCATGTCTCATTGTACAAGACTTGGATTGAAAGTGTTGGAGATAGAGACTCACTGAAGTTGTTCTTGAAGGTCAAAGAGAGAGAAGATCGAGGTTGTGAAGAACCAAAGGGAGAATCATGTTGGATGCACTCAATCAAGGTAAAGGGCTAATGAGTTGTTCTTGAAGGTCAAAGAGAGAGAAGATCGAGGTTGTGAAGAACCAAAGGGAGAATCATGTTGGATGCACTCAATCAAGGTAAAGGGCTAATGAGGGCCATAAATCTTCAAAATCATGTCTAAAAGTGTCCATTTCCTTGTAAGATCCCACCTATAGAATTATGCCCAAAAGACTTCTATATTTTTGTAGATTGAGGAGTCCTTGAGATTGAGCACTAAATTGTTAACCCTCTAGAATTTTACAAGATTTTCCTACCCTCAAATCGGACATCAAATGAACGCTTAGAAACTATTTTGAATTAAAGCAGAAACGCTTGTTTCAATGCATGCCGTCAATAGCTTATGTGTTCTAAATCACATGTCAAAGTTTGGATTAAGAGTTGTTTACGCCATGTAAATCCATATAAAACAACCACAATTTTTTAATCTAGAAGAGATAAAAACCAAAGAAACAACACCCAAAATTCATAAAATGTCTCGAAAAACATTCCTCAATACGTTTTGGAATAAAATATTTCAGTGGAGGCTAGTAGCTCTAAGTTCTTAGATAAAAAAAGAAGACTGATCCAATCCACACACACACACTCATATATATATATATATATATATATATATATATATATATATATATATATATATATATATATATATATATATATATATATATATATATATATATATATATGCTTAATTTTCCATAATGATAATTGATTTAATAGTCTCTTCTATAGAAAATCTATCTATAAAAGAACTTTAATATAAATAGAAATTCAGGTATCTTTGAGTAGAACACTAGAGTTATGTTTTCTATAATGAAACAGGACCTTAGTGCACTAAAATCCAAGAGAAAGGAGATAGATTGGACTATTATCTACCTACCAGTAATAAATTACTTTCTAACTATTTGGGTTTTTTTTGTGGTGCAAGGCAAAAACTTGCCATACTAAACACACTAGGCTATCACTCACTATCTCACATGAAGTTCTTGATGGAACTCAGGTACCAAATGACTTGGAGTTGTTAGAATGTTTGAACCATTGTGTGGATAGATAGTTCAAATCGGTCTAATATTTGTGCTTATCTAAAGGCTTCTAATGAAGAAAAGGTCTTAAAATACCTCTCAGATACTTCCCTCATTCCACTTTAGGGTGGAAAACAAGAAATTATATTTTATTTTTTTAGTCTCATTTTAGTGAAAGGCTTTCATATCAACAATATACATACATGCATACATCTACATAGACTTACACAGACACATACATACATACATATGTTATCGTTAGTGTCAATGTGAAAGGCCAAATGACCGCTGGACACATGTATGTGTTCCTTAATAGAACATAGCTCGAAATTTACTCGTTTTAGTACGGTACACTTGTCAAAGTAATCATGCTAGCAGCATCATGATCTGGATTAATAGGATCAGCAGGAAGAGAGTAGCTCATATATAACATGAATTGTGTGGTTGCTCGAATGGATTTGCATTAGATGAGATGGCACATTTGAGCCTCATGTTGTGTAAACAATTTCTGTTAGCTCTAGTCTTTATTGGGTTTAACCTTCATCGCATGCGTTTCTCCAATTCCCACATGGCGTCAATTTTACATGGGGTTCAGTGCATGTGAGAATGGGTCTTTTGGAAACTTATCCAATATGACGATTGGAAATGGGGATTGTGATAAATAGTATTACAAAGGCAACTATGCCAAGCTCTATGAGTCTATCAAGAAGTCCTACCCAGATATATCAATTATATTAAACTATTTGATGGGTCAAATAAGCAACTCGACCATGAAGCAGATATGTACGACACAAAAGGAATGGACCAAAGATGCTATGTCAAAACATTGATGTTGTGTACCCAAATCAACAACAATAGATAAGTCAATGTATACCCAAATCAATCAACAATAGATAAGTCAAAAATCAACAACAGATAAGTCAATTGGCTATGACCGAGCCAGGTGGCTGTAAAGCCATTTCTCTTTTTGGATAGAGATAGCTGACCTTTATAGAGATAGCCATTTCTCTTTTGGATGACCAAGATAATCTAGAGATAGCCATTTCTCTTTTGGATAGAGATAGTCATTTCTCTTTTGGATGACCAAGATAATCTAGAGTATTGATGATAGAAGATATGAATAATCGATTTGACTATTAAGCTATACGATTTTCATTATCAAGTTAAGCATATAACATAGTGATAAGAAACGGTTTATGTTGTAAAAGGCTTTTATTCCATTTGTTATATAAATGACGGATCTCCTTCACATATAAGTGAAATTTTTCTTGAAATGAATGCTTTCATTTAAAAAAGTATTTGTCTTTAATAGGTTCCATAGCTATGACTGTCTTGTGCATGATCTTTCGCGCTTTTCCATGAATTGTGATGATAAACAATGAATGATGATATTATTTTCCATACTACAACGTGAGGACAAAGAAAATGAAGTTTTTGAACAAGTGTGATGAATCATTTGTTTCAAAAGCACTTAAGGTTATGATGAAGTGTTTTGCCAATCATCTCTTTGAGTTTTCATTAGTCATCCGAGTTTGGTGGAGTCAACCCCTGTGTGAGCCGTTGAACTTGGAAGTTGACCCGATCCACCAAATGGGCGTTCCCACCCTCTCCACACCGTTGGATGCACACGAGCGAGGATCTCAATGATCAAGGAAGACGAATGTTCCCAACACTTCTCGGGAGGTCAACCATCCAAATTTGTTCCCCCCCGAGCCCGCTTAATCGACAAGGTCTCTTGCCACTAAGCTACACTCTTGTGGTGTTTGAAGAAGAGGAAAGTCTAAGGTTAGCATCACCTTGAACATGTTTTGGTCCCTCAAAGCTTCATTCTTTGCTTTAGCATTATTGGGGTGATTTTTGGAGTCATTTTGAGGTACTTTCATGTATAGTTCTCATTACACAGGTTCGAGAACATCACAAAGAGTCCTCTTTCAAAGTTCTTTGATAGCAAATATTCATCTTTGGGACTATGTTTTTAGCCATACTAGTAAATCTACAGATTTCTTGTATCATTTTTAGTTGTAGTTGGAGCAACCACCAAAGAGCCTAAAGAACAGAGTTGTCAAACACTTGCAGGTGTTGTTGGGTAGTGTTTGGGCTACAAATTCAGCCTTTCAGTGCCATTCGATTGCATATATTGAGCACATACACACTATGTACGCTTCTATGGATGTCGCTTATGTATGTCCATGTGGTCATTGATATAGCAGTTACAGTTTTTGCATAAAATCTTTTACATTTGATAAAGAGGTTGGAATGGTTGTTGCAGAGGCCTCTACACTGAAACAGAGTTGGCAAATCTTGTGCAGAATGAAGAATGGGCATTTACTACTATTTGCAGTTTTGACCCATCTTCTCATGAGCAGTGTATGTCTGTAGTAGACTGAGATGTTTGGTATTTTGATACTGGGGCAACCAGACATATTACCTTGCAGCACAGTTTCTTCACTTCACTTGAGCCTTCCCCTATAGGGAATACTTTCACATGCACCAACAACTCCTCTTAATCTATCATGGGAGTTGGTAAGATCATTCTGACTATTGTTGATAGTAGTTCTTGTGGATGCTTTATTTGTGCTAGGGATCAAGCAAAATATGTTATCAGTTTCTGCATTAGCCAAGATTGGATTGGTTGTGAAATTTGTTGATGACAGATGTACAGTTCATGATCTATCAAATGGCGACATGATTATTGTTTCTGGCATTTTATGTCGTGGGTTGTAACTATGAATGATTTAGCATGTGTAGTACATGATTCTCAGGCTATGCCAGATACAAAGCTTTGGCATCCACGCTTTGATCATCTAAATTTTGCTAGTTTGCTACGCCTGCTGAAATCTAAAATGGTGTCCTCTTTGCTCAAACTTGAGGCACCCAGTAAACATGTTTGTGAAGGTTGCATTTTGGGCAAAATGCAGTGTCCCTCCTTTCCAAGAGATGGTTCAGTTCGAGCTATTCAAAAATCGCAGCTTGTTCACAGTGATGTCTATGGTCCTATGCAGACACCCTCTTTTGGAAACTATCTTTACTTCATGACTTTCATTGATGATTTCTCTAGGCATGCATGGGTATATCCATTGAAAGCAAAGTCCGAGGTGTTTATATGCTTCAAACAGTTCTTGGTTTTGGCTGAAAATCTATCAACATGTAAAATGGCCACCCCGTTCTGATTAGGGGGGGTATATGTCTTCTAACTTTAATGCATTTCTGGCTGAACATGGGATAAAACATGAGTGTACAGTGCCGTATACACCTCAATAGAATGGAGTTGCTGAATGAAAGCACAGGCTACTCATGGAGATGGTGAGATGTATGGTCAACAGTCAGGCTTTACCACATAGTTTCTAGCTTGAGGCTGTCATGTGTGCAACATATGTATTTAACAGGTGTCCCAGTAAAGTATTGTAGTCTATCAATCCATATGAGGCTTGGCATGGTTGTAAGCCATCTGTTGCTCACCTATGTGTTTTTGGTTGTCTGGCATATGCATTAGTACTTGAACAACATCGTAGGAAATTGATGATAAAGCAGTAAAATGTATTTTTGTTGGGTATAGTTCCAAAAGCAAAGGTTATCATCTGTATCATCCATAGACTAAACACGTTTTGGTTGGCCTTGATGTTGTTTTTGTGGAAGATGTTATTCATCCTTTACTTTCATGTACAAAGAAGACATCTGTTAGCTCCTCCAAAGATGTGTATGATACTTTGATGCCTCTTTTTAGAGGTGGACAGCCTAGTGCTAGTCCTAGTGAGGCAACTTCACAGCCTGTACAGGTTTCATGTGATGATGCAGATCATTCCATTTTATATGCAGATTTGCATGATGCACTTGTTGACGAGAGAGTTGATATTGAGGAGGCAGAAACTATGCCAAAATGGCTAGTGCAGACTTTGCATGACAACAAATTAGATGCACCTCTGTCATACTGTACTCGTTCAAGCTCTCATAGTGCCTCTTTTGCATCAAATTGCTATGCTATGGCTACCTCTAGTCTCTATGATGAGACCGAGCCTATTTCATTTGAGGAAGCACAAAATTTTGAGCATTGGATGGCTGCAATGCAATCTGAATATGATGCTATCATGAAAAATGGTACCTGGTCTTTATGTGACTTGCCTCGTGGCAAGAAGGCCATTGGCACTAAGTGGGTATACAAGCTAAAGCATAAACCTGATGGAACAATTGATAGGTATAAGGCTAGGCTTGTTGCCAAGGGTTATGTGTAGGAAAGAGGCATTGATTTTGATGAAACCTTTGCACCTGCATGCCGAATGACTACTGTTTGTAGCATTTGTGCACTTGCATCTCATCATGGTTGGAATGTACATCAGTTGGACATTAAAACTCGATTTATGAATGGTTATTTGCATGAAGAAGTGTATGTTTTTCAACCCCATGGCTTTGTGGAGAAAGGGCATGAAAACCAGGTGTGCAGGTTAAAGAAGGCATTATATGGTTTAAAGCAAGCACCACGTGCTTGGTGAAAAGATACATGCCCATCTTATTGCACATGGTTTTGAGAATAGTCCAACTCAGAACACCTTATGTGTTAAGCGTGCTAATGATGTGCTTCTGATCATGGTTTTGTATGTTGATGACATGTTACTCACTGGTCCTCATGAGAAGCGTATCACTGATTCTAAGGCTGATTTGCATGCCTCATTTGAGATGTCTGATTTGGGGCATTTGCATCATTATTTGGGCATTCAGTTTATGCAAGTTGATGGTGGAATGGCTTCATGTCAAACGAAATATATTGACACATTATTGCAGTGTTTTGGCCTTGAAGACTATAAACCTATTGCCACTCCTATGAAGACAGGTTTATGCTTGAGTCTTCATGATGTTGGAGATGCATTTGATGTTGTTCTCTATCAGCATGCCGTTGGATGCTTGATTTACTTATGCATTATTGGGCTAGATATTCAATTTGTTGTCTCACAGATGAGCAAGTTTATGCATTGTCCAAGAGTCAAGCATTGGTAGACAGCTAAGCGCATCTTTCGCTACTTGAGTGGTACCTAGCTACTTGGATTGTTTTATCCCAAGTGGGGATCATTACCACCATATGTACATGCTTTTTTTGACTCTGACTCGGCTGCTTTCTATGACACTCATGTGTCCGTGGTTTTTGCTTCATGCTTGGTAGCTCATGCATATCTTGGTTGAGCAAGAAGTAGCCTACTGTAACCACATCTAGTTGTGAGGCTGAGTATCGGGAAGCTATCATAGCGATTGTTGAGTGTGTGTGGCTCAGATGCCTTATGGTTGATTTGGGTGTTCGTCAGTCTTCTACCACCACCATCTTCACTGACAATAAGAGTGCATTGGTAGTTGCAAGGAACCCTGTGTTCCATGCTTGCACTAAGCACATTGAGGTGCATTATCATTATGTTAGGGAGAGGTTCTCTGCTGGAGAGATTAGCTTGGCATATGTGCCCACATAGGAGAACATTGCATACCTTTTCATGAAGCCTCTACTTAGGGAGAAGTTTGAAGCTTTCCGCAAAGCTTTGGGTTTACTTCCTTTTGTGGATTGATTCCACATAGCTTGGCACTTCCTTATACATGAGTGCCAGCTCCTTGTTCACTGCATCACTCCCAAGGGGGATTTGTTGATATATTTAGATAGTGATGTGTGTGAACACACTATGACCACTGGGGCACTTTTTCCCTCTTTAGAAGGTTTTCCTCCCTCGGCTTGTATATACACCTATAGCCCTAATGGGTTACTTATCTTTGTACATTCTAGTGGTAATACATCTCAGTATTGTGTGTTGTGCTCCAAGCTTCTTCTTCTTCCTTGTGATGTTCACGTGCTTCCGTAGATGTCTAACTCCAACTGAGACACCTAGATGTCAGGGTCTCTTTGGTGATGTAGGTGGAAGATTTACCTAGCCTTGCCATAGAAGATGTATGATAGTTGTTCATAGGTGCTCGATAAGCCTAGTTGGCTTCTTTCAGGCAACTAATTATATGCAGTGGAGTCAGTGATTCACTATGCAGGTTAACATGTTACTAGTTATAGTTTTATGAGATTTTGACACTATTCATATGCTCATTTTGGAGAGGATACTCTGGCAAATTTTTTTCTAGAATTTTCAATTTTGTCAACTATACAATGGTCGGCTTACTCCTTGATACACTTATTGGTTTGAACACATTTATTCTCACATAATTCTTTTCGTTGGTCATTATAGTTCATTAATTCATTTTTCTTGGAAGATTTTGCTAAAGTTTTTCCCAAAATTTGACACTTGTTCATCCTTTTCCGTGCGTTAGTGGTGCTTGGAATCTTCTAGCTCCATTATCATTTCTATTCAGTTCTTTATCATCATGACATCAGAGGTCTCAAACACATCTAGTGGATCAGGGTCTAGTGTCAGTGTTCTAAGGAGGAGCTATAACTTGTAGGGCAAAGGCCATTTTGAGATCTGAAAATTTGATGGCACAAACTTTGCACTATGGAAGAATCAGATTAAAAATGTATTGATTTAGAGGAGGCGATGGAAGCTAGTAAATGGAATATTAAAGAAGCCTGTTGACATGGATACAGATGTTTGGGATGAGTTGGATGAAATGGTCAGGTCTCCCACTCAATTGCACCTAGCACATGATGCTTACTTTATAGTCTTGGATTCTAAAAGTGCAAAGGAGATTTGGAAGAAGTTATGCAATACATATGAAAAAGAAACAACATCAAATAAAGTGTATCTGATGAGAAAGTTATATGAACTTTGCATGAAGGACAAAGATAGTGTCGCTGCTCATCTAAATGAGTTTGGTGCTATATTCTACTAGTTATAGGCTCAAAAAATGGACATGGATAATGAAATGAAAGCAATCTTGTTGTTATGCACCTTGTCATCATCATGGGATACATTTTGCACTGTTATTAGCAATAGTGCTTCTAGTGGTAAATTGGTCTATGATGACATATGTAGAGCACTCTTGAGTGAGGAGATTCATAGAAAATCTATGGTTGGCACTCACAGTGGAGATGCATATAATGTTTGTGATTCTTACCAAGGAAAGAATCAACAACGTGGCAGGAGCAAGAACAAGGAAAAGAATGATCAATGAAAGATTGGAATGTTAAAGTGCTACCTACACCATCTACTTCGATTGGGAAGATTAAAGAAATCAGTGCTATTTCTGATGATGTTAATGTGTTGACACTTGATAGTACTCTACCTACTGAGGCTCTTATGGCTGAATACTTTTTCTTTGTAATTCTTGCTCGAGTAGTTGGTTTGGTGCATCGGTCGGTACTATTTCTCGAATAAGGGTTTGTTCACCCTTTTGTATATCCAGATCTGAATCACTCCATGAGGTACTTTATCTTGCACCAATCGTCGAGAGTGCGCCTTGAAGACCTGAAGAAGTCCACTTCTTAGGTTCAGGTTGACTGCATGATCATAGATCTAGTCTTGACCCAAGACAAGAAGTTCAATGAGATTCTCATCTTGACACACTAACACCTTGACTATCATTAGAACCTCCTGAATGTAGAGGGGAAGCTCCATCTTGCCCATGCAAGGGGTTTCCACACCTCCCAATCCTATGAGATGTGATTCTATAGGATTGATATTTAATTGTGATTCTTGATAGTAGGAAAGTCTAATTGCACTAGTGGCTGCTCCTAAGTCAATCAGAGCTCTTACAGTCCTTGCACTCTCTTCTTGTCCTAACTCTAGGGTCACAAAGGGTCATTGGTCAACAAAGGTGGTTTAGTATTACAAATTGAGCATTCCTTGCACTTACAAAAATTTGCTTCCATAGTTGGCCAATGCTCTCCTAGTCTTCATAGCATTTGTAGGGTTCCATGTTTGGAGTGATGCTGCTCTAGTGCACCTACATGTTGTATTTGCAACCACTTGACATGATCATCTTCTTCTACACAGCAAGACAGAATGCCTTGATTGGTGTGCTTATACATGATGCCTACCAGTATGGGATACTTCTCAGACCTCATCACTTCTTTATCTTTGGCTTTCAATATAGGATGTTTAGGTCCAAAGGTGAGAATACGCACTATAGTTTTGGCCCATTCAGGCACTACTTCCAGATTGAACAAGTAAAAATCAGGAAGGTCATCTGATACTCCTTGAGGAGACTCTCCCGAAGTTAGTCTAGAAAGGTGATCTGCCCCAAGTTGATTCCTACCTTTCCTAACCACAACTTCAAAGTCATATTCCATTAGTAAGAGGAATCATCTTACTAATTGGCCAGTATTGCATGGTTTGTTAACTAGATATAATAGTGTTTGATGGTCTATAAAAAATTTAAACTTATTTGCAAGAAAATCATGTCTAAACTTCTTAATCGCATATACCATGCCCAATCCTTCTCTTTTGATAGTAGTATAATTTCATTCAGCTGCATTCCATATTACCTTCACCAGTATGTTGTGTTAGTAAACACCCAATAACATAATTGGATGCGTCCACATGAACATGAAATGGATTTTTCCAATCTAGTGTGGTTAAGATTTGTGCTAAACACAATCGTTGTTTAAGCTCGTTAAAGGAGTTTTCACATTCTTCTGTTTACTCAAAGTTAGTCAAAAGGGCATACAAAGGCTTTGCAATGATTGCATACATATGAATGAAATGTCGATAATATCCGCAATGCCCCATGAAAGCTTGTAATTCCTTGACATTGTTTGGACTAGGTAACTTTGCAATTGCTCTAACTTTCTCCTCGTCCGTGGATGTGCCATTCTTTGACACTATGTGTCTTAGAATCTTGCCTTACCTGACCACAAAAACACACTTTTCTAGGTTCAAGCAAACTTGATATTCTCTACATTTATCAAAGATTTGTCTGAGCTCAGGTATATGAGTTTGTCTGATGTTGGAATGAGCATAGAGATCATCAACATAGACTTCCAAGTGTTTCCTCAAGAACTCTTTGAACACATGGCACATCAACCTCTGAAAAGTAGCTGGTGCATTGGTGAGACCAAATGGCATTACTCGAAAAGCAAATATGTCCCACTCTGTGGCAAAAGTTTTCTTATGCTGAAATTCTAGAGCAATGAACACTTGATTATAGCCAGAGAATCCGCCAAGGAAGCTGTAAACTTCCTTGCCTGCCACTCTTTCTAATAGATGCTCAGTGATAGGAAGCCGATAACTATCTCTAATAGTGGCCGCATTAACCTTATTCAAATTAATGCATACATGTAACTTTTCATTCTTTTTGGGAACCACTATGATGTGGGAAACCCATTCACTGTGCTCAATTTCATAGATAAATCTAGATTATACCAATCTATCTATCTCTTCTTTGATCTTGGCAGCATAATTGTCATTATATGTGTATGGATTCTACTTAAAAGGTTTGGCTTCTAATGTCATGGGAATCGTGTGTGAGCATATGTCAGGGTCTACTCCCTTTCGGTCCTTATAAATCCATGCAAACACATCTCTATATTCTCTTAGCAAGGCTACCAAATCTTGCTCATTGTCCTCTATCAAATCATGTCCTATGTATGTGCATCGTTCTTCACCTTCCTCAATGGTCACAATGTTTTCTTAGTTTTCTCTTTGTTATCATAGGCCTCTCCTTCTAGTGCTTAACGTTTAGGCATCCTTATCATGACTTTTCTATCCTTTATCTCATACTTCTTAAAATTTTCAAGGACCTCAAACAAAGATTCCTCTTCATCTGGCGAGACTTCTCTCTTCTTTCTGTTCTTGCCTTCACTCTTGGTGGTTACCTGTGTAGTTAATCTCACACCATTTGTAAGCTCTTCTCGTCCTTGAAGGTGAGCTTCTCCTTTGTACATATATTCTTCTTTTGGAGCACAAAAAGGATCCATAATTATTGACTCTAAATCAGAGTCACTTTCTTGATCAATCTCGTCCATACTAGGCTTTTACTCTTCTATAACCGAATCACACATGAGGGGTTCTATAGCGAAAACTGAATGTCATAGCCATCTTCATCACAGTGTGGTATCCATCATTCTTCATTGATAGCTACATCCATTATTGCTAGGATTTTTCCCAACTATGAGGTTCAAATTCTTCATCTGGACACACTAGAAGTGCATAGGTTGTGTCTTGTATTGATCTATGAGTTTCCTTCGCACCTATCTCTCTATTTTTTTCTCCTTTCTCTTCTTTTTTTGCAACTCTACACATCCATAAGTGAGTGTCTTCATGTATCCATGAGGATTGAGATCCTAGGGAATGCATTGACTTTGTATCGTATGTGGCTCTATGGATGGGATTCCACTGTATATGGGACACATCTCTATGAGAGTAGTCCTTGAGATTGACTTTGGTTCTAACACCTAAGTGTTGCGAATACAATGAATTGGTTCCCCAATCCTATACTACTTGAAATTATCTCATGAATGGTCTTCCCAAAATTATCTCATAGGCTTGGTTTTTGCAAAAGTCACATATGGCAAAAGTATGCTCAAACTCTACACCACAAGTAGTGAGAGTTATCCCTTCTAATAGTCCTAAGGGTCCCTCTATGTGAACATCGTCCATTTGCAATTTCATTCTCATTGGCTTGAGTGTTGGCTTGCCCCATCGCTTCCATAAGGAAGTGGTAGCAATTGCAACTCCTGCACCTGAGTCCAAAATAGCCTTGGTGGTGTAACCTTGATGAGTGATAGGAAGATAGGTGTTTTCTTCCTATCCTTTGCTCATGTCTTTATCCAAGGGTATTTCTAGCATTGTTCTATGAAATCCTATCTTGGAATGGGTTTTGGCCTCTTCTGGTACTTGATTAGCTACATGTTTCCATAATTTTGGTTTAACCTTGAGTAGCTCCTCTAAAGTAAGATTGCATTGCACTTTAGTGTTCTTTACAACCTCCATATTTCTAGGCAAGAGTGAGTCTTTGTTTCTTATCATGATTGTGGTGGCTCTCATGCAAGTAGACTTTGCCTCCCATGGGCCTGTGAATGCAGCAACTCTTGTAGGGAATTATACTCGAAGTCTAATTGCTCATTAAATTGGATATCATCTTGCTCCCCATAAATAGAAGGAATATCTTGTGGGAATTGATCATGTAAATCATCCACAAGTTCAATCGGAGGAGGATTTTCACTTTCTTTTGCCCATTTCTCTTATTGAATTTCTGTTAGAAAATCTTGGGAATATTGATTCATAGAAGAAGAGGTGTCTAGTTCAATGGAATTAGGCACATAAGCTTCCTAGGGAGGAACGCTCATTCTTTCACTTTCCTTGTCCTTACCCTAGGAGGTGGATTCCTTTCCAAATTTTGTAATTAAACTCTCCAATCTTTCTAATAATCCATCAAAATGCAACCGAGTCTTAGCTGAACTAGAGTAATTGAAGAGGTGACTGGCTTCAAACATGGTTTGAGGAAATTCTACCATCTTAGCACAAAGCTTTGTTCTTTCAATCTCTAGGTCATATCTAGGGTAGAATTTTTCATGATCTGTCATATTTGACCCTTGGATTCTAGCCTGATATGCTTTAAGCATAATTTCTAAGTCCTCAAGAGTAGGATATGCTAAGATTGATCCTACTCTAGGTGGTGGTGGGGTTCTCTGATGTGGATTAGAATATGGTGGATTAGAAGGTGATGATGATGGTGGTGGTGGTGATGTGTGAGAATGCATTTGAGAGGTGATTTTGATTATCTTGGCTTTCATTTCTGTTAAGCTTTCCTCTAGCTTGCTCATTTTCTTAGACCATTTTCTCTTCATTTGCTCACAACTATCCTTCCAAGCTCTTGTCCTTTTATTATTTATACTCTCCGTCTCACTAACCTCGGAACTCTTTTTGTTTTGTAAGCCTTGGCTCTTCTATAATGCCTGAGCTCTCATGACCACTTACACTGGGGTAGTGGAAGTTACACTTCTAGTGGAATCTACTACTAACCCAATCACATTGATAGGAGTGATCTTTGGCCCATTGTTTGGGTTCTTAGGACAATCCGGTAAGAGGTGCTCCTTCCCACAATCTAGACAAAAACATTGAATTATCACTAATTGGGGTTGCATGGGTGCATGTATAGGGCAATCAAGAATGAAGTGATCACCTTGGCATCTGTAGCATGGTCCTCTAGGTAATGGGGGTCTCATCTATCTAGGTTGGGGCCTAGAGTTAGGGTTTGCATACATGACATTAGCGTATTTTTTCCCAACTAGGTTCGCTCAGGACTTCATAATAGTACATCTCGTTATGCTCAGGTGACTGCATATAGTAGGCCTGTGGACTATTGATATGAGTCGAGTCAAAACTTTGATCACTTGGGTCATTAATTATAATCAATGGTGATGCTAGCACTAATGCTCTATTTAAGTTTGCTTCAGCAGTTGCATACTTCACTAGAATCACATTGGTTGGAGTTGGAGGTTGGTGAACTAGCACCGAATGAGGCCTTGGTTGAGCTTGATAGGGTTGTTGGTATGGTTGATGAGGCCTAATATACTGCTACAGTGGGTACTGGTTTTGGTATCTCCCTTGTTGTGGATATGGCTATGGATAATTCTGCCTAATCGCTTGCTTGTTATATGGGCAATCTTGTGTAGTGTGGTTAGTATATCTCCTTTCTATGGTGTAGTATTGGCTGTTAGGGTTCACTTGGGGTTGAACCATGATTGGGCACACATTAGCCATATGGTCTCCTCCACAGGTATAACATCATTTTACTAGGGCAAATGTAGGTATTTGTTTGCTAAAGACTCTTGCTACCTTCTCTGCAAGTTACTCTATAAACGTGGACTCTTTAGAGGTGAGGCTAGTAGAGCCATCTGAATCTTTATAGATTTTTGAAAGCTCCAATTCCTCCCCTAGATTATCCTCAATATCTATGCACATTCGCACACACTCTTCTATGCATCTAGGGTCTTTTGAGTACACATAACATCTTAGTTTGGTACTTAACAATCCATTTAAGAATAAAGCCACTTTTTTGGCTGGAGTGGGTAACTCTCGCATTGGACATCTCTCTACGTATTGTTTGTACCTTCTTCCTGCAATTCTAACGTTTCTTGAGGTATTTGTTTGAAGCTATGTATCAGGGAAGACGTGTTCGCCACTTTTGGAGAATTCAATGATGAATGCTTCTAGAAGTTGGTCTATATTCCTGAATTGTCCTTGGTGTAGTGGTTGGAACCACATTATGGAAGTGTTCTTGAGAGTTAGATCAAAGTCATTGTGTTGAGTGAACATATCCTTGCCTTGTTCAACTCGCAACACCTATCTAAACTCTGCTACATGATCGTATGGATCTCCGGTGCCATCGAAGCAATTCTTCATGGATTTAACCAATTGGGCGGGCCTCAAGATTCTGGGGTGTTCTCTAGGTCTAGGCAAGGGGAACTCATCCACACCTCTTTGATGTCTAGGATTTCTTTGTCTTTCCTGATCAATTCTTTTTTCCTCTAATCCCCATTGCTCTCTTCCTAAGGGGTTTACAAAGGTCACTTTTGGTCTCTCTCTGACTCTTTCCCTATGGGATTCATTAGTTCTGGAGGATCCTACTCCTTGAAGTTCGGAAACATTACACTTTACTGGGGGAAAATGAATTCACCCTTCCAAGAGTATGCATGCTTACCATGCTTACCATTCTCTCCGACGCATTATCTAGGTATACAAGTTTGCCTCGAATATGTGGATCTTTGAACTTGTAAATAGTGACTCCACCTATTTCACTAAGTTGATCTAACTTGAATCTCCAAAAGGCTTCCTCTGTTTCTCTATCCAAGAAAAGTTCTATACTTTTGTTGTCTTAGAGAACCCATTCTCGTCAAGATAGACTTGCCTCGAGGAGTCTTGGGTTCTCATCCTAGGTCTCCTTGCTCTAAATCTCCTATATCATTCTTGGGGATAACATTTCCAAACTCATCCATCTTTTCTGGTAAGCTAGTAACCATATACATGGTTCCTTGCTTATCAATATATGAACCCTCTTCAAATTTAACCACTAGGTGTTCAAGTCCGAAGGGTTGATTGGGATTTTTGAGTTGGACAAATGATCATCTTAGACCATCCTCATAGGTACATGCACCTTATCAGTTGGTCCTAATATATTCCAACTGCATCTTATAAGGACCTTCTGGTGTTTGTAAATAGGCTATGCTTGCACTACCTACTGGTCGTTCCATGTTAAAGGACATCTCTAAATCACTTGTTTTTGAACTCAGTATATAGGGATAATTGCTAAGCTGATAGGCCCAAGACCTAGCCATATGGTTGACAGTAGCGTTAGATGATCTAATACTTTGTCCATCTCTCCCTAGGTGTCTAGTTGACGTAAGGTTCATAAGACCTACTGATTAGCCCAATGACCCTTGTACAACCACATTGTTGATTCCTTGATACCAATTACTTGTTCCTTTTAATTTCATTAAGATGTATTTCCTTGTCTTTAAAATGTGTGTCATATGGAGCACTTAAGTTTGTCGCACTTGATGTTCTTCATCCAATTAGATGAGATTCTTTTCCCTTAAGTTGTCCCTTGACTACAATTAGTCTATTCTTAGACTTGAGAATTTATAGGGTCTTAGAGCTTGAGTGTTCCTATCGTGCCCCTAATCAATCATAACCTCTAGTCACACTTAGCCTAAGCTAGGAATTGACTCAGGGGGTTGAGAGTGTTGGTGCAAAACAAGCCTACACACATTGGCTTGGAACATTGGAACCTTGGAAGGCTAAAGCTTGAACCCTTGAAGGATGTATTTACATTAACTTTGAACCATAGGAACCAATGCTTAATTGGTTATTACTTTTTATCCAATGTAAAAGTCTATATGACTTTAATCACTCATGTAATCACACCTACTAGTCTAAGTCGTGAAAAAAGTAGATGGTATGATTGAGGGAATATCTCCCTAAGTTTAGTGGAGAGATTGAAGGGAGCCAAAACTTGAATTCAAAATTCAAACTCCTTCAAAATTCTTATAAAAAGCAATGTAAAAAAGTCGCGGGTCTGTGTCACTCCTCCCGAGGCAATTCTGAGCCAATCATTGAGTGTGTATGAGCTACACCATAGCCTACACCTCTGAGTACCATTGAGCATCACATTACATGCCAATAGGAATGTACAATCATTAGATTTAATCAATATACTTATACTCATATTCTCTGGTTTCTCTGAGTGACTACCTCCAACTCTGTCAACTTCCAAGAGGCATATCTCAAGATCTACTGAACCAAATTGGATGATTCAAAGTGCATTGGATTCAGCTCAAAGTCTACTATACACCTACAAAGTTTCAAAGCCATTGGATCTACCATCACAGAGAAATCTCAGTCGGGGTGCTCACTGGTCTGTAACTGTAAGTCTCCTAAAAAATCGGGGGTACACCTTATTTTGCTAAAGTGATTTCTCTGAGTATGGTTCATCATTTCCATTCATTCCACTTGCAAATGGAAGCTTACTAAGCTAATAGAATATCTCTAGAAGAAATTTTGCTAATTGTAACTACACTGGTCACACTGAGCATAACACTGAGCAGGTATCAAGACAAAAATAGAAAGTTTTCAAGTCTTGTGATTTGTAAAGTAGTCTGTTTTGATCAAGTCATTACTCAAACTTTTTCCAAAGTACATATAGTATATTTTGGTGTCATTTGGAAGCTCAAAGAGTCTACTAAGCATATCTGAAGAGAAAAGAGGGCAGGTGTGAAGCAGGTTTTGCAGCACCAACTGATCTTCTGAGTGCATCCAGCCATCACATCCAACAGTGGTATCAGAGCAAATAAGGTAATCATGGGTGATGGTTTCCCTTCCTTCATTGACAAATTGGACAGGAACAACTACCAAGCTTGGTCATTGAGAATGAAGACCTATCTACAAGGGAGAAGCTTGTATGGATACATTTCAGGAGATGAGGAGTTGCCCTCATTCAAGACTAGAGGCCTACCAACAAAGGATGAACATGAGAGGCTCAACCAATGGTGTGCTAAAGATGCCTTGGCAAGGTCATATCTTCTAAACTCTATTCCTGATTTCCTTCTACCTCATGTAAGGAATTGTAAGACTTCCCAAGAGACTTGGGAAACCTTGTCAACATATTTTTCATCAAGCACAAGGGCCAGAAAGAATCAGCTATGGATTGAGTTTACAACTCTTAGGAAGCAATCAAAACAATGTGTCTCAGATTTTGTCACCAAGGTCAAGGACATTGCAGACCAACTTGCAAGTGTTGGAGAAGAGATTGAGGAAGAGCAAATAGTCAGACAAGTGATCAATGGACTAAAGGCAGATGACAAGTGGGAGAGTTTTACCACAGCAATGGACTTATACATGGACATCCAAGCACCTGATCTAACAACTCTGATTGGACAACTCTTTACACATGAAGCAAAGATCACAAAGAATGGAGAGCAATCAAAAGGTAACAATCCCTCTGCCCTTTATACTGATAAGAAGGTAAAAGACAAAGGTAAAAATAAGAAGGTTGATGAAGAAGGCTCTACCTCCCAAGCAAACTATGCAGGGAGAGGTAGATCATCTAGAGGTAGGGGCAGAGGAGGTAAGTCAGGTAGGGGGAGACCCTACAATCAATCTCCATGCAATATTTGTGGCTTGTCTAACCATACTACAGATGAATGCCACAAAAACTACAAGAATCAAAGAGGAAGAGGTCACCAAAGAGGAGGATACTCTCAAGGCAGAGGCAGATTCAACCAATCTCAAGGCTACCATGGCTACAACAATAATTACAACAATAGCTACAATCACAATGGCAATTATCAAGGTGGATACAGGAATAGGAAAGATTACAACAATTATGCAGAGGAGCAAGATGATTCCTTGTTGATCATGGACATGACATCTAAATCAGGTATCAATGATGATCATTTATTCTATATTGATTCAGGTTGCTCTAACCATGTAGCTGGAAATGTTGCCTTACTCTCTGATTTGGAAGAACCCAAAGGCAAGCACCAAGTGCAGACAAGTGATGACACTAAACATTCAGTTGTTAAAGTAGGCAATGTCAAAACCAGTGATGGTAATCAGAATCTATTGAGCAGAGTGTTGTATGTTCCAACAATCACCAAGAATCTGATGAGTGTAGGTCAGATTGTGGAAAAAGGTCTACAGGTCAGGTTCACTCAACATGGTGCATATGTGGAGGATCCAAGACATGGATTCAGAAGGATAGCCAAGGGAGAAAAATCAGGTAGGTTGTTTACCTTTGAACTTGAAGACACTAAGAGTATTGCTTTGTACAACTATAAAGACCAAACCCTATCAGAATTGGAGATTTGGCACAAAAGATTAGGTCACATTGGAGAGAGGACCTTAAAGCAAATGAGTAGGGATCAATGTGTGCTTGGGATACCTAATGTATCCAAGCAACACATGATATACAAGTGTGGGGCTTGTCAATTTGGTAAGTCACACAGATTGCCCTATAACAAGAAAGGTTTTATGCATGAAGATTATCTGGAATTGGTGCATACAGATGTTTGGGGACCTAGCAAGGAGCCATCCATATCTGGATCAAGGTACTATGTGTCCTTTATTGATGACTATAGCAGATGGACTGTTTTATACTTCATGAAACATAAAGATGAAGTATTTAATTGTTTCAAAAGGTATCTTGCATTAGTTGAAAATCAAACAGGTAGACATTTGAAGAAACTAAGGTCAGATGGTGGTGGAGAATACTTCTCAAATGACTTTGAAGATTTCTTGCAAGAAAGAGGCATCAAGAGGGAGATTACTACAAGGTACTCACCTGAACAAAATGGGGTAGCTGAGAGAAGGAATAGACTCATTGTAGAGACAGCTAGGTCTATGCTAAATGAAAAGAAATTGCCAAATTATCTTTGGACAGAGAGTGTATCTACTGCCACATATTTGATTAACAGGTTGCCATCAAAGACACTTGATGGAATGACACCCTATGAGGCTTGGCATGGTAAGAGACCATCTCTGGATCATTGCAAAATCTTTGGGTGTGTTGCATATGTGCATATTCCCGCACAGGTAAGGGGAAAGCTAGACCCTAAGGCTGAAAAGTGTATCTTCATTGGTTATGATTTGAATCAAAAGGGATACAGATTCTACAACCCCTCAAACAAAGGCTTCAAGGTAAGAAGAGATGTCATCTTTGATGAAAATGATTCATGGTATGAAAATGAGTGCAGGAAAGTTAGCCTACCTTATGAGATGGAAGAAGACTTTCCTAAGCTTATCAGGCAAGAACCAAGTCAGAAAGAGGACACAAGCTCAGATGATGAAGACACCATCAACATTGAAGAGTTCAAGGCTTGGAAATCCAAAGGAAAGATGAAGATGAAGCAACTAGAAGATAATCCAGAATCCTCAATTCAAGCTATGAGGAGATCTCAGAGAGAAAAGAAAAAACCTATTAGGTATGGGTATGATACTTCACTTGTAACCAAGCACTCTGTATATCTGGCAAAGGATATCTTGAATGAAGAACCAGGTACATTTGAAGAAGCAATTACTAAACCAGAATGGAAGGAAGCAATGGATGAAGAAATGGAGGCTCTCAAGGAGAGTGATACTTGGGACCTGGTACCCAAGAAGGACTCCATGAAGGTGATAGGATCCAGATGGATCTACAAACTCAAAAGGAATTCAGATGGTACAATAAACAGGTATAAAGCTAGGTTGGTAGCCAAGGGTTTTGCACAAACCCAAGGCATTGATTATGAGGAGACATTTTCTCCTGTGGCCAAGATGCCAACTATCAGAGTTATGGTGAGTGTAGCTGCATCCAAGAATTGGAACATGTACCAATTGGATGTGAAGAATGCATTCTTGAATGGATGGATATCTGAAGAGGTCTACATGTCACAACCACCTGGCTATGAGGATCCTAATAAGGTAAATCATGTTTGTAAATTGAAGAAGGCTCTGTATGGATTGAAGCAGGCACCTAGAGCATGGAATTACAGGTTGACAACCTATCTCCTAGATCAAGGATTTGTGATGAGTAAAGCAGATACTTCATTGTTTATAAAGAGGAACAATTCAGAGGTAATATACTTGTGTGTCTATGTTGATGACATCATTATTACAGGAAATGATGTTCAGGGAATAAGACACATCAAAGGACAGATGATGAAGGAATTCAAGATCAATGATCTTGGATTATTGAAGTACTTCCTAGGACTTGAATTGGTCTACACAAATTCAGGTATCTTTATTACTCAGAAGAAGTACATTCAGGACATGGTAAAGAAGTTTAATTTGCAGGAAGCTAAAGTCTCAAACATTCCTATGGAGGTCAACCACAAACTCAGTACACATGAAGGAGAAGAACTCAAAGATATTACAGGTTACCAAAGTTTGGTAGGTAGTCTAAATTATGCTACCTTAACCAGGATTGATATATCATATGGTGTTAGTGTACTTAGCCAATTTATGCATAAACCAAGAGTACCTCATTTGGAGGCAGCAAAGAAGATAGTAAAGTACCTAAAGGGAGCACAAAATCATGGTTTGTACTTTCCATATTCATCAGACATTGATATTAAGGTATACTCAGATGCAGATTGGGTTGGTTGCAAGGATGACAAGAGAAGTACATCTGGTTACATATGTTTTGCAGGTGATAAACCAATTTCTTGGTCATCCAAGAAACAACCCACAGTGGCTCTATCATCTACTGAGGCAGAGTACAGAGGACTAGCCAATGCCACTCAAGAAGCTATATGGTTGAAGCTATTATATTCAGAATTGGGCCTATACACAAGGCCACCAATCATATCTGGTGATAACACAAGTTCACTTCACCTAGCAGCTAATCCAATTTATCATGCTAGGACAAAACACATAGAGGTTCACTACCACTATGTGAGGGAGAAATTACTTAGCAAAGAAATTCAATTATCATATGTGTCTACTAATATACAATGTGCAGATTTGCTTACTAAATCTCTAGATGGAAGCAAGCTATGCAGATTTAAATCCATGATTGGATTGCAGGAAATAATTGAAGACTAGAGATGAAGACTTGAGCCAAAGTGTTTGGCTTGAGGGGGAGCTGTTGGTGCAAAACAAGCCTACACACATTGGCTTGGAACATTGGAACCTTGGAAGGCTAAAGCTTGAACCCTTGAAGGATGTATTTACATGAACTTTGAACCATAGGAACCAATGCTTAATTGGTTATTACTTTTTATCCAATGTAAAAGTCTATATGACTTTAATCACTCATGTAATCACACCTACTAGTCTAAGTCGTGAAAAAAGTAGATGGTATGATTGAGGGAATATCTCCCTAAGTTTAGTGGAGAGATTGAAGGGAGCCAAAACTTGAATTCAAAATTCAAACTCCTTCAAAATTCTTATAAAAAGCAATGTTAAAAAGTCGCGGGTCTGTGTCACTCCTCCCGAGGCAATTCTGAGCCAATCATTGAGTGTGTATGAGCTACACCATAGCCTACACCTCTGAGTACCATTGAGCATCACATTACATGCCAATAGGAATGTACAATCATTAGATTTAATCAATATACTTATACTCATATTCTCTGGTTTCTCTGAGTGACTACCTCCAACTCTGTCAACTTCCAAGAGGCATATCTCAAGATCTACTGAACCAAATTGGATGATTCAAAGTGCATTGGATTCAGCTCAAAGTCTACTATACACCTACAAAGTTTCAAAGCCATTGGATCTACCATCACAGAGAAATCTCAGTCGGGGTGCTCACTGGTCTGTAACTGTAAGTCTCCTAAAAAATCGGGGGTACACCTTATTTTGCTAAAGTGATTTCTCTGAGTATGGTTCATCATTTCCATTCATTCCACTTGCAAATGGAAGCTTACTAAGCTAATAGAATATCTCTAGAAGAAATTTTGCTAATTGTAACTACACTGGTCACACTGAGCATAACACTGAGCAGGTATCAAGACAAAAATAGAAAGTTTTCAAGTCTTGTGATTTGTAAAGTAGTCTGTTTTGATCAAGTCATTACTCAAACTTTTTCCAAAGTACATATAGTATATTTTGGTGTCATTTGGAAGCTCAAAGAGTCTACTAAGCATATCTGAAGAGAAAAGAGGGCAGGTGTGAAGCAGGTTTTGCAGCACCAACTAATCTTCTGAGTGCATCCAGCCATCACATCCAACAGTGGTATCAGAGCAAATAAGGTAATCATGGGTGATGGTTTCCCTTCCTTCATTGACAAATTGGACAGGAACAACTACCAAGCTTGGTCATTGAGAATGAAGACCTATCTACAAGGGAGAAGCTTGTATGGATACATTTCAGGAGATGAGGAGTTGCCCTCATTCAAGACTAGAGGCCTACCAACAAAGGATGAACATGAGAGGCTCAACCAATGGTGTGCTAAAGATGCCTTGGCAAGGTCATATCTTCTAAACTCTATTTCTGATTTCCTTCTACCTCATGTAAGGAATTGTAAGACTTCCCAAGAGACTTGGGAAACCTTGTCAACATATTTTTCATCAAGCACAAGGGCCAGAAAGAATCAGCTATGGATTGAGTTTACAACTCTTAGGAAGCAATCAAAACAATGTGTCTCAGATTTTGTCACCAAGGTCAAGGACATTGCAGACCAACTTGCAAGTGTTGGAGAAGAGATTGAGGAAGAGCAAATAGTCAGACAAGTGATCAATGGACTAAAGGCAGATGACAAGTGGGAGAGTTTTACCACAGCAATGGACTTATACATGGACATCCAAGCACCTGATCTAACAACTCTGATTGGACAACTCTTTACACATGAAGCAAAGATCACAAAGAATGGAGAGCAATCAAAAGGTAACAATCCCTCTGCCCTTTATACTGATAAGAAGGTAAAAGACAAAGGTAAAAATAAGAAGGTTGATGAAGAAGGCTCTACCTCCCAAGCAAACTATGCAGGGAGAGGTAGATCATCTAGAGGTAGGGGCAGAGGAGGTAAGTCAGGTAGGGGGAGACCCTACAATCAATCTCCATGCAATATTTGTGGCTTGTCTAACCATACTACAGATGAATGCCACAAAAACTACAAGAATCAAAGAGGAAGAGGTCACCAAAGAGGAGGATACTCTCAAGGCAGAGGCAGATTCAACCAATCTCAAGGCTACCATGGCTACAACAATAATTACAACAATAGCTACAATCACAATGGCAATTATCAAGGTGGATACAGGAATAGGAAAGATTACAACAATTATGCAGAGGAGCAAGATGATTCCTTGTTGATCATGGACATGACATCTAAATCAGGTATCAATGATGATCATTTATTCTATATTGATTCAGGTTGCTCTAACCATGTAGCTGGAAATGTTGCCTTACTCTCTGATTTGGAAGAACCCAAAGGCAAGCACCAAGTGCAGACAAGTGATGACACTAAACATTCAGTTGTTAAAGTAGGCAATGTCAAAACCAGTGATGGTAATCAGAATCTATTGAGCAGAGTGTTGTATGTTCCAACAATCACCAAGAATCTGATGAGTGTAGGTCAGATTGTGGAAAAAGGTCTACAGGTCAGGTTCACTCAACATGGTGCATATGTGGAGGATCCAAGACATGGATTCAGAAGGATAGCCAAGGGAGAAAAATCAGGTAGGTTGTTTACCTTTGAACTTGAAGACACTAAGAGTATTGCTTTGTACAACTATAAAGACCAAACCCTATCAGAATTGGAGATTTGGCACAAAAGATTAGGTCACATTGGAGAGAGGACCTTAAAGCAAATGAGTAGGGATCAATGTGTGCTTGGGATACCTAATGTATCCAAGCAACACATGATATACAAGTGTGGGGCTTGTCAATTTGGTAAGTCACACAGATTGCCCTATAACAAGAAAGGTTTTATGCATGAAGATTATCTGGAATTGGTGCATACAGATGTTTGGGGACCTAGCAAGGAGCCATCCATATCTGGATCAAGGTACTATGTGTCCTTTATTGATGACTATAGCAGATGGACTGTTTTATACTTCATGAAACATAAAGATGAAGTATTTAATTGTTTCAAAAGGTATCTTGCATTAGTTGAAAATCAAACAGGTAGACATTTGAAGAAACTAAGGTCAGATGGTGGTGGAGAATACTTCTCAAATGACTTTGAAGATTTCTTGCAAGAAAGAGGCATCAAGAGGGAGATTACTACAAGGTACTCACCTGAACAAAATGGGGTAGCTGAGAGAAGGAATAGACTCATTGTAGAGACAGCTAGGTCTATGCTAAATGAAAAGAAATTGCCAAATTATCTTTGGACAGAGAGTGTATCTACTGCCACATATTTGATTAACAGGTTGCCATCAAAGACACTTGATGGAATGACACCCTATGAGGCTTGGCATGGTAAGAGACCATCTCTGGATCATTGCAAAATCTTTGGGTGTGTTGCATATGTGCATATTCCCGCACAGGTAAGGGGAAAGCTAGACCCTAAGGCTGAAAAGTGTATCTTCATTGGTTATGATTTGAATCAAAAGGGATACAGATTCTACAACTCCTCAAACAAAGGCTTCAAGGTAAGAAGAGATGTCATCTTTGATGAAAATGATTCATGGTATGAAAATGAGTGCAGGAAAGTTAGCCTACCTTATGAGATGGAAGAAGACTTTCCTAAGCTTATCAGGCAAGAACCAAGTCAGAAAGAGGACACAAGCTCAGATGATGAAGACACCATCAACATTGAAGAGTTCAAGGCTTGGAAATCCAAAGGAAAGATGAAGATGAAGCAACTAGAAGATAATCCAGAATCCTCAATTCAAGCTATGAGGAGATCTCAGAGAGAAAAGAAAAAACCTATTAGGTATGGGTATGATACTTCACTTGTAACCAAGCACTCTGTATATCTTGCAAAGGATATCTTGAATGAAGAACCAGGTACATTTGAAGAAGCAATTACTAAACCAGAATGGAAGGAAGCAATGGATGAAGAAATGGAGGCTCTCAAGGAGAGTGATACTTGGGACCTGGTACCCAAGAAGGACTCCATGAAGGTGATAGGATCCAGATGGATCTACAAACTCAAAAGGAATTCAGATGGTACAATAAACAGGTATAAAGCTAGGTTGGTAGCCAAGGGTTTTGCACAAACCCAAGGCATTGATTATGAGGAGACATTTTCTCCTGTGGCCAAGATGCCAACTATCAGAGTTATGGTGAGTGTAGCTGCATCCAAGAATTGGAACATGTACCAATTGGATGTGAAGAATGCATTCTTGAATGGATGGATATCTGAAGAGGTCTACATGTCACAACCACCTGGCTATGAGGATCCTAATAAGGTAAATCATGTTTGTAAATTGAAGAAGGCTCTGTATGGATTGAAGCAGGCACCTAGAGCATGGAATTACAGGTTGACAACCTATCTCCTAGATCAAGGATTTGTGATGAGTAAAGCAGATACTTCATTGTTTATAAAGAGGAACAATTCAGAGGTAATATACTTGTGTGTCTATGTTGATGACATCATTATTACAGGAAATGATGTTCAGGGAATAAGACACATCAAAGGACAGATGATGAAGGAATTCAAGATCAATGATCTTGGATTATTGAAGTACTTCCTAGGACTTGAATTGGTCTACACAAATTCAGGTATCTTTATTACTCAGAAGAAGTACATTCAGGACATGGTAAAGAAGTTTAATTTGCAGGAAGCTAAAGTCTCAAACATTCCTATGGAGGTCAGCCACAAACTCAGTACACATGAAGGAGAAGAACTCAAAGATATTACAGGTTACCAAAGTTTGGTAGGTAGTCTAAATTATGCTACCTTAACCAGGATTGATATATCATATGGTGTTAGTGTACTTAGCCAATTTATGCATAAACCAAGAGTACCTCATTTGGAGGCAGCAAAGAAGATAGTAAAGTACCTAAAGGGAGCACAAAATCATGGTTTGTACTTTCCATATTCATCAGACATTGATATTAAGGTATACTCAGATGCAGATTGGGTTGGTTGCAAGGATGACAAGAGAAGTACATCTGGTTACATATGTTTTGCAGGTGATAAACCAATTTCTTGGTCATCCAAGAAACAACCCACAGTGGCTCTATCATCTACTGAGGCAGAGTACAGAGGACTAGCCAATGCCACTCAAGAAGCTATATGGTTGAAGCTATTATATTCAGAATTGGGCCTATACACAAGGCCACCAATCATATCTGGTGATAACACAAGTTCACTTCACCTAGCAGCTAATCCAATTTATCATGCTAGGACAAAACACATAGAGGTTCACTACCACTATGTGAGGGAGAAATTACTTAGCAAAGAAATTCAATTATCATATGTGTCTACTAATATACAATGTGCAGATTTGCTTACTAAATCTCTAGATGGAAGCAAGCTATGCAGATTTAAATCCATGATTGGATTGCAGGAAATAATTGAAGACTAGAGATGAAGACTTGAGCCAAAGTGTTTGGCTTGAGGGGGAGCTGTTGGTGCAAAACAAGCCTACACACATTGGCTTGGAACATTGGAACCTTGGAAGGCTAAAGCTTGAACCCTTGAAGGATGTATTTACATGAACTTTGAACCATAGGAACCAATGCTTAATTGGTTATTACTTTTTATCCAATGTAAAAGTCTATATGACTTTAATCACTCATGTAATCACACCTACTAGTCTAAGTCGTGAAAAAAGTAGATGGTATGATTGAGGGAATATCTCCCTAAGTTTAGTGGAGAGATTGAAGGGAGCCAAAACTTGAATTCAAAATTCAAACTCCTTCAAAATTCTTATAAAAAGCAATGTTAAAAAGTCGCGGGTCTGTGTCACTCCTCCCGAGGCAATTCTGAGCCAATCATTGAGTGTGTATGAGCTACACCATAGCCTACACCTCTGAGTACCATTGAGCATCACATTACATGCCAATAGGAATGTACAATCATTAGATTTAATCAATATACTTATACTCATATTCTCTGGTTTCTCTGAGTGACTACCTCCAACTCTGTCAACTTCCAAGAGGCATATCTCAAGATCTACTGAACCAAATTGGATGATTCAAAGTGCATTGGATTCAGCTCAAAGTCTACTATACACCTACAAAGTTTCAAAGCCATTGGATCTACCATCACAGAGAAATCTCAGTCGGGGTGCTCACTGGTCTGTAACTGTAAGTCTCCTAAAAAATCGGGGGTACACCTTATTTTGCTAAAGTGATTTCTCTGAGTATGGTTCATCATTTCCATTCATTCCACTTGCAAATGGAAGCTTACTAAGCTAATAGAATATCTCTAGAAGAAATTTTGCTAATTGTAACTACACTGGTCACACTGAGCATAACACTGAGCAGGTATCAAGACAAAAATAGAAAGTTTTCAAGTCTTGTGATTTGTAAAGTAGTCTGTTTTGATCAAGTCATTACTCAAACTTTTTCCAAAGTACATATAGTATATTTTGGTGTCATTTGGAAGCTCAAAGAGTCTACTAAGCATATCTGAAGAGAAAAGAGGGCAGGTGTGAAGCAGGTTTTGCAGCACCAACTAATCTTCTGAGTGCATCCAGCCATCACATCCAGCAGAGAGATCTTCCAACCTCAAGTCGCTTCTCCTTGTTGCACTTTTATGCCTAGGAAGCATGTTCCCAAGCTTGCACACAATGGCACCTTGCGTTGGTCTCGCAAAGAGCTCTCAATAGACATGTAAAAGTTCCAAGTTTAGCTCAAACATTAAATTTAATGAAACTAACACACCATTTTCATTCATGTAATTTCACTTGTCTTTATGAAAGGCTTCTCTAGAGATCCCTTTGCTTCCTCACCTTTGTGGAAGGTCAACTTAAAAATAATATATCCAAAACTTCACAAATGATTTTTACGAGAACCAATCAAGTTTTTGTAGGGTTTTAAACAAGCTTTCCAAGGAACTATAGATAACTAGAAATGGATTTGAATGAAAAAGTTATGTCTGATTAGGGTTCTGGGCCCTTAAAACAGGCAAACAGGATTTCTCAAATTATTTGCTTGGGGGCCTCACTATGCTCCAATCACTTGCAATTTATGATCAAAATTAGCCAAAATTTGAAAATTAAAAAACCCTAAAAAAATTGGCCGAAATAGCTTATCAATCGTGATGGACAGAGTTGTTAATTGCGATGGACAGAGCTATCTGTCATGGCCTATCAATCGTGATGGACAGTGTCAACCGCAATTGATGGTGTGATGGTGTCGATCGTGATGGATAGAAATTTTAGGGTTTTTGCATGAATACCTATCGATCGTGGCATGTGCATCGTGATGGATAGGTTTCTCACCGAAAAGGAGTGTCAATCATGATTTCTCTATCAATCACGATGGACAGGCAGTCCGTCATGGGCGATCAGTCATGATGGACTGAAATTTTTGGTTTTCCACATTTCCTTGTGTCAATCAAGGTTCTATACATCACGATAGACTAGATTTTGCATTTCATTGTCAATAATCCTATTTGTATCAATCGTGATGGACAAGGGTGTGTGTCATGATGGATACTTTCTGTCACGATGGACAGAGGTGTCCGTCAGGGTATGTCAATCATGATGGATAGGCAGTCCATCGCGATGGACAGTGGCATTCAGGATTGATGGTGTCAATCATGATGGACATAAAATCTACATTTTTTTTTTAATCTTTTTGTGAGGATGTGATGTGCAAGGTCTCTAGTCTATGCTTGTGCACTCATTTTTACCAAAAAGTCAATCTTTCTGTCTGTCACAATGGACAAAGTTCTACACCCCGAGACCTATGTAGAGACTTTTCGTACCTGGGGATGATGATATGGAGATAACCTGCAAGCAATGCTAAAAAACACACAAAATAGAATGCACACAAGCTCTCTCACACTCTCTCACACAAGTGAAACGAGGGGAATGAGGTGGGAAAGGTGATATGACCAAAAAACTAAAAGGTCACCCGAGGATGGGGATGGGTGTGGGAGATGGTGAGCATGATGATGGTGATGAAGTAAGTAAGAGAAAATAGTGAAAAGTAAGGAAAATACCTATGAATCGAATGTCACAGCTCTACGTCTTACCATCACACACTCGTCCTTGAAGCTCTCTCCCGGTAATGGTGCCAAATTTGGTGTCACTCTAGCACAATGCTAAGTACCAATGTGAGGAGATTCACCTCATGAATGTCAATCCGTGGAGACGTGAGGACTAGTATGACAACCATGAGCAAGTGATGGCACAAGTGCGTGAGTGAGAAGCACACTAACATGCACACAAGGTAAGAACAAAGAGAGGAACAATGGAGTGCTTATAATTATCCAAGGTCTCTTTTACAAAAGCTCTTTTCTCTTACAAGCCAAACTCAAAAATGAGCTCTCTAGCTCTTTTTATAGTTTTTGACTAGGTTTTGGCCCTGTCTAGACCTAGTGTCCGACCTAGTCAAAAATTAGGTTCCAAGGCTTTTTTGAGGGCTCAAACGGAGTCTAAAAATTACGAAAATTGATATGTAGGTGCTTCTAATACTCCTCAAGCTTGAGGACTCCTTGGCTTGAATAAAATGGATTCCAATCTACCAAAAATGGTATGTACAATGTTGGTGTAATGATACTTATCACTTTTGAAAAGGATTTATCCTTTAAAAAATTGAATAGGCCTAGTTGTCAGATCTTCATTGACTACTCTTCCTACTTGGTCCTACTTGACTCTCCTTCTACTCTGGCTCTTTGCGATGACTCCCTTGTCTTGTAATGCCCTGACTTCCCTGGCTCCTGCCAACATCATGTATCTCACTTATCATGCATTTTGATGTCAGTTGGTCAACTTGCTGACCTTGGTTACAAGGTAGACTTCTATGGTCAGTCCTTTCGCATATCAAAGGGAAATATATTTACTGAAAAAGGGAGCAAAGTTGTCTCACTTTATCCTTTATTTTTTTCATAGAAAGAAAACTTCTTAGTTTTCAGGAGCAAAGTTGTCTCACTTTATCCTTTATTTTTGTCATAGAAAGAAAACTTCTTAGCTACTATTGAACAACCTGTCACTTGTATTTGGCATGGCCGTTTGGGCCATATATCATGTAGTGGGATGGCAAATCTTTCTCGTCCTGGAATGTGCACAAGATGCACATTGACTCTTCAATTTATCCTTTGGATCTTGTTCATACAGATGTGTGTGGTCCTATGCCCACAAGGTCATTAGGTGGTTCTCTTTACTTTATCGCTTTCATAGATGATGTTACTCGAAAAATCTGGGTATATCCTATCAAAACAAAGGATGAGGTATTCCCTACTTTCGGAAAATTGCTTGCTTCAATTGAGACTAAAAAAGGAACTAAGCTTAAGGATTTATGTTCAGATAATGGTGGTGAGTATACCTCACATGAATTCAGCCTTTTTTGTCAGTCTAGAGGAATTTGTAAAGAGATTACAACTCCTTATACTCCAATGCAAAATGATGTAGCTCAAAGGATGAATATAACGATTCAAGATATAGTAATTTCTATGTTGCATCATGGAAACCTGTCACAAGGCTTTTGGGTTGAAGCAATATTAATTGCAATTCATGTGATTAACCTTTCACCTAGTATTGACAAAGGTTTGAAAGTAGCACAAGAGTTATGGATAGGGAAGCCACCATATTATGATCATCTTTGAGTTTTTGGGTGTGAAGCACATGATCATATACCCAAGAAACTTAGACAAAAGTTGGACCATAAGTCAAAGAAATGCATTTTTCTTGGATATGGTCGAGAAGGCCAATTTGAATATCGCTTATGGGATCTTGAAACACGATCAGTGATAAGAAGTAGTGATGTCATTTTCAATGAGTCTAACATGCATAAAAAACCCATTAAGGAGGTTGAAGTGACAAGAGTGGGGTTTGAGGATAGTAGTCCTCTTAGTTATCATGCATAAAAATGTTGCACATAGGGATGTTCAAGAGAATGTCCGATTAGATCAGTCTACAAATGTTCCACATTAGCAACCATTGAGATGCTCTACACGTGTCTCACATCCACCTGATAGATATGTTCCAAGTTTGGATCTTGTTATGCTAATAGATGATGGTGAGCCTTCTTACTACTAAGAGGCTATGCAGACAGAGGATCATGTCAAGTGGGAGTGTGCAATGAAGAGTGAGTTGAATTCTATTCACAAGAATGGTACTTGGGATTCAGTACCTTGGCCAAAGGGCAGGAAAGTTTTACCATGTAAATGGGTATATAAACTCAAATTCACATCAGATAGTGCCTCTACAAAGTTTAAAGCACGACTTGTTGCAAAGGGTTTTAAGCATTGGAAAATTCATGAGCATCTTTTAATACGTTACGCCAACATAACCCAGCTTCCAAAATCTTTTTACCTGTGGTATCCCCTGATAGATGTCCTTTTGGTGTTGATTTCGAGGAAGTCTTTTCTCTAGTGTTCAAGATGACTACCCTTTGAATGTTTCTTGGATTTGTTGCAATGGAGGACTTAGAGCTAGTCCAAATGGACGTGAGAATTGCTTTCTTGCATGGAGATCTTACAGATGAGATCTATATGGAACAGCCAGAGGGTTATGTAGTTCTTGGTAAAGAAAGTCTAGTTTGTAAGCTAAGGAAGAGCTTATATGGACTTAAACAATCCCCTAGACAATGGTACCAAAAGTTTGATGCTTTTATGAAGTCTCAAGGCTATTCTCAAAGCAATGAGGATCATTGACTCTACACAAAAAGATGCTCAGATGGATCTTGATATTCTTGATACTTTATGTCAATGATTTGTTGATTGCTAGGAAGTCCTCTTATGACTTGTCGATTCTCAAAAAGAAGTTGAGTCAGACATTTGATATGAAGGATTTGAAGGATGCCAAATTCTTGGCATGCACATTACTCGTAATAGGAGTAAAAAATGCATATAATTATCTCAAAGTGAGTACATATCCAAAGTACTTCATAGGTTCCATATGCAAGGTGGAAAGGTATTGAGTACATCTTTAACAACATATGTGAAATTGAGCAAGGATGATTGCCTCAAATAAGATGAACAAAAGGAATTCATGACCAAAATTCCTTATTAGTATGCTTTTGGTAGTCTCATGTATGCTATGGTAGCTCTTGGGTAGAGGGAAAGCATCCATTATTGGTTACAGACATTCTGATTATGTTGATTTTGTAGACAATCATACGTCTACATCAAGGTACATTTTTCATTTTGATGGAGGTGCTATCTCTTAGAGATCTCGTCTTCAAGAATGTACAATTGTTTCCACTATAGAGGCAGAGTATGTTGCAGCAAGTGAGGCATGTAAGGAAGCATTGTGGCTTTCCCATCTTGCTTGTGATATGGGTCTACCTCAGCATGTACCTCATTTACTCAGTGATACTCAGAGTGCCATTGCATTAAGAATCTATTCTATCATGCAAAGACCAAGCACATTGAGGTGAGGTATTGCTTCCTTAGAGATTTCTTAGCCACTTAGTGCATTTTTCTTGAGAAGGTTCATACTCGAGATAATGCTCCATATGCTTTGACTAAAGCTCTACCACAGGATAGCTTTTGACTCTATTGTCAGTTAATGGGGGTTACTTGATTCATGACCTTACATAGTTACTTGTATATTGTGTAGCATGCCCATCAGGTGAGAGGTATAGTTTGTATACTTTTAAATAGATATTCTTTATCATTCTTTATTTTTCTCCCATAGTCACTTTGGCCATATTGGCCTTTAGTGGGAGATTGTTACCGTTAGTGTCCATGTGAAAGGTCAGATGGCCATCGAACACTTGTGTATATGTTCCTTAATAAAACATATAGTGGCCTAGTCAACCACATACTATAAGTTCCACAACATTTGTGTGACCTAAGAAATTTGTGTTCATGGTCTATGTATTGTGTGGTTTCTGTGTGGAGATCTCGAGAAGGAGAGTTCATTGTGGTGAATTGCTACCAAAATACTTTAGCATACACATGTACATACATACATAAATGCATACACAAATATATGCATACATACTTGCACACATATATACACAAATACATATGTGCATTCATACATACATACATACATACATACATACATGCATGCATACATACATACATACATACATACATACATACATACACACATACATACATACACACACATACATACATACATACATACATACATACATACATACATACATACATGTACATACATTCATACATATATACATACATACATACCTAACTACCTACCTACATACATACATAGATACATACATACATACATACATAGAAACATACATAAATATGTAATACATGCATGCATACTTATTTACTTATTTAATTAGTTACTTAGTTACTTAGTTACTTCCATATGTACTCACTTACTTACTTACTTACTTCCTTATTATTAACCAAATTCATTCCTTTATCTTATGGATTTTATTTATACGAACAAGTCTAGCAGCCTTTCAATTCCATAAAGAGTGCTAAAAATATATTTATTTAAGTTTCCTATATCTTGTTGGACCAATTTTGTTTCAGCAGTTTGTTTGGAGCTCTTTGCAAACTACATCTCCATTTTATCTTTAGTAATTATGGTGCATGTTATGATGTGTTGTATTTTGGATCCCATTGTGCATTGCTAAATATTTCTTTGAATTATAAGCTATCTAGCCATGGATTATTGCCAAATTTTACACACAAATATGAATTATACTATCCTTTTTATGGTATCCTCAAAGAACATTGTTTGATGTACTAAGTGTTAAAAGTCTAGTTAATTGGCAAGCTCAAGTGTGTGAGTGAGGGCTTACATTATGTGCCACACTACCATGTACTTTTTTGTGAGTCAAGAAAAGTCAGCTTAGTCCTAACTAATTCAAAGAATCAACTACCATGAAAGAGAAGAGTTGAGGACTTTTTTGGTGGTGATTGTAGATTTAAATGATCACCTAACTTGATCAATTCTATATACACATGTTTGAATGGATTTGTGGTCTTCTTCCACAAACATAAAAGCTTGTCATTGTAGTGTCCATTGTGTAAACTACCCCCCCTACTTGCTAAGTTGTCTCCCTACTTGTTTATCTATGTAGACAAGCAAATATCTATCTCTAGCCATATTTCATTGTAGAACACTTGGATTGTGAGTGTTGGAGACAGAGAATCATTGAAGTTGTTTTTGAAGGTCAAAGAGAGAGAAGATGGTCAAGGTTATGAACAACCAAAGAAAGAAGCATGGTGAATGCACTCAAGCAAGGCAAAAACTAATGGGGGTCATAAGTCTTGAAAATCATCTCTCAAAATGTCCATTTTCATGTAAAATCCCACCTTTAGAATTATTTCCAAAGGACTCCACATTTTTGCAAGTTGAGTCCTTAAGCTTAAGTAGTGATTCATTAACTCTCTAGAATTTATAAGCTTTTTTCTACTAGAAAGTCAATTTTCAAATGAGGGCTTAGGAAATATTTTGAATTAGGGAGGATACTAGTATGCAAAGATGGTCACATTTTGAAACTTGATCATCAAAGTGAACAAACCTTTGGTGGTACTTCATCTTGTTCATTCTCTCTTCTAATAAAGTATGAGTCTCTCGAGAGCTCTTGTAACTTCTTCATGAGTGTATTTCATAGCTATGCGTGCATGTGTGTGCAAATCTATGAGACTCCTTGTGTGTGTGCATCACTCATAGCATGATGAAGATCTTCACATTGTCTCACCTATTGGATTGATATTTTGTGGGTGAGGATCCATTGCATGATGTTGGTTGATGCATGTGTCATGTGATAGGTTCTACATCAAACACTTTGGAACCATTGTCAAAAACAATTTCATCAGCCATCATGCTTGGGGATTGGAGTTTGCCAAGTTAGTGAGTTTGAAAATTATTTTATTGTTTGAGAGATCTTTCCCATCACTTTCAACTTATTTGCATTAGATATGGATAGGTAGATAGTTAAAAATAGTCAAATTATAATAGATGGGTAGTTAAAAATAGTAATTTTTCACGTTGAAGGTTAAACTTTTCACTATGATTTATGATTTTACCATTAGATTTACATTTTTTCACCTTCATATGCATTTTTTCTTTGTATTTCATCTTCATCCAAGCCCTTGAGAGGTACAAAAAATATAGAAGATGGTCTTGGAACCATGGGTGGTCCTTGATATGGAGCATATCTTGGAGCCTCCCTCCCTTGTTCTCTCAGTGGGTATCCAAATGGTGTGTATGGCAATGGTGGGGCTATTCTAGATTGCCTATTATAAGGAAAATTATCTATGGTATGATTGGTATACCTTTTCTTCAATGTGACAATAGAGATTAGGTCCTTGACCCTATTGCCTATTGTATTGATATGGATGTGGGGCAATAGGTCCTCCTCTTGCACAAGCATGAGATGGATGGCCACCTCCACAATGCACACATCTCCTTAGCATGGGCATTCTTAGGGGTTGGATTTGATAATTCTTTTGACCCTATTGATTTTGGACACCTAGCTTTTTGGCCACTAGGTCAGCAATTTCCTCTACATTTTCTATTGGGAAGATATATTGCTAGAAGCATCCTCAGATTTATTGGAGGTCTATGGAATTTTCAAATCGTCTGCAAAGTTATCCTCCAAGTCCATACACTCTCGTGTACATTCTTTCAATGTTTGCAATCATTGTACATACACTAAGGTCCTTAAATTTCCATTAGTTAGATTATCCAAGAACAAGGATATCATTTTTTGTTGGGTTAGCCTCTCAACTATGGGACATCTATTCAGATATTGATGAAACCACCTAGCTGGCAGTCTCACCGATTCATTAGGGGCTTGTTTAAAACTATGAATAAGGGAAGAGGAGTTATGTTTGATACCCCTCTTGGTGAATTCACAACTGAATTCTTCGAAGAATTGCTCTATATTGAAGATTATGTTAGGATCTAAGGGTTGGAACCAAGTCAGTTCAATTCCAGTGAGGGTGAGACCAAAAGGCTCGTATAAGATGGAAAAGTCATCTTTCACCTGTTAAACATGCAACACTTGTTTGAACTCAAACATGTGATTTCATAAGGACCTCTAGAACCATCGTAGTGGTTCCTTATGCACTTTGCCACTTGTATAGGTCTTCGCCTTCTACCTCCATGTTGACGTTGTAGCATCACAACTCATATTTGTCAATCTGGGAGCATCTCATGAGACCCAAATGTTTGCATAGAAGCACTCAGCAGATGTAATGGCGCTTTGTCAACGCACAATTAACAACATAATTAACAAGAAGATATGACATAAGCATCGCTAATGATGCACGTAATCGTAATCACAAGCATAATCCCAACGTAATTGCACATTAATGAGTGAGCAAGTACAGGTGCACATCATGATGACAAGAGAGCTAGAGTCTAACTACAAACTAGCATTATCTCATTACTTTTAGAAAATCTCTCACCCAAAATGAGAGCTAGAGCCCTCTTTATATACAAAGTGGGCAAAAAAGCATGCAATGTGGGATTTCTAAATTCAAAGGAAAATGGATCCCTCTTATTCTCTAGTATGGCACTCACACAGACCTATACAAGAGTGCTTATTCAACTGAATGAGAGGTAGAAAAAGGTACAAATGATTATGAAAAAGAGTGGATCCAAGAATTATATGTTGTCTCGTCAACACCCCCCTCCTTGACTTTGTCGTCCTCGACAAAGCTTTTGAAAGTATGGAGCTTTTTGTGGAAGAGCGCATAGGAGTTCCTTTTGATTTGCATGATCCTTGGGCTGTTGGAGCGCTCTGCTTTGTTGCTTTTCTTCATCTTGCTTTTTGCATGTTTGTTTGGATTTGATTGTCTTTTAACTTGTGTCTTTTGCCTCATGTAGATGGGAAGAATATGCTGGAATGCTTTGTATTTTTTTTTTTTGTGTAATGGATGGATGATGTATGATAATGAAATGAAAAAATGTAGATGATAGATGCAAATAGATGAAATTGATTCATCTCTTCTTAGTCCATGTGCATGAGAGGTGACTAAGGGTGCATGGGTGGAAGACAAAAAAGTGCCTATGCACGGTCTTGTAATATGACCCTATCTTATGCATACTCTAAAAAATGCATACAACAAACAATGGTGCAAAAATGGATAGATCTTGAGCAAAGTGCTCAAGGGTGAGGCGATGATGAGGCTTTCTCCAAATGTCCAACTCCAAGAACCTTTTCTTTTCCATCAACCATTTGAAATGGATAATACCTTTGCCCACCAACCTGAAAAAAGAAAAATAAAAAGCAAATTTTTGCAATGTATATACATGTGCCCTCTTTGTGCATGGGTTAAACTTAGTGTGCCTAATGCTTGACCTTTGGATGAGGCCCTATTCGTGTGCATACTTGGTGTGCATCTTGAACGTATGTTGTGCATTGGGAAAGGTTGGGTTTGATACCCATGGATGCCGCACGAAGAGGTTTTAGGCTGCCAATATGTCTTTGCTTTGTTGGTCTTTGCCTTGAAGTTTTTCTTAGGATCTTTTTTGAGTTTAGGCTTGATTGCTTTGGATCCTTTGGTTGGAAGTGGTCTTTCTTGAAGATGAGGCATGATGGTTCTAGACCATATATTATGAAGTCTAGTATGAGAAGGTTGATTTTGTAGAAGGGATTTCTTTGGTACCCATATCATAGTGCGATCTGGTTGGGCTCTAAGTAATTGCTTGGCCATCCAAATTTTCTTGACATTACAAGGGAAATGTGATTTCTTCTTTTTGACATAAGGGTCTTTTTGGCCTTCTATGTGAGTCTTTAGGGATAACTCATCTTTACAAGGGGAATTCAACAACGGTTGATCTTCTGTACATACAACATGTTCATGCACTAGATCATTGGGTTGTGTGATTTGAGATTGATCTAGAGATTCATCCATACATTTATCCTTATTACACGTAGAATCTCTAGATATACAAATGGGTGATGGATTGTCATGATTGACCATAGATTCGACATCATTTTCCATAGTGTTTATACAAGATATTTGCTTATCCTCTTCTTGATGAGCCAAGTGTAGCACATCCTTGCTCATGGATTCATGAGGGGAATCCAAGTTTAGGGGAAGAGAGGGCCCTTCCACATCCCCCAAGCACTTGGAGTCCTCCACTTCATCATTCGTCAAGGTTTCTTGCAACTTACTCAAAGAAGGATTAGATAACAAAGCATGAGTGGAAAGACAACTTTGTCGATTAAAAGCAAAATCTTTGAATAGATGATTATGTCCACAATCCTTACAATGAGGATAATCATTAGGATTTTCAATAGACACACATGTAGGAGTGGATATAATAGATGAACAAGACACTTCAAACTCTTGATGATTTTGTTTAACAAACCTTTGAGTGCCTATGATCAAGTCTTCATCTATACTTTCCATGACAAAAAATGTTTCCAAAAATTGCATTTCATCGACCATAATAGGCAACACAACTTGACCCATGCAATCATAAATTTCACCATTCATGAGGATAGAAGAATAAGTTGTTGATTGAATGTTTTCCAAAATAATAGTTACTAAATCAATATGAATTAGATTCCATTCACAATTAGGATTGATAAAAGCACTCATTCTTCTATGGTCATGTCCTATTCTCACATCCACAAAGGTATTGCTATATTCTCTTATTGCAAATATGGAACCTACCCCCTCAAATATTTTACCAATTTCACCCTTATTATGTGTGATTTTCTCATGCATCTCATTTTTTTCTTTCTTTTCAACCTTCTCCCCCCTCCTTCTCTCTTTTGCTTTTTTCTTTCCCATGTCTTGTTGAAACAATTTTTTGATTTTTTGATTTTTTGAGTGTTTTGAATATTTGTTTGGTATTTTTGAAAGTGTTTTTAGAATTTGTTTGAGGTTTTTTTAATGTTTTTTGGATATGTGTAAATAAGTTTCTAATGGGTTCTCCTAGCAAAAATAAAAAGTGCATTTACATTATCATAGACAAATTTGGGGAGAGGAACTTTTTGAAGCCAAAAAATGTGTTTCTTATAAATATCCGATAATCCATTGACCTCTCAAAGTAAAGTCCATGTGTTTGGGACTGTCATAAAATGCAAGTTATGGATTCTAACTATTTTTTGCAAATTGTCCTTTTGTCATCCTACCCTAGGGTTTATCAAAGGTGAAATTCCCTTTTTCTCTCTCCGAGTGTGCAACCCTATGTGGTCCCTCTCATCTACCTCTTCGTCTCCATGCACCCTCCCCTTTTGTTTTCATATCCAAATAAGGTATCATATTGAGCACCACAAAGTATGTTGCTCTCTTTCAACTTGATTTTTACTTAAAGCTAGTGTATTTCTTTTCTTTCTCTACCATTCTCTCATACCCTTATTTGATTCCCCATCAACAAAGTTGAAATGTAAGAGATAAAGGTAACGTGTTCCATGGAATCCATATGCATCGTAATGAATTTCCAAAACTCCCTGGAAATCTCTTTTGCTTTCGCATAGATTTTCAAGGACCAGATGACGGATTTTAGGTCGTCTCTCTCTCTCACACACACATACACAATATCTCAACCACCTCCTCGCATGACACATCTTCCAAATGCAAGAAACGCACCTCAATCAGGTCCACACATTTTCAGAATGCAAGAAATGCGCCAAACAAGGCATCGAAATGGAGGGAAAATTTTGGTTGTGTCCAAGCCTGCATAGCTAGTGGTTGATGCATCGAAGGGCAAGGAGGACGTCCTGAGTTCCAATCCTGGATGGACATATCCATGTGTTCTCAAAGATGGGTTTCCATGAAGTTCCCCAAGATGGGTGCCTCTATCTTACGAGGTCGGGTGTGTGTGTTTGTCTTTCCAATTCATTGTACTCTCAAAAAAAAAAAATGGAAGTTGCCCCAATCATAGTCATTGTTGCTCGATCTCAGAAATGTCGTGGAGCTCCATGGCCATCTGTAGCGGTTGCGTGCTTTTCTCCCCAAACTGCTGCCATTTGCCAGCCGATCAATCATATGCTAGTGTATTAAGTATGCTATTACCTGTCAGATGCAGTTCATGAATCTACCCAAATACATCCTAACCTCATATCGATTGCCCCTACCCACCTTGTAATGCATAGCCCACCGCGTAGTAGATGCTTCCCCTTCACAGCAGGAACATACAGGTGGATGGTGTTGTGAGCATGCAATTACGTTTTTTTAGGGCATGCAAATGCATATGTGAATGTCCCCATGTGAGTCGTTTCTTGAGTGATGATTATTGCAGGTCCATGGGAATGTGTGGTTTGAATGTATCAGGAAAATGGATCTTTTTCCCACTGTTAGAATGACCTTGATTGCCTCCATATCTATCCTCGTAATTGCCATGATTGCAGAATGTTTATATATGTCAAGATAACATGAGTTTTCTAGACTCATGCATCCTTCGTCAGAGAAGCCCATCAGCATCAAGACCTTTCGTGCTCTGTTCACAATTTGTTGCGTCCTATGTGGTGTTTTATTTGCAGCACACTATCCACAGAATGTTCTTATGGCTGACTTTAGAGTATCAGAAATGTTGGCCATTCCCAAATATGTACCAAACTATCACTGACGCACTACACAAGCTCAAGCCTTCAATAGAATGGATTAGATTATGATTCCCTTAATTACACTGAGCACCTGCGGTGATCCCATGTTCAAAAGATAGAGAGCTTTCTTTACCACACTAAGCACGTATTCCATTCCTGATGCACCATACTCCATAATCATGTTGCCTACAAAGGTTCTTGAACATAAATTGTGATATGCATTCCTCCAAATGAACCTCTGAGGGTTCATGCCCATGTAGGTGCAACATCATTCCCAAATCCCTTTATTTGACTTTCAACAAGCTCTTGAGTAAGTCCCACTTTATTCACAACTCTGGCAAGTTAAACTTCATTACCAACAGACTTATTATACTTTGTTTGTTTATGTCGCTGTCACTTCTTTTAGTTTGTCTAGACTGTCAATGTAACATGGGTTCAACTCATCCAATGTTTGTTGTGGCAATCTAAACCTCTTCTTTTTGCAACATCCCTTTGAAGTGCTTAACTTCCTCTCTTCAAAGTAAAGTATGTGAAGAACATGTGATGTGATGCAAGAGCCTTGGCCCCCATGGTAAGAGCAGGCTCCATACTGTATGTTTTCCACATCCTGTGTTCCAAGTTCAGAAAACATATCAGTTGTCATGCCAAGCTGTACCACGCCCCCTACAATGTGCTGTCGGTTGGGATGTTGTGATAGGTACAACAAGACGCCAACCCATCCCTGACCTGAGCTACAAGCTCTAGCTCTCTGTAGAGTTGAAACCCTATTGCTTGCATTTAAGAACTCATGAGTTGGCCTAAAGTAAAAATGGCATGGCCCTAGGCACAATCTGATGGCGTACCATTTGTCCCTGCAGTTTCCTCATCTGAAGAGAAGAACCACGAGAGCAGCTCCCTACCATTCGGCCAATGAGTTTTCATGAGAGATCTACGAGTGAGCTACCAAACTCAACTTCACCAGACTTCGGGGATAGTTGTTCTTTTTACTGATGATCCATTAGAGCATTTTCTCAATAAACATCCCTCTGACCGAATCTAAGTATGTGCAGGAAAGAGTTTTCTAACCTGAAAAGTCAATCCATTCCCTGTCTCGTTTGACCCCTTTATATTAGATCCCAGAGAGTGATTGATGATGCAAAATGTCGTGAGTTTACTCACAAAACACATTCTATCCCAGGAAAATACTTCTTGAGGCCTTGTAGAGTGAGAAGAATTTTCTAGCCCAGAATGTTCCTAAAGTTTTTAGAGGGTCCAACCCTTCCTCTACTATCTCAGTATCTATTGTGAGTATCTTGTGTCTTGAACGTAGCTACCCATCAAATCTGAACCTCAGATAAAGTGAATGTCTCCCAAAGATCCTCTTGAAGAGTTCACATCCCTGCACAAGAATGTTTGGTCCACATCAAATCTTATGTGATTCCAAGGAAGACTGTGAAACCACAAGGATAGCCAAGTGCATATTGAGCATCGACTGCCCTTATTTCATTGTTTAGGTCAAAATGTGTGGATCGAGCAGCTTTGCCGAGATATCTTATTAGCCACTATGATGCCTCACGACCCTCATCTAGTACAGATCCTGTCCATTCCCATACTAAAGTTTCTGTGACCTTAGTCTGATGCATCACACTAGAGAGTGAGACTTGAAGAGTCTCCATACCAGGAGCACTCAGACTTAGAGTTGCACCTCATACAGTCACCACTATACTATGGATGGAACCACCAGTTTGACAGAGCCATCCCGTCATATCTGCATGTAGATTGCTTCACCGACACTGAATCCACTGCATAGACTAACCTGCCAGATTTTGTGCTCCTTCACAACACCTTTGGACTTCTCATAAGTCTGCTCGTACCATCTAGATGCAGAGGACAAATTGTTGAACCTGCAAAGTATCATGTGAGATGGCTGGTTGAGGTCAAACAGTATTTCCATGCCCTCCTCTATAGTGTGTATATCTGCAGTACCTCCTTCAAACCCAGAATTTTCGTATTGTGTTGTAAGATAAGAGCAGTGCTCTTCATTAGATCCTTAGACAAGCCCACACCAATGATGCCTTCGCTATCCTCCTGATAAGCACCCCTATAGCAAGAGTCGATGATGCCTTTAAACAACCTAATGCAGGAACCTCCTCTATTCCTCCTCTAACATTCATTGCCTCAGATGGTCTTCATACTATGACTGTTGTCTTTTGTGCTTCCTCAGATCCAAAGAGGATTATTAATCATACTCCCCTAGAATAACACTTTTGATTAAGTCCTTTGTTTCTTGAAAGTGAGGATCATGTACAAAATGGCCTTGCTCCTTCTCTTTCCGCCGTCTACTGATCTCATCTGCATCAGCTCCAAAAAGAAAAAAGTTGTCTTCACCAATTTCATCACGTATCTCGACATTTGCACCTTCCAAAGTGCCAATAGTTAGATAGCCATTCAAAGCAAACTTCATGTTGCTTGTGCCATTTGCTTCCATGCCTGCCGTCCTGATGTGCAAGATAATTCACTTCCTGAAATGGCAAGCTCTGCTACTGTCACATTATAATTAGGGATGAAAACAACCTTAAGCAAACTCAGGCCAACATGTGGGTCATTATTAACCAAGGAACCAACATCGGTAACAAGCTTGATATTGTCTCGTCAAGAGTCAGTTACACTTGACTATCCTTTTTGCTTGGGCATATGTTGCAAAAATCTTCCCACCAATCATTACCGTCTGAGGCACAACAACCTTTCTCTGCTCCAAACAACATATCCGCAGTCTTCACCTTGATCATGTCTTCAGTGTACACATCTTATTCACGTTCATTTCTTCCCTTCTCTCCCTTATCGATTCCTCCATAGTCAAACTTCTAGGGAACTCCTTCTAGGGTATTGGTTAAGAAGAGAAGAGAGTGATTGTGTGGATACTAATCTTTGGAATTACAAATGGGAAGAGAGTGTGTCCTAACCTTTCAAACTTCAATATCTATAGTGAATGTGCATCAAAATTTACTAGATCATACCTTCCTTTTCCTCACTTGTTGATGAAGTTGACGAGCCACATACTCCATTGATTTTTGTAGAAGAACCCCAAAAATAAACTTATTCACACATGATTAGAGAAATCTCAACAAAGTTAATAGAAAAAATCAACATAATGACAAAAATATTTCTAAAAGCTACTCCTATCCTACTCGTGACTTGAAGAATCACCACACATGGTGGATTAATCACCCAAAAAGGGGATCCTCATCACACCAAAAATGGATCATCTCAACAAGTTATTATGCATCTTGCAAGCCGCAAATGCTCACAAGAGCGTAACAAAATGAAGAACTCAACAAATCGTCATGAAAAACTTGCGTACACGTCTCTTTCACGCCAAAAACCATCACATAAGTGACAAGAGAACGCTCCCCGACAACGGCGCCAAAAGTTGTTGACGTTGTAGCATCACAACTTGTACTTGTCAATCCGAGAAGCATCTCATGAGACCCAAATGTTTGCGTAGAAGCACTCAACAGATGTAATGGTGCTTCATCAATGCATGATTAACAATGTAATTAACAAGAAGACACGACATAAGCATCACTAATGATGCACATAATCATAATCACAAGCATAATCCCGACGTAATTGCACATTAATGTGTCACAAGCATTAGACAAGAAGAGAGCAAGTACACATGCACATCATGACGACAAGAGAGCTAGAGTCTAACTACAAACTAGCATTATCTCATTACTTCTAGAAAAGCTCTCCCCCAAAATGAGAGGTAGGGCCCTCTTTACATACAAAATGGGCAAAAAAGCATGCAATGTGGGATATCAAACTGAAAGGAGAATGAATCCCTCTTATTCTCTAGTGTGGCACTCACACACACCTATACGAGAGTGCTTATTCAATTGAATGAGAGGTAGAAAAAGGTACAAATGATTATGAAAAACAGTGGATCAAAGAATTATATGTTGTCTCGTCAACACTCCATGAGGAGGTCTTGGCATAACTTGAGTCACAGGAGGCACACCTTGTCCTCGGCCTTGTGTGGGTGATAAAGGAAAGGGTGGCCCAGTCATTGTCTCTCTCTCCAAATGGGTATTTGGTATAGTGCTGATGTTTGGTGAAATGGAGTGGACATGTGGTCTGATTGGAGCACTTTGTTGACTATTTTGACCCATGAATGGGTTCTCTTGACTTTGTTGTTGCCCTTGAGGGTTTTAAGAGGTGGTTGCCTAATCCCAAAGTGGGAATACTAGCAATTCCAAGTATTGTAGTCTAGATCTTTCTAGATCAGTGAATTCCCAATACCTTCTCTTGTTCTGATCCAAATAGGTGACTCTAGAAGAATCCAAAAGATCTTGCTGTTCATAAATGGTAGTAGGGGTGATGCTTTCTGCCCTTAAGGGTGAAGTGGCTTGTAACCTCTTATCATTCTACCTATCAGGTAATAGTCCATTAAGTCATCATCTTGGGGGATTTCGGCTCCTCTCCATACGTTTGTAACGATTGATCTTCCTCTTGGATTGTCACCATTTCCTTGTTATTAGTACCAGTTGGATGACTAGGCTCTTCTATCTCTCCTTTTTCATTGATTAGATTTGCATGTTTAGTCACTAAGTATATTTGTCCCAACTTGTACATGTAAAACTCTCCTTCAAATTTCATAGCTAGACTTTGCACAACCTCAAAATTAGTAGAATTCCTAAGCTTGGCCATCGGCCTGTTGAGGCCATCTGCGTAGATAGGGACTCCATGCAAGTTTCTAGAGACATACTGCAAGGAATACCTATACTCACCTTCTATAACTAACATGAACTTGGCTGGAGGCATAGAGCTATGCATATGTTCGAAGACCATGATTGAATCTCCTTTTGAGTCACTAGATGTGTCTGAGTAGAAGGAATGAACACTCGTTTGGGTTACAATCCCTACTAAGGATATTACACTTCTTCAACTCCCTAGGACACATCCTAACCTTAGATTTATTTGCAGTCTAGGGTCTTGTTATGGCCTTATGAAACTGTCAAGAATTAGAAGTGGTTTGTTCAATGTTTGTGTACAAAATTCATGAAAATTTCCACTTCAAAGTCCCTCCTAAATATTTTCTATTTTTCATGATACATGATACTTAATATGCCATGATACATGGTATAGCACAATACACAATATTGTGTATGGATGATACACGATGCTCAACACATACAAGGCATGATACAATACTTGGACCCACATGATATCGAATCTGCATGATATGATACCTATGTTCAGATGATACACAATAATTCAATACACGATTTCATGATATGCAAGTCACAAATGATACACCATACAAGCCCAACTTGTGATACACAAAATTTTGAAAGTATCGATGATACATGATATCAGACGGCATGATATCTAGGTATCGTGATACAATGGGAGTAAGGTATCAGCGATACGTGATACCTACCAAGTGTTCTAACACACTAGAATTCCGTATCGTGATACCAAACTCGACCGATCATGATACTTGGACTTTTTGAAATCCAAATGAGAAAAGTTTTATGTGTATGTGTTCCTTGTGTTCTCCTTGTCACCCTATGTGTCTAGAACTAGAAAATTTCTTCTTTCTTCTCCCTAATCATCCCCCACAATACTTGATGAGTGTCATGTTACTTTGCATAGTGATCAATCACAAATTTGATTAACAAATAGTGAAGTGCTCACCTCAAAGAGTAATCTTCTCAAATCTTAGCACTAGAACCCAACTATACACTGAGTTTCATGTGATACCTAATCTATGATACAGGTCGTCTAGAGCTCCATGATACTTGCAAAGAACAAGTGACTAAGCAATTCAGTAAAATCACTTCTTCATGCTTAGTACCTTTACAACAATGCCCTAACCATCATGTAGGCATCTTAATGAAAGCTTGAATCCTTGAAGACAACACCAAAAATGTGTGTACCTAAGCTCACAATGTCTTAATGACTTGTGATAAATGAGACTAAATCTCTATCATCAAGCAAGTGCATATAGTGGTGGCATTGATACACTCATTAATTTATCAATGCGTGAGTATAACCCATTCAAGTGTATGAAGGCATGTGCACATGTGATAGCTAATGTATGAAAGGGACAAGTAATGCATGCAACTTAGGCAAATCTACATCACATGACACCTCTTACACAATAGCATGTATCGCAATACTTGGTGCAATAGGGGACGCAAATCGAGTGATTTCTCTCAGTTCTGATACACGAATATAGTCAATAACAAGCTCATTTAAAAGCTCTCAAATCATTGTACTCTCAACTCGATTGTACCTCTCTCCTTCATGCAATGAACAAAAAACAAAGTGGTGGGAAACATCTACTCTGACTTCTATGTATTATGTGCTTCACACACACACATACACACACACACACACCAAAACACTGAAAAAAGGTGGGGAAGGGGTAGACAACACTTCTAAGCACACATTCCATGCCTCAAATACACATACAAGCTCAAGAAGAAGAAGATACACAGTCAAAAATTAGAAAATTTGAAAATTTTGCCAAGTTATCTCTTCAAAATGGCAAAAGGTCTTTACAAAGAGTCACAAGTGACTTATATACATGTGCCCTTATTTTGGTCTTTTCACATGAGAGACCCACAGGCTTTCTCTATAAATCACTAAGTTCCTACTATTGTACAAGGGCAATGTTACATTCTTCAAGGATCATGCATCTAGAGGAATCCTTTAGAGCAATTATAAAGCCTCTCATAATTTTACAAGGGATTTTAGGAAAATAAAATTAGCCATTTATTGAAAATTTTGGGGGCTTGCTCTTCTTCTCTTCTTTCTTTTGCTTTCTCCTCCTTCTTATCTTTTATTCCTCTTTGTCCCCTGCAACACATACGTACACACACTAAAAAGTTGTTGTGAAAACTACCCTATACTCAGCCTCACAACTAGAAGTTGCCACATTAGGCTGCTTCTTTCTCAAGCAAGATATGCATGAGCTACCAAGCATGAAGCAAAAACCACTAGTGGACACATGAGTGTCATATCAACCAGCCTACTCAGAGTCACAAACAACATGTAAATCTAGTAGTAATGATTCCCCTTGGAATAAAACAATCCAAGGAGTAGGGTACCACTCAAATAGCGAAAGATGCACTTAACCACCAATGGTTGATCATGTGCAATGCATAAACCTACTCATCGAAGACACAACAAAAGGAACCTCAAACTAAGTTATGCATAAGTAAATCAAGCATCCAATAGACTGCTTATAGATAAAAACATGAAATGCATCTCGAGCATCATAAAAACTCAACCATAAACTTGTTTCCATAGAAGTGGCAATAGGTTTGCAATGTTCAAGGCTAAAGTGCTGCAATAATGTGTCAATGTATTTTGTTTGACACAAATCTATTCCTCCATCAACTTACATAAATTGAATGCCCAAATAATGATGTGAATGTCCCAAATCTCACATCTCAAAAGAGGCATGCAAATCAATCTTAAATTTAACAATATGCTCCTCATTAGGACTAGTGAGCAGCATGTCATCAACATACACAAAAATGATCAAAAGTACATCATCTACATGCTTAAAATATAAAGTGCTCTCACTTGTGAAGTATTTTGATGGTGATGCACCACAATGCACTCTCCTTCTCGAGATCTCCAGGATATCCTCGGAGTAGAAAATCGATCTCCTAAGGCTGCACATAGTACTTTGCACAGAGGTTGCAAAATATGCAAAAAAGAATAGTACACAGGGAGCACGAAGACCGATTTCTTAGGTCTTATAAAATGCGATCGAACTTATAGTCTGTGACTGACCAGACCACTATATATTTTATTAAAGAACATATACAAAGAAGTGTCCAATGGCCATTTGGCCTTTCACATGGACACTAATGGTAACAATCTCCCACTAAAGGCCAATATGGCCAAAGCAACTATGGGAGAAAAATAAAGAATGATAAAGAATACCTGAGTGTAAGTATACAAACTATACCTCCCACCTAATGGGCATGTTACATAGTATACAGGTAACCCTCATCAAGTGACGACAGTGTCGAAAGCTATCCTGTGGTAGAGCTTTAGTCAAAGCATCTGCAACATTATCTCAAGTGTGAACCTTCTCAAGAAAAATGCACTCAGTGGCAAAGCAATCTCTAAGCATTCGGCCTTTCACATGGACACTAATGGTAACAATCTCCCACTAAAGGCCAATATGGCCAAAGCAACTATGGGAGAAAAATAAAGAATGATAAAGAATACCTGAGTGTAAGTATACAAACTATACCTCCCACCTGATGGGCATGTTACATAGTATACAGGTAACCCCCATCAAGAGACGACAGTGTCAAAAGCTATCCTATGGTAGAGCTTTAGTCAAAGCATCTGCAACATTATCTCAAGTGTGAACCTTCTCAAGAAAAATGCACTCAGTGGCTAAGCAATCTCTAATGAAGTGATACCTCACCTCTATGTGCTTGGTCTTTGCATGATAGACTGGATTCTTAGCCAAAGCAATGGCACTCTGATTATCACTGAGCAAACGAGGTACATGCTAAGGTAAATCCATATCACAAGCAAGACGAGAAAGCCACAATACTTCCTTACATGCCTCACTTGTTGCAACATATTCTAATTCTGTGGTGGAAACAACTCTACATTCTTGAAGATGAGATCTCCAAGAGATAGCACCTCTAGCAAAATGAAAAATGTACCCTGATGTAGACTTAGATTGTCTACACAACCAGCATAGTCAGAATCTGTGTAACCAATGTTGGAACATCAAGATTACACTATGCTTGAGGTGGATTTGATCTACATCAAATGATATCGCGTTGAAAGAGTATCCGTTGGAGAATTCTTTTTCTTATGCTCACTTATTGTATTTTTTAAAAAGATTTTTTCATGGATCTTTTACCATTTGTAAGAGTCTTGAGCTTTACACATGTAAAAGTAGATAACGAGAGCCTAAATCCCATGAATTTGTGGTGGTTGGGTTGCATTCAATCAAGCAATCAATCACCTAAACGTAGATCAAACTAGATCTTCACTTTTCCTAGATTCTAGGAAAGTGAATTGATTCCCTCCAAAAACCATTCCCACCTTCATTTGAATCCAAAATCCACTTGTAGAAGTCATGGAACACTCCTAGAGTCTATATAAAGACTTGAAATCACTTGTACAATACAATACATGGAAGCAATATATATACACTTGTGACCATAATTGTCTTGCTCCTTCAATTTTCTGCATCATCTTCTTTGCCAACAGTAATCTTGTAGAGGTTGTTGCTCTCTCTATCAGAGCTCCAAATTGAGTGAAAGATGGTTCATTGGCAAGATATTAGTTTCTAGTTTATACCTACAAAGTTCCATAGCATTTGCTTCAATTTGGGAGAAATCTCAATTTGTTTCATAGCATTTGGGAGAAATCTCAATTTTTCTGTCTCGGGGTCAATCTCTATGTATTCCTGAAAAATAGGAGATACCACTGTTGAGTCTTTGATTCATTCCTATAGCATATTTTGCCTATTCCTTATACTTTTGTGGATTATATACACTCAACCCTATGTGTATCACTCCCATAAAAGGAGTTTTCTTAGCTATCGATGTGCGAACCTATCTGTTTTGTATCGACTCTTTTTTATGCTCCAAAGTAAATAGTGCATTTCTTTGCACTTATCGCATGCCTATAAGGTCTTTCTGAGTCTCCATAAGCTCAAGGACTGGTCTTGTGCTAGTTGGCTAGACCAAACTTCATCGCTTCGAATTAACACACTTTTCTACCTTCTACAAGCTTCTCCAAGTTTCTTTCAATGGTATCAGAGCTATATCAAGATGGGTGATGGCTTTCCCTCAATGATCGAGAAGCTTGATCGACACAACTACGCGGCTTGGCAAATCAGATTGGAGGCCTATTTGCAAGGTAGAAATCTTTATGGAATTGTAGCAGGTGATGAAGCTATGCCTATTCCAAGATCCAAAGGAGGACCTACACAAGAGGAGACAGATAAGATCACACTTTGGTGTGCAAGGGATGCTCAAGCAAGGTTGTACATACTCAAATCTATCTTTGACTTTCTATTACCACATATTAGAGGATGCAAGACATCTCAAGGGACTTGGGATGCCCTCAAGACTTTGTTTTCTACTAGTACCAAAGCAAGAAAGAATCATCTTTGGAACGAGTTCAACCAAATGAAGAAGGCACCTAAACAAACAATCACAGAGTTTGTTACCAAGGTCAAGGAGGTTGCGGATCAGTTAACATCCATTGGAGAGCTGATTGAAGAAGAGGCTATCATGAGGCAAATTCTCAATGGCATTCAAAGTGATAAACAATGGCAATCCTTCATGATGGCTTATGATCTCATCATGGATGTGCAGACTCCAGACTTCAACATCTTTCTCGGACAACTCTTTAATCAAGAGGCCAACAATAGCATAAAGGAAGGCAACTCCTATCATGGTAATTCAACTAGTGCTCTATACGCAAATAAGAAGGATAAGAAGCAGAAAGGCAAGAAGAAGGAAGAAGATGAAGAAGAGACTTCCCAAACAACCTTTGCAAGCAAGAGCAAGTAGAAAGGGAAGAAGAAAGGACCAAAGCAATACAAAGCCAAAGGTCAGAATGTTCAACCTTGTGCCATATGCAATAAGACCAACCACACCACTTACAATTGTTGGTTCAATGGGAAGACCCGGAAAGGAGGTGGAAGAGGTGGATATGGCAGCAATAGAGGCAGAGGTGGACACAACTTCAACAATAGCAATAGAGGCTATAATAGAAGGGACTACAACAATTATTCAGAAGATCAACCACATGAAGACTCATTGCTTCTCATGAATCTAAGCCACAAAAAAGGTAAAGAAGATTATCATTTTTTCTACATAGATTCGGGATGTTCGAATCATGTTGCAGGCAACATTGCTCTTCTATCTGATTTGGAAGTCCAAAGCATAGACATGAAGTGCAAACAAGGGATGACACAAATCACAATGCGGAGAAGATTGGTAATGTCAAAGCTTCCAATGGCAGGACAAACATTCTGAGTAAGGTTCTCTATGTACCCACTATCACTAAAAACCTAATAAGTGTAGGACAAATAGTTGAAAATGGCTTGCAAGTTAGGTTCACCCAGCATGGAGCTTTTGTGGAAGATCCATGTCAAGGCTTCAAGAAGATAGCGAGATGTGAGAAGCATGGTAGGCTCTTTACTTTTGAAGGGAGAAACCAGGAACATAGCTCTATTCACTTTTGGATCTCAAACCCTAAGTGAGCTTGAAGTGTCGCATAAGAGATTTGCCCATGTGAATGAAAGAACCTTGAAGGATATATGCAGGGATCAAAGTGTTCCAGGACTTCCGAACATATCAAAGCAACACATGATCAACAAGTGTGATGCATGTCAGATTGGGAAGGCACAAAGACAACCATTCAACCACAAAGGCTACATCCACAACAACTTACTGGACTTAGTACATACAGATGTATGGGGACCAAGTCAAGAACCTTCATTGGCAGGATCAAGGTATTATGTCTCATTTATTGACGATGGATTGTTTTGTACTTTATCAAGAGTAAGAATGAAGTGTTTGATTGCTTCAAAAAGTATCTCGCACATGTGGAGAATCATACAGGTAGATCACTCAAGAAGCTCAGATCTAATGGAGGGGGGAGAATACTTCTCCAAAGAGTTTGATGAGTTCTTGCAGGATAAAGGCATCAAAAGGGAAGTGACTACTAGGTACTCTCCTCAACTAAATGGAATTGCCAAGAGGAGAAACAAGACATTGGTTGGATCAGCCCGAACAATGCTTGAAGAGAAGAAGTGGCCACATTATCTATGGGCAAAGGCTATTTCAACTGCTGTGTACATTGTTAATAGACTACCATCCAAATCACTTCAAGGTTTGACTCCTTATAAAGCATGGCATGGAATAAAACCTAGTCTTGGACATTGCAAGGTTTTTGGTTGTTTAGCTTATGCTCATGTACCATCACAAATAAGAGGTAAGCTAGATAAAAGGGCAACAAAGGCAATGTTTATTGGATATGATTCAACTCAAATGGGTTACAGGTTCTATAATCCTTCAACCAAGCAATTCACTACAAGTAGAGATATTGTGTTTGAAGAACACAGGTCTTGGTATGATGAAGACAAACAAAATGTAACTCTACAATATGATCTTGATTCTGATTCTCATCAATTAGGAAGCAAGCATGATACACAGGTCTAGGATCCAAGAAGTGATACAGACGATGACCAAGATGAAAGAGAAAAGGATTACAAACTATGGAAGTCAAGAGGCAAAGCAAAGATGCAAGAGGTTGGAGAATGCTCCAAGCAAGCACTTAGAAGATCAGCAAGAGAGAAGAAACAACCAGAAAGGTATGGATATGATTCCACATTCGTTACAAAGCATTCAATCTACTTGGCAAAAGATTCAATTTCAGAAGAACCATCAACCTTTGAAAAGGAAAACCCTAATTGGGAAAAGGCCATGAAAGAAGAAATAGATGCATTAAAGGAGATGGACACTTGGGATTTGGTTCCAATGCCATTGAATCAAAAGGTAATTGGTTGTAGATGGGTATATAAAGTTAAAAGAAATTCAGATGGATCAATTCACAAGTACAAGGAAAGATTAGTTGCCAAAGTTTGCTCTCAAACTCATGGTATAGACTATGACGAAACATTCTCCCCAGTGCAAAGATGACTACAATCAGGACATTGATAAGTGTAGTTGCTGCAAGGAATTGGAGATTCCTCCAACTTAATGTGAAAAATGCATTCTTAAATGGTTGGATAAGTGAAGAGGTATAGCACTAGGTTTTGAAAACCCTAATCATCCATCTTATGTTTGCAGACTTAAGAAAACATTGTATGGATTGAAACAAGCTCCTAGAGCTTGGAATTATAGGTTGGTTACATATCTTCAAGATCAAGGGTTCAGACCAAGCCACTCAGGTCCTTCTCTATTCATAAAAAGGGATCATAATGAGGTTATCTATCTATGTGTATATGTAGATTATATTATTGTGACAGGTGATGATCTAAATGGCATTCAAAGGATCAAGAGACACATGCAAGAGGAGTTCAAAATCAGTGACGTAGGTGAGCTCACATATTTCCTAGGTATGTAGGTGATATACATAGATGAAAGAATGTATTTGACTCAAAGGAGATACATTCAAGATCTTCTTCTCAAGTTCAAAATGGAGAACAATAAACCTGCAGGTACACCTTTGGAGATGAATCATAAACTTAGTGTTTATGAAGGTGACAAAATTGAAGACATTAAAGAGTATCAAAGCTTGGTAGGTAGCTTGATATATGCTACTCATACAAGGGAAGACATCTCATATAGTGTCGGAGTGCTTATTCGGTTCATGCACTCACCGAGAAGACCACACATGGATGTAGCTAAGAGAGTACTTAAGTATCTCAAAGGTACAATCAATGAAGGTATATTCTATCCTTAATCTTCAGATTTGGATATCAAAATCTATTCAGATGCAGACTGGGCAGGAGCTAAGGATGATAGAAGTACTTCTGGTTACTTAGCATTTGCAGGTTCAAAGCTACTGTCATGGAGTTCTAAGAAGCAACCTACAGTTGTTTTATCCTCGACGGAAGCAGAGTACAGAGGCTTGACCATAGAAACTAAAGAGGCAATATGGTTAAAAGCATTGTATACAGATTTGGGACTTGTGAGTTCCAAACCTCACATATTTGGAGATAATGTAAGTTCCATGCATCTAGTGGCAAACCCTAGTTTCCATGCGAGAACCAAACACATAGAGGCTCATTACCACTTCATCAGAGAGAAGCTCATGGCAAAGGAGATTGACATTTCTTTTGTTCCTACTAAAAAGCAAGTAGCAGATATGATGACAAAGGCACTTGATGGAATAAAGCTTTGTAGATTCAAAGCTAGGGCAGGTATTCAACCTATCAGAGAATGAAGACTCAAGCATACTTTAGCTTGAGGGGGAGCTGTTGGAACATCAAGCTTACACTATGCTTGAGGTGGATTTGATCTACATCAAATGCTATCGCGTCAAAAGAATATCCATTGGAGAATTCTTTTTCTTATGCTCACTTATTGTATTTTTTTAAAAAGATTTTTTCATGGATCTTTTACCATTGTAAAAGCCTTGAGCTTCACACATGTAAAAGTAGATAGAGAGAGCCTAATCCCACGAATTTGTGGTGGTTGGGTTGCATTCAATCAAGCAATCAATCACCTAAAAGTAGATCAAACTAGATCTTCACTTTTCCTAGATTGTAGGAAAGTGAATTGATTCCCTCCAACAACCATTCCCATCTTCATTTGAATTCAAAATGCGCTTGTAGAATTTGTGGAACACTCCTAGAGTCTATATAAATACTTGAAATCACTTGTACAATACATGCAAGCAATATACATACACTTGTGACCATCATTGTTTTGCTCCTTCAATTTTCTGCATCATCTTCTTCGCCAACAATAATCTTGAAGAGGTTGCTGCTCTCTCTACAGAGCTCCAAATTGAGTGCAAGATGGCTCATTGGAAAGGTATTAGTGTCTAGTTATGCCTAAAAATTTTTATAGCATTTGGTTTAGTAGATTGGGAGAAATCTCAGTTTTTCGGTCTTGGGGTCAATCTCTACATATTCCTGAAAAATAGGAGATACCACTATTGAGTGCCTAAATCCTTTCTATAGTATATTTTGCCTATTCCTTATAATTTTGTGCATTATATACACTCACCTCTATGTGTATCACTCCCATAAAAGGATTTTTTCTAATTGTAATCACTCTGGTCGCTATGGGCATTTGAAGTTCATTGTCTCTTCCATAGATAGTAAGTTTTTGAGCTAGTCGACATGCGAACCTATCTGTTTTGTATTGACTCTTTCTCCTTGATGCTCCAAAGTACATAGTGCATTTCTTTGCACTTATTGCATGCCTATAAGGTCTGTTTGAGTCTCCATAAGCTCAAGGGTTGGTCTTGTGCCAATTGGCTAGACCAAACTTCGTCCCTTCAAAACACATTTTTCTACCTTTTACGAGCTTCTCCAAGTTTCTTTCAACCAATAAAAGATGCTTTCCCTTTACCTAAGCATAGACACTTTTCCTTAGTGCCACTCAGATATCTTAAAATCATCATGACTGCTTCCCAATGTTTCTTGCCAGGATTCGACATATATCTGCTCACAACTCCCATTGCAAATGCAATGTCTAGTCTCGTGGGTTGTATTCAATGCCTTTCCACCCTGCATATTGAACCGGTGAAGTACTTTGGATATGTACTCACTTTGAGACAAGTATATATGCATCTTTTACTCCTATCACAAGTAATGCGTATGCCAAGAATATGTTTGACATCCCCCAAATCCTTCATATCAAATGTCTGACTCAACTTCTTTTTGAGAATTGACAAATCATAAGAGGAATTCCCAGCAATCAACATATCATCGACATAAAGTATCAAGCATATCAAGCTGCCATCTGAGCATCATGTTATGTAGAGACAATGACCCTCATTGCTTCGAGAATAGCCTTGAGACTTCATAAGAACTGCTCAATAGCATCAGTGGTCCGTGCACTAGTAGAGCCATGATACCTTGGCAGCTTAAGTTCCTTAAGCTTCCATCGGGCCTCTCTAACTAGCACGCTCTCTCTCGAAATATGCAGGGTTTGATTCTTGCCTATAACATCTAACTCCACTCCTGGCAAGTCAATATTTGGCACTACTTCCTCTCTCTTGGAGCTACGTACGTGCTCTAAGAGATCATGAAGTGTGTTCTCTATATGTGATATCCTAGCACTCATGGTCTCTATAGGATCTAAAGATGCTCAGCTATGTGTGTATTAGTCCTAACTAGTGAAGAAGATCCTAAATCATACTAGGATAAAGTGAAATTCTCTTTTTATGTTTTGATGGTTTTATGTGTGTTTTTTTTCTTTTTTAAAATTTGTGTTTTATGTACACCTAAAGTAACAAAGTGGCAGTGGAAATTAACTAATCACAAGCGTTTGCATAAAGAAATGATAGAAAAGAAAACTTTTAGTATGCTTTCCTACTTTTATGCACATCCATGCAAAAAATTTAAAAATTTTGGCAACATTTCGACAGGATTATGAAAATCAAAGCAGGCACAATATACATACAATGAGACCAAAGGGCACTACATGCCCTTTTATAAAACCTCATGCTTGTGACATGGTATAAAAGATAAGAACATTGAACATTCTTATGTTTCCTTAGTGGTAACTACAAGATAAAACACTACCATCCTACTTGCATACAAAATGAAGATATGAACAAGCCTATAACCAAACATATGATGCACTTGCAATGCATTATGTTTGTTCTACATGCAAAACAATGCATAAAAAGAGTAGGAATGCATGAAAATCATAAGGAAACTTATCTTGGGGTTTAGCACTTCGATGTGAAGATATGTACAGGTGTTGGAAATGGTTGATATACACTCCTCTTGAGTCTCCAAGTGTATCTCGATCATTACTGCAGTGAAAAGGTGTTTGTATGAAGGTACTTAATGTTGAACAACCAACTTCAAAGCTCTATCCATGTCTGTATATGAATCCAATCCTACCTCTTATGTATAGTTCTCTTAGAAAGGATTCTATAGGGAGTGGAATCACTCAATTTGGTTGAGATTTGAGTGAGATATGGCTATTTTAGTGAAGCTAGGTAGTTCAAGCAAGCGCTCGTATAAGGCTTTTGACTATGGAAGTAAGAGAAAAAGCAAGAATTCACTTCTGTAACACCTATTTCAGCTTAAAATGAGCACCTAGCTTCTCCTTATCCCACATAGCGAGTTCACAGTACGTTCAATGGGTACAAATATGACTTCATGTGCATAGCCTCTCACAACTAGTGGAGAAGGGTTTGTGAGTCTACCTCTCCTCCTTGCTCAGCCAACACACATTGCAGGCTGTCGTCCATGCATTTGGAATCCACTTGGGTGCTCAGTCATGTGGTCTACTATGTAATCAGTCATGTGGAATCTTTCAAGGAGAATTGAAGCTATATGTGTGTATGTGACTATATATGTGTGTGTCTATATTTGTATGTGTGTGTATGTGTGTATATGCATATGTGTGTGTATGTGTATATGTGTGTATGCATATGCATGTATATGTGTGTGTGTATGTATGTATGTATGTATGTATGTATGTATGTATGCATTTGTGTTTGATATATGTGCATATGTGCATCTATTTACATGTCTGTGTATGCATGCATGTGTGCAAGTTAGTATGTATGCATGTGTGTATGCATGTGTGTGTGATGTATGTGTATGTATGTATGTGAATGTGAGTGTGATATATGCATATATGTGTATGCATGCATGTATGCATGGGTGTGTGTGAGGCATATGTATGTATGTATGTGCATGTGTGTGTTGCATGTATGTATGCATGTGTATGTGATGTATATGTATGTATGTATGTATGTGCACGTGTATGTTTATGCATGTGTATGTTTATGCATGTGTATGTATCCATGCATGTGTATGTATCCATGCATGTGTATGTATCCATGCATGTGTATGTATGCATGTGTGTGTATGCATGAGGTATGTATTCATGTGTGTGCATATTTGTGCATATGTGTGTGTATGCATGCGTGTACGCATGCATGTATGCATGTGTTTGTGTGTGTGATGTGTATGTATGTATTTGTATATGTGTGTGATATATGCATGTGTCTATCTATGCATGTGTGTGATGTGTATGTATGTGCATGTGTGTGTATGCATCCATGTATGCATGCATGTATGTATGCATGTGTGTGTATGTATGTATGCACGTGTGTGTGATGTATGTGTATGTGTGTATGCATGCTTGTATGCATGTGTATATGCACATATGTATGTATGCATGTGTGATGTGTATGTATGTATGTATGTGCATGTGATTGTGAAATATGCATGTGTGTGTATGCATGCAAGTATGTATGCATGTGTGTGTAATGTGTATGTATGTATGTGTGTGTGATGTGTATGTATGTATGTATGTGTGTGTGTCATCTGTATGTGTATGTCTGATGTGTAAGTATGAATGTCCATGTGTGTGCATGCATGTGTGTGTGATCTGTATGTATGTATCTTCATGTGTATGTGATATATGCACATGTGTATATGCATGTGTGTGTATGTATATGTGTGTATATGTGTATGCATGTGTGTCTATACATGTGTGTATATGATGTGTATGTATGCATATGTATGTATGTGTGATATATACATGTGTGTATGTATACACCTGTGTGTCATGTGTATTTATGTGCATGTGTGTGTATGCATGTGTGTATGTATGTATGCATGTGTGTGATGTGTGTGTATCTATGTGTGTATGCATGCATGTATGCATGTGTATATGCACGTGTGTATGTATGTATGTATTGATGGAGTATATCAACTCTTAGTTGCAACAGGAGAATGATAGGCCCTTCCTAGGACCAAACAATTCACTACCACAATCCACCAAAGATTGAATTGCTCTCTTGACCCGAAGACTAAACTTATGAAATTTTGCACAGTACAAATAGACTCTCTACGCTTTCCAACAAGCCATAGATCGCTCAATTTGGAGAACGCGACCCATGTCAACCTTGTTGGAGATAGATGTCTACAGAAGCACGTGAACAACACAAGGAAGGAGAAGAAGCTTGGAGCACAACACACAATACTGAATGTATTACTAGAGAATGTACAAAGATAAGTAGCCCATTAGGGCAATAGGCGTATATACAAGCCGGGGGAAAAAACTTCCTAAGGAGGGAAAAAAGTGCCGCGACGGTCCTAGTGTGTTCACACACATCACTACCTAAATATATCAACAAATCCCCCCTTGGAGTGATGCAGTGAACAAGGAGCTGGCACTCATGTATAAGGAAGTGCCAAGTTATGTGGAAATCACTCCACAAAAGGAAGTAAGCCTAAAGCTTTGTGGAAAGCTTCAAACTTCTCCCTAGGCAGAGCCTTCGTGAAAAGCTCTACAATGTTCTCCTGCGTGGGCACATATGCCAAGCTGATCTCCCCAGCAGAGAACCTCTCCCTGACATAGTGATAATGCACCTCAATGTGCTTAGTGCGAGCATGGAACATAGGGTTCCTTGCAACTGCCAATGCGCTCTGACTGTCAGTAAAGATGGTGGTGGTAGAAGACTGACCAACACCCAAATCATCCATAAGGCGTTTGAGCCACACACACTCAACAGTCATTGTGAAAGCGGCCCTATACTCAGCCTCACAACTGGAAGTGGCCACAATAGGCTGCTTCTTGCTCAACCAAAATATACATGAGCTACCAAGCATGAAGCAAAAGCCACTAGTGGACACACGAATGTTATAACAACCAGCTTAATCAGAGTCAGAAAAGGCATGCAAATCTGGTGGTAGTGATCCCCCCTTGGGATAAAACAACCCAAGTAGCCGAGTTAGCTGATGTACATTCCAACCATGATGAGCTGCAAGTGTACAAATGCTACAAACTGTAGTCATTTGACAAGTAGGTGCAAAGGTCTCATCAAAATCAATGCCTCTTTCTTACGCATAACCCTTTGCAACAAATCTAGCCTTATACATGTCAACTGTACCATCAAGCTTATGCTTCAGCTTGTATACCCACTTAGTCCCAATGGCCTTCTTGCGAGGAGGCAAGTCACATAAAGACCAAGTACCATTCTTCATTATAGCATCATATTCAAATTGCATAGCAGCCATCCAATTTCTTGAATTTTGTGCTTCATCAAACGAAACAGGCTCATTCTCATCACAGAGACTAGATGTATCCATAGCATAGCAATCTGATGCAAAAGAGGCACTACGAGAGCCTAAACGAGTACAATATGATAGAGGTGCATCTAATTTTCTATCACGCAAAGTCTGCATAAACCATTTTGGCATAGTTTTTGCTTGCTCAATATCAACTCTCTCATCAACTAGTGCATCATGTAAATCTGCATCAGAAATGGAATTATCTGCATCATCACATGAAGCCTATAAAGGCTGAGATGTTACCTCATTGGGACCAGCACTAGACTGTCCACCTGTAAAAAGAGGAAGCAAAGTATCATACATGTCTTTGGAGCTAACAAATGTCTCCTTAGTACATGAAAACAATGGCTGAATAGCATCTTCCACAAAAACAACATCACGGCTAACCAGAATGTGTTTAGTCTATGGATGATACAGACGATAGCCTTTACTTTCAGAACTATACCCAACAAAAATGCATCTCACTGCTTTATCATCCAATTTTCTACGATGTTGTTCATGCACTAATGCATATGCCAAACAACCAAAAACATGCAGATGAGCAACAGATGGCTTGCGATCATGTCAAGCCTCATATGGAGTGATAGACTGCAGCGCTTTAGTGGGACACCTGTTAAATACATATGCTGCACACATGACAGCCTCAAGCCAGAGACTATGTGGTAAAGCCTGACTCTTGACCATACACCTCGCCATCTCCATGAGTGACATGTTCTTTCGTTTAGCAACTCCATTCTATTGAGGTTTGTACGACACTGTACATTGGTGTTTTATCCCATGTTCAGCCAGAAATGCATTAAAATTAGAAGACATATATTCCCCCCCTCGATCTGAACGGAGGGTGCCCATTTTACATGCTGACATATTTTCAGCCAAAACCAAAAACTGTTTGAAGCACATGAACACTTCGGACTTTACCTTCAATGGATATACCCATTCATGCTTGGAAAAATCATCAATGAAAGTCACGAAGTAAAGATAATTTACAAAAGAAGGTGTCTGCATAGGACCATAGACATCACTATGTACAAGCTATAATTTTTTAGTAGCCCGAACTGAACCATCTTTTGGAAATGATAAACGCTGCATTTTGCCCAAAATACAGCCTTCACAAACATGTTTTCCAGGTGCCTCAAGTTTGGGCAAAGAGGACACCATTTCAGATTTCTGTAGGCGTAGCAAACTAACAAAATTCGGATGACCAAAGCATGCATGCCAAAGCTTTGCATCTGACATAGCCTCAGAATCATATACTGCACATGCCAAATCATTCAGAGATCTTTCATAGTATATAAGCTTATACAGCCCTCGACATAAAATGCCAAAAGCAATAAACACATCCCCATTTGACAGATCATGAATTGTACGCCTGTCATCAACAAATTTCACAACCAAGCCAATATTGGCTAATGCAAAAACTAATAATAGGTTCTTCTTGATCCCTGGCACAAATAAAGCATCTAACAAACTACCATCAGCAGTAGTCAAAATGATCTTAACAACTCCCATAACAGGATAAGAGGAGTTGTTGGCGCATGTAACAGTATTCCCTGTAGGAACAGGCTCGAGTGAAGAGAAGAAGGTGTGATGCGAGGTAATATGTTTGGTCATCCCACTGTCAAAATACCAAACATCTGAGTCTACGGCAGACATGCACTGCTCATGAGAAGATGGGTCAAAACTGCAGAGAGTAGTAAACACCCATTCTTCTTCCTGCACAAGATTAGCAGACTCGGGCCTCTGCAACAACCATTCCAACCTCTTTCTTCTTTGCCTCTTTAGCAGCCAGTTTTGGAAAGTTCTTTATGATATGATCATTCCCTTTAGAGTACTTGCAAAACAATTTTTGCTTTTCTGATTTCTTCTCATGTTTATCTTCCTTCGAATGTGCAGCATTTGTAGATTTCTGCTTACTAGTTGAAGAGCTTCATTTACCTTTACCCTGCAACATGCATAATGGACCTGTTCTGCCTAGGCTGATCTTCCTGCAATAGAACAGAGACTAACTTCTCAAATGACAGGCATTTGGATTGTCTTTCATCATTAACCAAAGAGTAGAAGCAAAACTCTGTTATGAATCAGGAAGACCATTCAGAACAATCTGCACAAGTGAGCTATCTGGTATAACCTCATGAGTAGAAATCAATTGTTCCCTCAAGTCTTTGATCTTTGTTAGAAAATTGTCCATAGAATCACCTTCATTCATGTGATCACTATCCAACTATTTTCGGAGGTAAGCAACACGAGCCTCATTCCTAGCTTGGTACAATGTGGTAAGTGTATCCCAAGCATTCTTAGTTGTTCTGCAAGAGCGAATGTGAGGAATAATGGCACGTTTGACAAACAAAGCTATCAATGCATGTGCCTGGGTATCTCTGCCATCCCAATGAATTTTCTCTGCAATAGGTGCAGTAGAAACCGTAGCACGAACAGGAATATGCAGAATATCATCATCTTTGACACCTTCTATCTCAACTTCTGTACGTGCAGTTGTAACAGTTACAGGTGTGATAGGATGTTTTTCAACACCCTGCACAATGTTCCACAGTCCTTTTGCAACCAATACATGTTGCATCATATAAGCCCATAATGGGTAGTTGGTACCATCCAACTTATCCTCCACAACCAACATACGGAATACATCACTCCTTTTAGCCATGGCCGCTGACTAAAATACCTTGATGCAGAAAAATGATTGTATCTCAAAAAGTTGAATAGAACTGCCCAGATGAATTCTGCTAGACCTGTAGCAGACTTCAAGACGCTTATATTGGTGAATAGAAACTGGTATATACCTTTGGCACAAAAAGACAAAATAGCCTACACAAGCGCTACGATAGTGTGTTTGGAGGCCGAAACGAGCTCAGATTGCAATTTCGGCACCATAAAGCAAAGCCGTTTTGATCTTGAAAACAAGCTGAGTATGCTCACCAAAATTCGTGCGATTTTGAGACTGCAACCGGAGGAGTGTCGACGACACCCTGGATGAAGCGACGACCTGCTCTGATACCAATTGTTGGAGATAGACATCTGCGGAAGCATGCAAACAACACAAGGAAGGAGAAGACGCTTGGAGCACAACACACAATACTGAATGAATTACTAGAGAATGTAAAAAGATAAGTAGCCCATTAGGGAAATAGGCATATATACAAGTCGGGGGGAAAAAACCTCCTAAAGAGGGAAAAAAGTGCCCAGTGGTCCTAGCATGTTCACACACATCACTACCTAAATATATCAACAAACCTCTTTGCACAAGACAGACCAAAATCTACCCAAACAGATAGCTTACACTTATGTGTACCTCTTCACACACATGCTGGGAAATATGCAGAGGTAGACCAGAGAGCTTTCAAGATCAATATACAAAATGATAAGGAACACTTGATACTAAGATTATATTCAGAAGAAAGCTTATAAGAAGATCTTTAAGACGATCTATCTTGTGCATGAAATAGACAACTACATAAAGAGATATAGACAAACAAAATCTTAGTCAAAGTGAAAACTTCAGCAAGCAGGGGGCTAGCTTAACTAGGGGGTAGCTAAGACTTGGATTATACACTCCCAATGAGAGGCTAAAAGTGATCAAAAGTTAAAGGAGGATGGCCACAACTTTCTTCCAAGCTATTGCTTATATAATGCTCTAAAAGTTGGTGTAGAATTTGAATTCAAATCATGCCTCCGAAATCCCCCACTTTTCTCAATCAAGGTAGCTGAAATCTTGGAAAAGTGGTCGTAGAGTTTACCAAAAAGTGAAATGATGTGGCACTTTAGTTAAGCCTTGGTTCACACACATTTGAGCTTGTACATTCCTAACACTCCCCCTCAAGCTCAGGTGTTAGTCTCCATTGATCTCCTTTATGTTGAGGTTGATCTTGAACTTCTCCAACTTGTTTGCATCCATGAATTTGGTCATGATATCTGCAAGTTGCTCCTTTGTGTTGATGTACTTTATGTCCACTTCCTTTGATAGTACCTTCTCTCTGATGAAGTGATAATGTATCTCTATGTGCTTGCTTCTTGCATGGAACATAGGGTTGCTTGCGAGATGAATGCTTGACATGTTATCTTCAAATAGAGTGAACTCTTTGACTTCCACATCCAAGTCTTTGAAGAGCTTCTTGAGCCACATGATCTCACATGTAGCAAGTGCTAAAGCTTTGTACTCAACCTCAATAGATGATAATGCAATTATAGGTTGCTTCTTGGACATCCATGAAATGACTCTTTGACCTAGCATGAAGACATAGCCAGATGTGCTCCTTCTATCCTCCTTTGAACCAGCCCAATCAGCATGAGTAAAGCCTTGAGGTTGTAATCCATCTCCATAAGGGTAGTACAACCCTTGGTTGATAGTGTGCTTGATGTACATAAGCACTCTCTTGGTTGCATTCATATGAACATCAATTGGTGAATTTAGAAATTTAGAAAGAACTCCTACAACATAACACAAGTCAGGTCTTGTGATGATAGATAGCATAATTAAAGGTTCTAATTATGCTTCTATATGCTGAAATATCTTCAAGAGGTTTTCCTTCACTTGCAGATAACTTAGTGTTTGGATCCACAGGTTGTGTGAGTGGCTTACATCCACTCATACCATACTTATAAAGTACATATAGCAAGTATTTCCTTTTAACAAGGTAAATACCATTTTCCACATAAATAACTTCAATTCCAAGAAAATATATAAGAACTCCAAGATCTGAAATCTTGAATTCATTTCCAAGCTTGGCCTTGATCCATGTGATACCTGCATCATCATTTCCTGTTATAATCAAGCCATCCACATATATGCATACATAGACAACTAGTCCTCCTTCCTTCTTGAGGTATAGGGAAGGATCTCCATCACTTGGCTTGTATCCACACCTGCATAAATACTCCACAAGCCTTTGATTCCATGCCCTAAGAGCTTGCTTTAAACCATAATGCTTTTCTAAGTTTACAAACAAAATCTGAATATTTAGGGTTTTCAAATCCTAATCGTTGAGTCACACAGATTGTCTCCTGCAAATCACCATTAAGAAAAGCATTTTTTACATCCATTTTATATATTGGACACCTCCTAGATGTGGAAACCCCAATGATTTCCCTAATTGTGGTCATCTTTGCAACTGGGATGAATGTTTCTTCATAGTAAATCCCATAGGTCTGAGCAAATCCTTTTGCCACAAGCTTTGCTTTGTACCTAACAATTGAACCATCAGAATTTCTCTTCACTTTATAGACCCATTTGTTGCCAATTACCTTCATCTCTTCTTTTCTTGGAACTAGACTCCATGTGTTGTTTCCTTCAAGGGATTTGTACTCTTCTTCCATAGCTTCTTGCCACTCCTTTGTGTCTTTGGCCCCTTCATAGGTAGAAGGTTCATGATCTTTGATAACCTTAGTCATGAAAGCATAATGCTTAGCAATATAACTATCATAAACAAGCCTTGAGATTGGATATTTTACCCTTGTTGACCTCCTTTCTTCTACTTTTGGTGGAATGAACCTTCTTTGCCTTGGTACCTTGATCTCTGCTTGATGTAGCTCCCCCTTCTAGCATAGGTTCTTCAAAGTCTTCAACTTCATGTCCATCTTCATCAAGCTCTACCAATCTTTCCTTTCCTTTATTCACTGATTGATGGGTTGAATTCATGCTTGAACTCCTTTGTATGCTTGGACCATTGATTTCCAAGCTATCTTGAAACCTAGCTTCATATCTCCTCTCTACCTCTTCAATATATTCATCCTACAATGGAACTTTGGAAGCATACCATGGTTTGAGTTCATCAAACACTACATCTCTAAATATATTTAACTCCTTTGTATTAGGATTATAGCAACTATAACCTTTTTGCTCCATAGCATAACCAATAAACATACATCTTTCAGCCCTTGCATCCATCTTACCTCTTAACTCTTGTGGCACATGTGTGTAACATACACAACCAAAGATTCTAATGTGTGAAAGATCTAGTTTCCTTCCACTCCATGCCTCCTCAGGTGTCATGTCATGTACCCCTGATGTGGGACACCCATTCATCAAGTACATAGTAGTAGATACATCATTTGCCCAATATGTTAAAGGCACATTCATTTCATTTAACATACTCTTAGCAATTTCAGTAGTATACCTATTCTTCCTCTCTGCTACCCCATTTTGTGGGGGAGTATACTTGGAAGTGATTTGCCTCCTTATCCTTTGGTCTTGCAAGAAATCACAAAAGGCATGGGAGAAGTATTCTCCCTCTCCATCTGACCTTAGGGTTTTGATGTAGCAACCTGTCACCTTTTCAACTCGTGCCTTGAATATTTTGAACACATCAAACACATCTAATTTTTTCTTTATACAATACATCCGTACTTTTCTTGAGTAGTCATCCATGAAGGTTACAAAGTACCTATTACCTGCAAGAGAGGGCTCTTTGGTTGGCCCCCACACATCTGTGTGCACAAGGTCTAACACCCCATGTGCTACATATCCACTCTTCTTGAAGGGCTACCTAGTTGACAAGCTTCACACATCTCATGCAACTTTTGTAATAAAAAATGTGGTTAAACTCTTACCAATTGCCTCTTCTCCATGTGTTTCAACCTTTGAATGTTGATGTGACCACACCTTTTATGTCACAAATCCAAATCTCCAATCTTCTTGTCTCCATAGGTGGTGAACATTGCCTTGTTCCTTTTTCCTTTGCCAATGTCAAGGGTGAACATTCTTCCTTCCTTCTTTCCTTTGGCTATCAGCTCATAGCCATTCCTTGGGTCTTCAATAAAGCATCCTTTGTGGTTGAACTTGACTTGGTATCCCTTTTCAACCATTTGTCCAACAGAGATTAAATTCTTTGTAATATTAGGAACATGCAATACCCCAAATAGTCCTCTTGCTTTGTGGCTTCCCTCAAGATTCACATCTCCCATTTGTTGTATCTCATGCTCTGTGTTCTCTCCTGTCTCCACAAAGCCTCTTTGCTTGGGTGCTTGAAGATTGTTGAAGCACTCCTCTTTACCTGACATGTGGTTACTACAACGACTATCTATATACCACACCTCATCATGTGGTTGACCTTCACTACTATGCTTCATAGATAACAAATGCTCATTTTCGGAATTGGTTGAGGAGTTAGCATAATTATCTTGCCCTTTGTAATTGTTCCCAAACAAAATCTCAGCCAAAGTGAAAACTTCAACAAGCAAGAGGCTAGCTTAGACTTGGAATATACACTCCCGATGAGAGCCTAAAAGTGCTCAACTTTTCTCAATCAAGGTAGATGGAATCTTGAGGTAACAAAGTCATGAAAAAGCGGTTCTAGACTTTCCCAAAAAGTGAAATGATGTGGAACTTGAGTTAAGCCTTGGTTCACACACATTTGAGCTTGTACATTTCTAACATGCATGTTTATATGTATGCATGTGTGTGATGTGTATGTATGTGCATGTGTGTGTATGCATGCATCTATGAGTATGTATGCATGTGTGAATGCATATGTGTGTATGCGTGTGTGTGTGATGTGTATGTATGTGTGTGTGATGTGTATGTATGTGTGTGTGATATATGCATGTGCACATATGCATGCATGCATGTGTATATGTATGCATGTATGTGTGATGTATATGTATGTATGTATGTATGTATGTATGCATGTATGTATGTGCATGTGTATGCATGTGCATGTGTATGCATGTATGTACGCATGTGTGTGATATGTATGTATGTGCATGTGTATGGGATATATGCATGTGTGTGTATGCATGCATGTATTGATGTGTGTATGTATGTATGCATGCATGTGATACATTGTATGTGTGCACATGTATGTGTGTATGCATGCATATATGAACGTGTGCATGTATGCATGCATGTGTGTATGTATGCATGTGTGTGATGTGTATGTATGTATGTTTATGTGTGTGTGACATATGCGAATGCATGTGTGCATGCATGCATGCGAGCATGTATGCATGTGTGTGATGTGTATGTATGTATCTGAATGTGTGTGTGATATATGCATGTGTGTCATATGTATGCATGTGTGTGTGATATGTATGCATGTATGTTGATGTGTGATGTGTATGTACGTATGTTCATGTGTCTAGATACATACGTGTGTATGAATGAATGTGGGTGTATGAACTATGTGTGCATATATGTGTGTATATGCATGCTTGTATGCATGTGTGTGTGCATGATGTGTATGTGTGTGTGATATATGCATGTGTGTATGTATGCATGTGTGTGTGTTGTGTATGTATGTTCAATGTGTGATATATACATGTGTGTGTATGCATACATGTATGCATGTATGTATGAATGCATGTGTATATATGCATGCACGTGAATATGTATGCATGTGTATGTATGCATGTGTGTGATGTGTATATATGTATGTGAATGTGTATGATATAGGCATGTGTGTGTATGCATGCATGTGTATGTATGCATGCATGTGTATGTATGCATGCATGTGTACGCATGCATGTGTGTGTATACATGTATATGCATGTGTGTGTGATGTGTATCTATGTATGTGCATGTGTGTATGTATTCATGTGTGCATATAATGGGGTGTTGCTATGGCCTCCATTCTCTTGTAGTGAATGTAGTCGTTTCTATTGATCCATTTGCATCCAACCTCTCTTTCAACTTATTATATGCTTACCAAATAATACTGTTTGGATATCCATAACAATGAGAAATAGGACACTATTGATATGATATCACTCAATAATGTGGAAGTGGATTCAACAAGGATCACAATTTTCAACAGCCCCTTAATGTCATTTCATGAATTTTATGTGCTTATAGTAACATCTACCATCGATGGGAATAACTTGGAAGAGAGAATTATGGCCATTTAAGTTATAAAATAAAATAGAGAGGGAGCTCCCCCTTGGCCTGATCTTGAGCTCCTCTCATTCTCCAAACAGGTGGATGTCTCATTACCTAGGGTAACAATGTATCATGTAACATATGTGATGAACATTTTGTAGAGAGTACATGTGCGGAAGCAAAATTAAAAGAAGAGTGTACTCACAAAAGAAAGGGTGTGAGAGACTCATGGACTAGACTCCTCAAGCTTCTAACCTAGGACAAATGGGGGGAGAGGCCCTCCTTATATAGATTTGGGAGGGGCTCTCCAAAGTACATCTATTGTGGGATAATTCCCCTCAAAGGAGAATGAATACAATGGTAGAACCAAATGGCAAGGTACCCAAATACAAAGGGTCTAATATAAAATGGAAATGGAATAGAAATAGAGTGACTCCAAGATACAAAAGGGAGATGCACTCTCATATCCTCAACAGGTTTTACCTTGAATCTGATGTCAATTAGAACTTGAAACTTATGTTAAGTGGATGCTTGACAATGGAAATGCTTCCTCAACCTTTGTGTGAGTGCTTGGGTATTGATGATGGCCTCCTCTCCAAGATGATGGGACCTATGATCCAAAATGATAGGCAAAGAGAGATCAAGCTAACATGCTCTCCTAAGAGGGCTACATTTTGGCGTGTTGGCAAATTGGTCTACTTAGAGACCCTCAGAATGCTTTGTGGATAGATTTGTTAGATCGTAAATGCTTATGCACAACTTTACATGCTTCCACTCTACTTTATAGACTTCGGCTCATGGATGGGTCTAATTGTGTTCATAATATAAAAGATGAACACTAGGTAGATAAGGTATTGACTTTCTTCTAGTATTGAAAAGTGCAAAAACATAAAAATACCTTAAAAAAAGGCCCAAAAGGATATCTACTTACAACATACATTTGTTATGGAAGCCACCAAATACTCAACATTTCTTTTGAAATGCCACAAGAAGAGAACAAATATAAACTAAGAAAGTATGAAAATTTTATCCTTGAGTGGCTTTTATGTCCCATATCTCTCTCATTAAAAATTATAAAAGTATATGAACATATAAATTTTTTAAGTTTCATACACCTACTTTTTCATTAGGCTTAAAATTTAGAAAAGAGCAATAAAAAAAATCCTTGTATCTCCTACTTTTTAGAAGCAAACATTAGACCCACTTACGAGTTTTGCATTCTAGACTTTCAGTCTAGAATCCAAAGTGTTTATCACTACTTCACGCACCCCATAATATTTAAACATTTCTTCATCTTTTTTTATACAAAATTTTAATTTCTATCTAACGTGGCTTCCAAGAGACACATGTTAGGTTTTTTAAGTCTCCCCAAACATGTGGATGTCTCATCACCTGGGGTAACAATGTATCGTGTAACATATGTGATGAGCTTTTTCCCTTGAACTTGTTGTCAATTAAAACTAAAACTTATGTTAAGTGGATGCTTGGAATTGGAAATGCTTCCTCAACCTTAGTGTGAGTGCTTTGGTATCGATGATGGCCTCCTCTCCAAGATGATGGGACCTATGATCGAGAATGATATAAGGCAAGCAGAGATCAAGCTAACATGCTCTCCTAAGAGGGCTACATTTTGGCATGTTGGCAAATTGGTCTACCTAGATACCCTTAGAATGCTTTGTGTATAGATTTGTTAAGATCCTAAATGCTTATGCAGAACTTTACATGCTTCCTCTCTACTCTATAGGCTTCCACTGATGGATGGGTCTATTTGTGTTCATAATAGAAAAGATGAACATTGGGTATATAAGATATTGACCACCTTTTCTTCTAGTATTGAAAAGTGCAAGAACATAAAAATACCTTTAAAAAAGGACCCAGAAGGATATCTACTTACAACATATTATGAAAGCCACCAAATACTCAATGCCAAAAGAAGAGAACAAATATAAAGTAAGAAAGTATGAAAATTCTATCCTTGAGTGCGTGTTATGTCCCTATATCTCTCTATTTAAAAATTATAAAACTATATGAACATATCCTTCTTTTAAGTTTCATACACCTACTTTTTCATTAGGCTTAAAATTTAGAAAAAAGCAAAAAAAAAACCCTTATATCTCCTACTTTTTAGAAGCAAACATTAGACCCATTTACTAGTTTTGCATTCTAGACTAGAATCCAAAGTTTTTATCACTACTGCATTGCATGCAGCCATAGTATTTAAACATTTCTTCATCTTTGTTTATACAAAATTTTAATTTCTATCTAATGTGGCTGCCAAGAGACACATGTTAAGCTTTTTAATCTCCCTTCATAATTATTGTACATTTTCTTTAAATAGAATTTTTCGTGTTAAAAAAATGTTAATGCATGGACAGGATTGACTTGCGCCCTCTCTCGCTGTCCGCCTATCGCGTTACTGTTAGTCACAGCCCCCATTGCACTACTTCCTCCCTCTGTTCGTAATATCTGTGACATAAAAACTTGTCTCTTTTGTTTTTTTTTCCCGGACGTATCAAATGATGTAATGAAACGAAGCAGGAGAAGGGAGGCGGATCGCATGCACAAGCCTGCACCGCAAAGTAAGGGCGCGATCTCTCGTGCTGTGAGTGTACGAGAGCGACAAGAATTAGGTTTCGGATATTGACCTGCTGCTTGCTGCTACAATCCCGCATAGTTGAACTTGCCTATCTGCATACACAGATGCGCGCGCGCGCACACACACACACACACACAGAGAGAGAGAGAGAGAGAGAGAGAGAGAGAGAGAGAGAGAGAGAGAGAGAGAGAGAGAGAGAGAGAGAGAGAGAGAGAGAGAGAGAGAGAGAGAGAGAGAGAGAGCTCTTTTTTCGCAATGAAAGCAGGTTCCGCCACTATTCGTCTAGGTTATTGCTATTGGGCATACAGAAGCTACATCTAGGGAAATGAGCGGTGAAATTGATACCGGAGAACATCCGGATATGGGGGAGTCCATGGACAGAGGAGATGCAGAAGAGAATCATGGCCCAAAAGGCAGTAACATCCCCGAGCGTGTGGCGGCACTATTGCAGCAAGCTAAAAGTCTGCAAAGTACAGCGACCGCTCTTAGTTCTCGTATCAAGGTTGAGGAACAAGTTCTCAGTAATCAGGCCCTTGTATTGGAAAAGGACATGCGACGGCTGAGATCTGATGTTTTCTTAGCTGTTGAAAAAGAGGAGATCATCCCTCAGCTTGCCGAGAAGGTATGCTTCATGAACTTTTCGCCAATCTGACACTAGTGAACATAAATAAATGCAGCAAGTAAAAAAGAAAGGTTCAGGAAGATTGCAAAGGCATCGTAAGATTAGGTTTTCCATGCTATCAGTGTTATCTATTTATGATCAAAGATGCCAAAGCTAACTTCAATCGGTTTTTGTGATTCCGTGAAACAACAGCTAAATTTCAACGACACTATGATTGCATGTTCATCAAAGAAGGAAAAATAACATTCTTGCTGGCTCAAATATGATAAAATGTCACTTGCACGAATGGCATACTGCATAACAGGTGAACGTCCAGGAGTATGCATGAACATGGGTATATCTATTCTTGCATAGTCAAAAAGGCCTATTTCATCGATTACCAAGTGTTTAGCCAAGAGCTATTCGATGCTTGCTTTATCAGTCACATCAGAGTTCATTAGTCATTTGCATAAGTGCCTTAGATTTCATTATCTGGATGGGAGTACTTAAGTGTTATAAGTCAATCAAGGATGCACATGTAACGATCATCAATGGATGGATTATCAACACATTTTTCAGTTACACAATTAAATAGCTGAGCTATGGATCTAAGGAGAAAAGAATTTCGATTGGAAATATAATGCTAAAATTTTGAACCTAGATTATGATGTTCATGGATAACTTAGAAAACAAAGTGGGTGATATGCAAGTTTGTCAAAGTATTAAAGGTGTTTTAGACATGCTCACTAAACTAGAGTGATTACTTCATGAACATGCAACATGAATCCACTTCTATAAAAACTTTACGCAAATACACAAGTATCACATGTCAGGCGAGTACTAGATTTTGTCCTTTGACAAGACTAGACTAGACATGATTTCGGAATTACATTTTCGATTACAAGATCACCCATGTAGGAAAATAATACAAGAATATATAATTGATAGAAGAAGTCCCACAATCGGGGAGTGATAGATTACAAGAACTCCCTTCAAGGAGATAAACTAGATACAAGGAGTAACATGAAAGGATCTTGTACTACGAGATGACAACAAGACATAACATGATGTCGAAGAAACTAGACTAGATGAGACTAGAACAAGGCACAAGACTAAAACTGGAACTGGAACTTGGAAAGTACTTACTTGGAGATCGCAATTCCTTGAGCTCCGAAGAATGGTACTAGCAAGACTGAGTATGTATGTGGTCAACCTCTCCTTATATGGGTTCTCAAGGGAGGTTCATCGATGGCGGTTACGAGTTGATGATGTTATCGATGATGTCATCAATTAGAAATATGATCTTTGGATATCAGAATCAAGCAAGTAGGCAATGAATCTTAGGGTTTTGCATGTTCCGGACACAATGGAAGCATCAATTTTGCCAAATTATGAACCACTCATGAGATATAAAAGTTCACATGGAATCTGAGGTTCAGGATGGTTTCCTTTGTCCATGACATCACCTCCCCCTCAAGCAACGAGTTCTATCGGATTTTTCTTATGAAATTCTCTAACCTTAATTGGTGCTCTATGAAGGTTTTTTGCAGGTTCCCAAGTACGATCTTTGATGTTATACCCTTTCGAATGAACAAGGTACTCCAATCTTCCTTGGGATATTCTTGAATTTAGGACATGATCGACTTCAAATTCTTCATGATCATCAATCTCGATAGGTGGTGAAGGACTAGGTCTCTCGCCCCTCAATGGTGAAATCAGATATGGTTCCAACAGGGACACATGGAAACCTGGATGTATTCTCATGGTACTTGGTAACTGGAGCTTGAAAGTGATGGGATTAATCTCGACCAAGATGGTGAACTGATCAAATCTCTGATGGTCTAGCTTTGCACAAGGCCTTGAAGTTTGTAGATCTTTTTTGAGTAACGAAACCTTATCCCCAATGTGATAGGCTGGATTTCGAACACGATGCTGATTTGCATAATACTTATGTCGTTCTTGCGCTCTATGGATCTTTTCGTTGAGTTCTTTGTGAATATCCATCGAGTACGGGGGGCCGTATCTGTGGCAGCTGCGTTCTTGACATGATTTAAGAGTTGTATATCCATCCTTGGATGTTGTCCATTATTTGCAAAGAAGGGAGTATGCAAACTGAACACTGTTGTTGTAGGCAAACTCTGCAAATGCTAGGAGCTCGAACCAGTCATTTTGATGATCGTTGATGGTGCAACGGAGATATTGTTCTAGGACTTGATTCACTCGTTCTGTTTGTCCATCAGAGTTGGAGCTTCATCTGAGTTATGGAAACAATGGATAAAAGATGTGTGTATCTTTTCATACCATGCTCTAGGTGCTTGTTTTAAGCCATACAAAGCTTTTATAAGCTTACATACCAAATGTTCTTTACCTGTTTCTTCAAAACCTTTTGGCTGCTGAATATATACATCTTCATGTAAATCACCATTTAGAAAAGCAGTCTTTATGTCAAGTTGATATATATGCCAACCAAAATGTGGTGCTAAAGCAAGTATTGACCTAATAACTGTCATCCTAGACGTAGGAGCGAATGTCTCATCATAATCAATACCTTTTTGTTGTGCATATCCTTTGACAACTAATCTTGCTTTGTACCTGTCAATAGTACCATTTGCTTGATTTTGAAGATCCATTTTACACCTATATCTTTCTTTCCCTTTGGTAACTCTTATTGCTTCCAAGTTTGATTCTTATGAATAGAATCAATCTCTTTTTGCATAGCTTTTCTCCAAATAGGAGTGTTAAGTGCATCTCTAACACATGCAGATTCATCTTCAACTGGTGCAAGTGCTAAAATATCATGAATCTCAAAGTCTTGATCAAAACTTACATGATCTTTTTGTTGTTGTTGTCTAGTCTGACTCCTTGTTCTTCCTGATAAAGTCTTTATACCACTATCTTTCCATGTTTGATATAACCAAGTAGGTGTATCCTTAAATAGTGGTGAAACTCTTTCTGATCCTTGAGCTTCCACATGTTCTGGAACTTACCCTTATGAGGTACACCGCTCTAGGACTTTCTGGAACTCTAGTACTTTCTTCCATTTCTGGAACCAAAGTCTCATGTGGAACTGACTCTGTAGAAGGTTGTGAAATTCCTCTTTCTTCAATCCTAGGAACTTTAACTCCCTCCTGATATGGCTGAACATGTACATCCAAATTCCTTCTAAAAAATCCCATATTCATTTTCACTAATGAACTCTGGAATTTCTGCTTCTTTATCATATATCTTATTCTCAGCAATAGAAACATTGCGTAAAAGGATAATTTCACCTGTCTCTGGAACATAAAACTTGTAACCTTTGCTTTCAATAGGATATCCAATAAAAACAGCTTTCTTTGCCTTTACATATAGCTTGCCACGATCCTTTTTCTCAACATGTATATAAGAAAGTGATCTGAATACTCTGAAGTAACTCACATCAGGTTTTCTACCATAATATGCTTCATAAGGTGTGATTACCTTTAGCGTAAAAGGATAATTTCACCTGTCTCTGGAACATAAAACCTGTAACCTTTGCTTTCAACAGGATATCCAATAAAAACAGCTTTCTTTGCCTTTACATATAGCTTGCCACGATCCTTTTTCTCAACATGTATATAAGAAAGTGATCTGAATACTATGAAGTAACTCACATCAGGTTTTCTACCATAATATGCTTCATAAGGTGTGATTACCTTTAAGGCTTTTGTAGAAGACCTCTTTTAAAATGTGATTAGCTGTATGTATTGCATGAAACCAGAATTTTGGTGAAAGCTTCTTGGACGCCATCATGCTCCGCATCATCTCAACAAGCACTCTATTCCTTCTTTCTGCAATACCATTCTGCTTAGGAATGTAAGCAATAGTAAGGTGTCGAGTAATACCTTTTTCTTCAAGAAATGTTTGGAACTCATCTGACAAGTATTCTTCACCTCGATCACTTCTGAGAATCTGGATAGTTACTTGACTTTCATTTTCAACCATAGCTGCAAATTCCTTGAACATAGGAAAGACTTCTGACTTCAACTTAAGACCATAGATCCATGAGTATCTCGTAAAATCATCAACAAATAAAACAAAATACCTAAAACCCTGAATAGAGTATGCTCTCATAGGTCCATTCACATCTGAATGAATAATATGCAATTTTCTGGTAGCTATAATATGACCATGTTTCTTGAAAGGTAATTTATGCATCTTACCTTCAAGACAACCTTCATATATATCTGAATCATTTGGTAGCTCGAATGAGGGTAAACTCTCAACCATACCTCTGTCTTTGATACTCTTGAGAGCTCCAAAACTAATATGTCCAAATCTTTCATGCCATAACTTCATATCTTCCACCGGTGACGAAGATTTGACAGCATATGCTTGACTGATTTTTGACGAAATAAAAATCTCTCCTTTATGCTCACCTTGCAAAATACACTTCTCTTCTTTGTGTGACAAGATCTTACAAAAATCTCTTTCAAATACAACCTTGTAATCTAACTTGTCTTCAATCTCTATTCTATACTCACTCATCTTAACTAAGTGTGTATGTCAATTATGCTCTGATACCAAGTGTTGGAATTTGGGGCCCCAGGATCTTCCAATACTAAAAACCTTTGAGCATACACACTTAATTACACAAGATGATAAGTGAGAGATAGAAAGAGATCTTGAGACAAGAATAAGTATTGCTTACTCACTAAATATAGATGGCCGAATTACAACATGGGAGTACTACTCAACCATATAATTGTGCACTCACTAGATGGAAGAATAGCCAAGAAGATGATGTACAAAATCCAGATTTTTGCTGTATAATTTGAGTGTGTTTGAAGTAATTGAGCAACGAAGTGAACCTAACCTCTCAAGAAAGTGCAACAAATCTGAAAATCAGAAAACCCTAATTCTGAAATTAGGGTTCAGAAACCCTAAAAACAGAAAATAAGGTTAACTTACAAAAGATAGCTGTCACCACCTTGTAGAAGACTCCTTGCTCCAAGAGAGTAGCCTCTCCTTCACTTTCCTTCACCGCCAAAGCTTCAAAACTCCAAAATTGACACAAAGTAAGCATCAACTCTATCTCAAGATGTCCATGAGTGTGCCAATGACCTCTTTATATAGTTTTTAGTCTCCCCATAAAGCTGTAGTGCAAGATTTAGCGAAAATCTCCTTCGTTGGCCATGCTGTTTTAATAAAACTCTCGCAATTTTTGCTTTTCGGCTTAAAAAATAATCCGTTCGCTATTTTTTTCTCTAGCTTTAATTTGTTCGCCAAATTTAACAAGCTTTTGCCACCTTGACTTAATAACCTAGCTGCTTTTGAGTTTGGACCTTAAAATTGTTCATCCTCCATTTTGAGGCAGAATTAGGGTTTGACTTTTCTCCCAAGTCTGACCTCTGATGAAGAAATGAAGCATATCACTAGATAGCTCTCGTCAAGCTCTTTCTATCTAGCCTAAAAAGTTTTACTCAAACTGTACAAAAAATGCTAAGCCCAAAATGTGGATTTGCTGGAAATGGACCATATGTACATTGATTTCCAACATGAATTCAAAAATTTTTGTGAAAATTTGGGCATAAAGAGGGAGCTTACTGTTCCATACAGCCCCTCTTCTAATGGTGTGGCCGAAAGGTATAATCGGACTCTTTGTGAGAGGGTGAGATGCATGCTGTCCAGAGCTAATCTCCCTCATGTTTTTTGGGAGAGGCTCTTAAAACTGCAGTACATATATGCAATTGATCACCTCACATGTCTTTGAAAGGTGACATCCTTGAAGAGGTTTGGTTTGGCAAACATGCTTCATATGATCACTTACGTGCCTTTGGCTGTGAAGCTTTTGTACACATAAGGCCTGAGTTGAGGAGTAAACTTGATGCCAAATCTGTTAAAGGCCTCTTCATGGGATATGGTGAAGAAGGTGAAATGGGTTATAGAATATGCTTACCTCAGCTGAAAAAGGTCATATGGAGCTGGGATGTTGTTTTTAAAAGGTCATATGGAGCTGGGATGTTGTTTTTAATGAAGCAAGGCTGTTACAAAATGATGTTGCCTCGAAACATGACCATAAAAAGGTTACATTTCAGCAAGATCAGCCACATGTTAGGCCTATTTCAGACCCTCAAGATGCACCACATATGGCTGAAAATGTAGACAATCCAGTGGTTTTTGAGCCAGATGATGTTGGATGGCAAGAAGAGGCTCCTGAAGGGCATATGCAGCCACAAAATAATGGTGAAAACGGTGCTGGGAATGGTGTACAACAGCATGTAAATGATGATTTTATTATACCACATGATGTGGATCCATTACCAAAGAATGAGGATCATTGGGTGAGATGATCTACTCGTACTAGGCGTAATGTGAATAGATATGATCCCTCGTTGCACTACATTATGTTGACTGATGAGGGAGAACCTCTTACATATAGAGAGGCAAAAGCATGTGAGTAGAGCAACAAGTGGGAGCTTGCTATGCAGGAAGAAATTAAAGCTTTGCATTCTAATAATACTTGGGACTTGGTTGAATTGCCCAAAGTAAGGAAAGCTATTCCTAACAAATGGGTATATAAAATCAAGACGGTTGATGAGAAACCCAAGTACAAAGCAAGGCTGGTTGCAAAAGGATATGCTCAAACTAAGGGCATAGATTTCCAAGAAGCGTTTTCTCCTGTAGTGAAGATGACCACTTTGCGAGTACTTTTTGCCATAGTGGCTTCTCTTGATTTAGAGCTGGACCAAATGGATGTCATACAGCTTTCTTGCATGGTGATGTTGAGGAAGAGCTATACAGGAAACAACCGGAAGGTTTTGTTATTCCTGGAAAGGAACATCTTGTATGTAAGCTCAATAGAAGCTTGTATGGGCTGAAACAAGCTTCTAGGCAATGGTACAAAAAGTTTGATGCTTTTATGCTCAAAGATGGGTACAAAAGAAGCCATGGAGATCATTGTTTGCACACAAAACATGATGAAGATGGCAGCCCAATGATCAATCATTCTTGTGCTCTATGTTGATGATATGCTCATTGATGCCAAGAAAAGGAGCACTGTTGATGCCCTTAAAGAGGAGCTGAAATCTGCATTTTCAATGACGGACTTTGGGGCAGCTGAACATGTACTTGGAGTAAGGATTAGGAGGCAAAGGGAACAACATATATTGTATTTATCTCAAGAAAGATACATTGAAAAGGTGCTGGACAGATTTAGCATGGTTGATGCAAAGCCTCTTGGAGTGCCATTAAAGCCATATGATAAAATCTCCAAGGAAGATTGTCCCAAGATACAAGAAGCAATCAATGATATGCAAGGTGTACCTTATGCTTCAACTTGTGGTTCACTTATGTATGCTATGGTTGCTACTAGGCCTGACATTGCCCATGCAGTGGGAGTTGTAAGTCGATTTATGGTTAATCCAGGCAAGTCACATTGGAATGTAGTGAAGTCCATTATGAGGTACTTGAAAGGGACTAAAAACAAATGCCTCTGTTATGGAAAGGTCCCATTAGAGCTGAAAGGATTATGTGATTCCGACATGGCAAGTGATGTGGTTGCACGGAAATCCACAAGTGCCTATGTCGTCACTCTTGCAGGTGGTGCTTATCATGGTGTAGTAGACTGCAAAAGATTGTTGCTTTGTCTATTATTGAGGCTGAATATATTTGAGCCACCTAGGCTTCCAAGGAAGCAATATGGTTAGCACGTCTTTGCAATGATTTTGGTTTGCCTGATAGAGCACCTATGCTTGGTTGTATATGTTTGGCAAAGAATGCCATGTTCCATGCACGCACGAAACATATTGATGTGCGATATCACTTCATTCGAGAAGTGCTTGAGGATGGTCTTATCACATTAGTTAAGGTCCATACATCACAGAACCCTGCAAAAGTTCTCACTAAGTGCTTACCCAAAGCACAACATCAGTTATGTATATAGATGGTGGGAGTCACGTAGCTTAAAGACGCCATTTATGCCTTTAAGTGGGAGGTTGTTGGGATAAAGTCCTAAATGACCCCTTTATAGTGTATACATATGTATAGGCCTATTTATAAAAGTTATGTCACTTATTCTTTATTTTTGGGCCAAGCTCAATGTGAACTTGGCCAACCCTAAAAGGGTTCTATATAACAACTTAATAACACTTTGGCGCTCTCTCTCACTTTTAGAGAAGCCCCTCCAAAGCTGGTCAAGTTAGATGTAAAGTCCATGAAAGACATCTTTATGGGTTATGGTGATGAAGGTGAAATGGTTTATATAATATGGCTACCTCATCTTAGCAAGGTTATGTGCAGCTGACTTAAAGGTAATTGTGCCTTTAAGAATGAGTTTAAGAAAGTGAAATTTCAGCATGACCATCCACATATTAGGACTGATTTGAATCCTCAAGATGATGAAGCCTGTGGTAATTGAGAGAGAGGATGTTGGACATTGAAATGAGGCTATGTAAGGGTATATGCAGCTGGTCTTTAGGCCCCACAATCAATATTGAAACATAGAGAAAATAGAGACAAGAATAGACAAGACAAGAGAGAGAAAAAGGAGCATAGCTCCACATATATTGCATACATTCCGAACATGAAGTACATGAAATTACAAAGAAGCATAATAATTTACATGATAAAGTGCTTCTGCCGCGGCTTCTCTTCTTCATAATTCCACAATATCCACAAGTTGAAGATGATCTCCTCCAAGTATAGATGTGTGTATCCATCGTGGGATGTGTGAGCATGTATTCATTCTTAGTTCTGAACCCTTTATTGGGCATTGATGACGTTAGTGGGGATATTGTAGTATTGAGTTGATACTATGCATAATGGAGCTGATTTGCTGAATAGTCTTGTGGTTGCCTACCATGAGCTTATAGCTGCACTTTCATTGGAGAGTGAATTTGGGGTTTGCTTGGTTTCATTTTGGTATATATAGATAAGCTTCAAGCTGATGGCCTCCTTGTTATAGATAAATAACTCACAACTCTACGTTGATTCCCTCCTTGTTGAAAACTCCACTCCTTCAAGGTGAAGAAGACGACTTACTAGCCAAGCTCCAAGCCTTGCTCTCCAAGTGATGTTTTGTAGCATATCTTATGGTCTTTTTATAGTATATTGTGTAGCTTCAAGAGCTCAATGAAAATATGGCAAAAAAGCAAGAAAAAATGCCCTCGTGTGAATTTTGTTGAAAATTGTGGAGGTGAATTTTTTATTGTTTTTCTATGATTTTAAAGTATGAATGATTTATTCTTAGCCCTTGGATCAAATTGTATCAGGTTTGACATGTGTCATCATATTTCTGACTTTTTAGGTCAATTTTGACTTTTTGACTTGAAATTAAGGTTAGGATTTTAGCCCTTCAAAACCTGTCCAAATGCAAAGAGTCATATACCAATAGATAGCTCTTGAAGAGTAGTATCCAAACCTGTAAAATTTCGATCACATGTTATGGTCTTTTTGTAGTATTTTGTGTGTCCAAAAGCTCAACGAAAATCTGACAAAACGCAAGAAAAAACACCCTTGCGTGAATTCTGCCGAAAATTGCGGCGGTGGATTTTGGTTATTTTTTCATGATTTTTAAAGTATGGCTTGGCTTATTCTTAGCCCCTGGATCAAATTATATCAGATTTTGACACGTGGCATCATAATTTTGACTTTCTGACAAGAAATTAGGGTTAGGGGTTTGACCCTCTAAAACCTTTTTTATATGGGCTTATACAATGCATTTAGGCTCAAACATGGGTCCAAAGAAGCCATTCAGACCACTGTTTGTAGAAAAATAGCACTTTCAATGCTCTATAACACCAGCTGAACCCTGCATTCTCAATGAAAGACATGGAGAAGCTGAGCATATCCTTGGTAGGAGGATAAAATTTGTCACAAGAAAAGTACGTTGAGAATGTGCGGGACAGGATTAAACATCGATGATGTGAAGGCTCTTCAGATGCCATTGCAGCCACATGTGAAGCTCACATGTTAAGCTTTCCAAGAGTGATTGTCCAATAAGTGATGAAGCAGCCAAGCATACGAAAGGTGTTCCATATGCATCAGCTTGTGGTTCACTTATACATGCAATGGTTGCTACTAGGCCATACATTGTCCATGCATTGGGAATTGTAAACTGATTTATGACTAATCTTGGCAAAGCTCAATGGGTTGCAATTAAGCCTATTGTTAGGCGCGATTCAGACTACGCGATGCCCCTCAAATTTCACAATCATAAACCAATCGATTTCTTCCAACTCAACGGTTCCGCCGGTTCCATCTTCACATAGGGCGGAGGCTCTCTTGGTTATTCAAGCCACTTTCACGGAACGATTTCGGATCCTTTGTTCCTACCCTCACCCCTCCGCCTTAAGGCGTTCCTAGTTGCCAACTCAGATTTCAATGATTCTTTTTTTATTTTGTTCGAGTGCACCTGTGAATAGAAGGCAGAGGGTTTTCTAACATTTTCATTGTTCCAGGAGGAACAATGCCGTTTTCTGTAGTAGTTTGGGAGCCCCAATCTAAAGCCATCCTTAGATGTTTCAAAGGGGCCAAAAGCAAGTGCCTATGGGAAGCCTCCATTGGAGTTGAAAGGATTATGTGATTCAGACATGCAAGGTGATGTGGACACTTGCAAGTCAAAAGTGGTTATGTTTAGACTCTTGCAGGAGATTCTATTTGATGGTGCTCTAGACTTGAGAGCATAGCACTATCGATTAGGTTTCTAAAGAAGCCATGTGGTTAGCATGTTCATGTAGTGAGTTTGGTATGCTTGACAAGGCGCTTGTTCTTGGCTCTGATAGTTAGAGTGCCATTTTTCTTGCAAAGAATGTCATGTTCCATGCTTGCATGAAGCATATTGATGTGAGATACCGCTACATTAGAGAGGTCTTAGAGGATAGTTGGATCACGTTGATCAAGGTCAACACTTCACAGAATCTTGTAGATGCTCTCACTAAGTATCTACCAAGGTAGAGCATCAACTATGCATACAGATGGTGGTGGTTACTTAGCTTAACAGAGCCTCCGTGGCACTTTAAGTGGGAGGTTGTTGGGGATAAGACCCCAAGGATTCTCTTTTTGTATAGTTTGGCCCTTTTTGGTCATTGGACATATGTGAAAATTCCCAAATGACCTAAAAGTCTCTTATCTATAAAAGTTGGTCTCAAAGGTCACATAACTTGAAGTGGACTTCTACAACTTCTACTTCTCTATCTTTCTCTTCCATTTTTTGTGTAGCTTTCTCTCTCTACTCTCTCTCGGATCTCCTCATGTAGTAGCTCACTCCCTTGGTGTTTTGGTGCAACCGAGCATATCATCATGTAGCTCTCCGAAGCCTCTTTCAAAAGCTAGAGGAAGTGGTGCCTGGAGATTGGGGGAATCTCCAAGTGTACATATTGTGAAGAGGTCCTCTTTAAGTGCAAGATTGTGAATGAGCAATTTGTCTTGCAAATGATAGGGGAGCTCTTTATATACTTTGAGTCTCTTGCCCATGTCTAGAAAGTCTTCGCTTTCCCTATTTTTATGGGACATCCTCATTTTCTTAACCTACTTCCTCGAATAGAAGTTTTTGGATATGAGAAGTTACTATTTTCTGCCTCAATATTATTGTACTTACCTCCATGACTGGAAAATAGTAAGTTTTTCTGTGTGGGGGTTTTCCCATCACCTCCCCACTCAACTCCACCACTTGTTTTTGCTACTTGCTGCTCAGGAATCACGACTGCCTGATGGGGATGAAGTCACCGCCCTATCGGAGGAGGCCTATTTCTCTTGTTTCTGCCCTTTAGCCATGCACAGGGGCTGGATTTTATCCAGGCCTTGCACTGGGGTAATTTATTTTGTTGTCTTCTCGGAAGAAGCTTTTCCACTGCTACATATCATGGGTTGCCAAAAAAGTCCCACTGCCCTACACTTCTTGGGCTGTGAAGGACACTTTTTCACTGCCCTATATCTTGGCTGTGAGGAAACCCTCACCATCATATAGGGTTGGTCTGTGTAAGGCGTATCAGCAGTTGCTGGACCCCTCCCCCTTACCAGCCTTACCCTTTGGGCTGAAGGGGTAAGAGATCCATTGTTGTCACCAAATCATGAAGTCAACATTCAGGTCCAGCACTCTGTTTGTTTTTCAATTTCCACAGCTTCAGGCTGCTAAGTCTTCCCCTCTGTATGCTGTCCAGCCAAGATGGGTACTCGTTCACCTCTGTTGGGAAAAGTTCCAGCCTTTCTTGGGAAGGTTGTCACCTCCCCCTTGGGAAGAGCAGCACCCATCGCATGGGTAGGGCCACCTTCCTTCTGTTTTTTGGGGGGAAGGGGACACCCTCCTTGAGGTAGGCGGTCTGCCTTCCGTAAAAGAGAAAGTGCATCCTACTTGCCTTTGGAGCAGTATCCACAAGGGTTTTGCGGTCAACAGAGGCTATGTCCTTTGAAAAAAAGTACGAAAAAGGTTACCAAAAGTAACATTAGAACCTAATACAAATGTACCTAGCAACAGGAACACCGCTGGAAGAGAAATCAATAGGGAAAACAGATGATTTTCAGTAGCAAACCTGGGAAATTAGACGTGAAGAGCTCTGTTGCATGTTTTGTCATTGTAATTGTTTGAAATTACAAGAGAGATTAGCTTTTATGGTGATAAGACCATGAAAACCTTTTATTTAGAAGTCTTTATGTGAAAGACCTAGAAAATTGACCCAGTGCTACTAAATCCAGCCATAAATACATATATATAAAAGTTTAATGCAACCCAGAGGTCTGATTTAATGATATTTGTGAGCTCATGAGGAGCATTGCCCAAAAAACAACCTTGTTCCTTACCTACAGGGATTCTGTCTTCTCTATAGCTGATATAAGCTCACACCCTATGAACCTCAAAATGATTTGATTTTCTCTGTAAATTTGTCAATAAGCAACATTATAGGAACAGATCAGATTGTTCACATGCTCAAACACACAAACACACAAATGAGATGATTGCATGATACATGTGAACCACTGAACTTTCAAGACCAAATCTATGCGCATTGATAGAAGGTCAACTACAACCAGCTACAATTGAAATCACGACAAAGAGAACAACAAGAAAACTCAGTTGGATGCATGGGTGCATGCTCTAAGTAGTACAAAGAGCTTTGTTATCCAGGGGCCAAACTTGATGAAGAACAATCATGCACTTCTTAGTTACTCTCAACGGCAAAGGCTCCATGTGGGTAACAGGTTAGATGTATGTATAGGCAATACAATATACAGATTGTAGACGAAGAAATCTTTTGAAGGACACCAAGTCACTCAATCTGCAAACAATTGACAGTAGTTGTTTTTCAGCATATTTTGCTTTCATGCTTGTGGTGCTTCTCTTCCAGAAATATAAAACACATGACAAATGATGATATGGATCTTAAACAACAACTGTTTAATGTGATGTACTCTTGTCAAGCTGTAGAATTAGTTTTCTGGATGCTAGCATTCTTGAATGGACATTTTTGATTCCAAGTCATTGAAATTTGAGGACATATCATGTTTTTGATTTTGTTCTATCAAGAATGGGTTGCCACAACTTTTTAGTTTCATGAACATGAAATCAGGCCAATTTTTGGTGGTACAGCTGGAGGAAGAGATTGACAGAGCTCATTGGATGATCTGCGAGGGGGATGTAGGGGCACTTCTTCCTCACAAATATAATGGTAATTGTTGGAGATTTTAACTGCTAGTCGTTTGTAAAGAAAAATGGAGTTCGTATGAAGTTTTATGTCGGCTATGCTTTTATAGGGTTTTTCCTTCGCATGCTTCTTGGCCCTGTTAATGTGAGGGCGTCGAGGAATGATGTTCGGTTCAAAGTAAAAGAAGAATACAATGCTTATAGGGTAAGTGCAATGCTTTCTGCTCCATTAAAACCAAAGGTTTCTATATAGTAACGGGCGCTTGTCGATGAGCTCTCTTTTATATGTTAACTATGTGTCTCTGCTTTTCCTGGTTGAGTACATGGAAAGGATGTGCAACTTTTTATTCATGTTTCATTTAGTGGTGAATTCAAGGAGTCTTCTTTGAGCAATTAAGAGGAATCCTAGTGTGGAATATGAATTTCTTGGTTCAAGTTTCATTGAAGAATATATATCAGAACAGAAATACAAACACAATGGTACTTGTACGTTTTTGTATTAGTTGTTGATGTGCTTATTGAACAGTCAAAAGGATGACTCCTTTTTTTGGTGATTGCTCTAAAATTTCTGGTTGTGATAGTGACAATAGTAACACTTTTGACTGGTATATCTTTGGTTGTTAACGCTTTGTATGGTTGTATCTTCCACAATGGTTTTTAATGATGTTTCAAGTGGTCTCATTACTTTTAAAGTTTAAGGTTTGATATAGTCATCACCATAATTTCCCTTCTTAAATATAAAGAGAGTGGGTGTCTATGTATACATACATACAGTGTCTCCTGCCAGCGCCATGTCGTGCGATGCCTGGAAAGCTCTGTAGGTGATGCGCTCTCTATCCATGCCTTGGATCCTGTGTAATAAGCATACTGTCTGGATGCTAGCAAGTGAATCTAATAGGCCGCTTGGGCATCTGACTATCCTTTTAGTTCAAATTAGTTGATTCTTTAAGCTCATGATATTCGATTAGAAATGATGAACATTAAATTTATAATTAATTTAGAGGATTGTTTTAAAATATGCAGAATTTTTCGTTACATATGTGGAAAGCCAAGAGCTATCCAATGGTATATCATATGCCAAATTTGGAGGAGATTTGCCTGATAAAAAGGTAAACCCTCGTTTCAACCCAAAAGACAAAGCAGATTTTAAAAGTCAATTTCTATATGCCATATGTCAAGATCTGATGATATTGATCCAAGGGCTAACATTAGCCATAAAAATAATAAAAACATTATTAAAAAATCTTGACAAAGCAGCTTCCTCGATTTTCAGCTGAAATCATGGAACTGTGATTTTGGGCTTTCTTTTTAAAGATTTTTCGCACAGCTCTTTTGGGGGGCTCAAAAACTATATAAACAACACCCCATGAGCTATTTTCTTTGTCTTGTAGTGTACCATCTCCTGAGCTCTAAAGTTAGTGTTTTGGAGAAACACTTTTATAAGTATTTTGTGCAATATTGGAGTTTAATTTTGGAGTATATTGCTCCTTTGCCTATCTCTTGTGTACATTGTCGCTTTTGTCTCCTCTTCTCTTTCTATACTCTCTCTCTATATTGATTGTGGGCCTTGAAAACCAACAAGGATTTATGATAAAAAATTTGTGATATGTAGGTATCACACATTTTCAATCATTTATATTAGCCTAGAGAAATTGTAGTATAGTTTAGAACTCCTTTATATAAATAAAGAATA